>CM052713.1:64332660-64356120 GCA_028551405.1 Uromys caudimaculatus | reverse complement strand
AAGAGTGATATTTTGATTTCTTCCTTTCCAATTTGTATCCCTTTGACCTCCTTTTGTTGTCTAATTGCTCTAGCTAGAACTTCAATTACTATATTGAATAGGTAGGGGGAGAGAGGGCAGCCTTGTTTAGTCCCTGATTTTAGTGGGATTGCTTCGAGTCTCTCTCCATTTAGTTTGATGTTAGCTACTGGTTTGCTGTATATTGCTTTTACTATGTTTAGGTATGGGCCTTGAATTCCTGATCTTTCCAAGACTTTTATCATGAAGGGATGTTGAATTTTGTGAAATGCTTTTTCTGCATCTAATGAAATGACCATGTGGTTTTTTTCCTTGAGTTTGTTTATGTAGTGGATTACATTGATGGATTTCTGGGTATTGAACCATCCCTGCATCCCTGGGATGAAGCCCAATTGATCATGATAAATGATCATTTTGATGTGTTCTTGGAATCGGTTTGCGAGAATCTTATTGAGTATTTTTGCATCAATATTCATAAGGGAAATTGGTCTGAAGTTTTCTTTCTTTGTTGGGGCTTTGTGAGGTTTTGGTATCAGTGTAACTGTGGCCTCATAGAAGGAATTGGGTAGTGTTCCTTCTGTTTCTATTTTGTGGAATGGACTGAAGAGAATTGGTATTAGGTCTTCTTTGATGGTCTGATAGAATTCTGCAGTGAACCCATCTGGTCCTGGGCTTTTTTTTTTGGTTGGGAGACTTTTAATGACTGCTTCTATTTCTTGGGGCATTATGGGACTGTTTAGATGGTTTACCTGATCCTGATTTAACTTTGGTTTTTGATATCTTTCTAGAAAATTGTGCATTTTATCCAGATTTTGCAGTTTTGTTGAGTATAAGCTTTTGTAGTAGGATCTGATGATTTTTTGAATTTCCTCAGAATCTGTTGTTATGTCTCCCTTTTCATTTCTAATTTTGTTAATTTGGATTCTGTCTCTGTGACCTCTGGTTAATCTGGCTAAGGGTTTATCTATCTTGTTGATTTTCTCAAAGAACCAACTCCTGGTTTTGTTGATTCTTTGTATAGTTCTTTTTGTTTCTACTTGGTTGATTTCAGCCCTGAGTTTGATAATTTCTTGCCTTCTACTCCTCTTGGGTGCATTAGCTTATTTTTGTTCTAGAGCATTCAGGTGTGCTGTTAAGCTGCTAGTGTATGCTCTGTCCAGTTTCTTTTTGGACACCCTCAAAGCTATGAGTTTTCCTCTTAACACTGCTTTCATTGTGTCCCATAAGTTTCGATATGTTGTACTTTCAATTTCATTAAATTCTAGGATGTCTTTTATTTCTTTCTTTCTTTCTTCCTTGACCAAGTTATCAGAGAGTAGAGCATTGTTCGGCTTCCATGTTTATGTGGGCTTTCTGTTGTTATTATTGCCATTGAAGACCAGTCTTAATCCGTAGTGATCTGATAGGAGGCATGGGATTATTTCACTCTTCTTGTATCTGTGGAGGTTTGTTTTGTGACCGATTATATGGTCAATTTTGGAGAAGGCACCATGAGGTGCTGAGAAGAAGGTATACCTTTTGATTTAGGATGAAATGTTCTATAGATATCTGTTAAATCCATTTGGTTCATAACATCTGTTAGTTTCACTGTGTCTCTATTTAGCTTGTGTTTCCAAGATCTGTCCACTGATGGTAATGGGATGTTGAAGTCCCCTACTATTATTGTGTGAAGTGCAATGTGTTCTTTGAGCTTTAGTAAACTTTCTTTTATGAATGTGGGTGCCCTTGCATTTGGAGCATTGATGTTCAGAATTGAGAGTTCTTCTTGGTAGATTTTTCCTTTGATGAGTATGAAGTGTCCTTCCTTATCTTTTTTGATGACTTTAGGTGAAAGTTGATTTTATCCGATATTAGAATGGCTACTCCAGCCTGTTTCTTGGGACCATTTGCCTGGAAAATTGTTTTCCAGCCCTTTACTCTGATGTAGTGTTTGTCTTTATCATGGAGATGTGTTTCTTGAATGCAGCAAAATACTGGGTCCTCTTTATGGATCCGGTCTGTCATTCTATATCTTTTTATTGGAGAATTGAGTCCATTGTATTAAGAGATATTAAGGAATAGTGATTGTTGGTTCCTGTTATTTTCGATGTTATTTTTACTTTTATGTGGCTATCTTCTTTTGAGTTTGTTGAAAGATTACTTTCTTGCTTTTTCTAGGGTGTAGTTTCCCTCTTTGAGTTGACATTTACCATCCATTTTCCTTTGTAGGGCTGGGTTTGTGGAAACATATTGTGTAAATTTCGTTTTGTCATAGAATATTTTGGTTTCACCATCTATGGTAATTGAGAGTTTTGCTGGGTATAGCAGCCTGGGTTGGCAGTTGTGTTCTTTTAGGGTCTGTATGAGTTCTGCCCAGGATCTTCTAGCTTTCATAGTCTCTGGTGAGAAGTCAGGTGTAATTCTGCTAGGTCTGCCTTTATATGTTACTTGATTTTTTTTCCCTTACTGCTTTTCATATTCTTTCCTTGTTTTGTGTATTTGGTGTTTTCACTATAATGTGACGGAATGAATTTCTTTTCTGTCTAATCTATTTGGAGTTCTGTAAACTTCTTGTATATTTATGTTCATCTCTTTCTTTAGGTTAGGGAAGTTTTCTTCTATAATTTTGTTGAAGATATTTACTGGTCCTTTAAGTTGGGAATCTTCACTCTGTTCGATTCCTATTATCCTTAGGTTCTGTCTTCTCATTGTGTCCTGGATTTCATGGATGTTTTGGGTTAGGAGCATTTTGCATTTTGTATGTTCTTACACTGTTGTGTCAATGTTGTCTATGGTATCTTCTGCTCCTGAGATTCTCTCTTCTATCTCTTGTATTCTGTTGGTGATGCTTGCATCTATGACTCCTGATCTCTTTCCTGGGTTTTCTAACTCCAGGGTTGTCTCCTTTTGTGATTTCTTTATTGTTTCTATTTCTATTTTTAGCTCCTGGATAGCTTTGTTCATTTCCTTTGTCTGTTTGATTATGTTTTCCTGTAATTCTGCCTGTTTGATTGTGTTTTCCTGCAATGGATTTTTGGGTATCCTCTTTAAGGACTTCTAGTTTTTTACTTCTGTTCTCTTCTGTTTCTTTAAGGGTGTTCTTTCGTTCTTTATTTCTTTTTGTCTTCTATCATCATCATGAGAACTGATTTTAAATCTGAGTCTTGCTTTTCTGGTGTGTTGGCGTATCCAGGGCTTGCTGTGTTGGGAGAGCTGGGTTCTGATGATGCCAAGTAGCCTTGGTTTCTGTTCCTTATGTTCTTGCCCTTGCCTTTTGCCATTTTGTTAACTCTGATGTTAGCTGGTCTTACTCTGTCTGTCTGTGGCTTGCCCCTCCTGCAGGCCTCTGTATCAATACTCTTTGAAGACCACCTCTCTCTGAGAGGTGTTTGTGTTTGGAGAGCCATGGCAAAGGGTCAGGTCTGGTGTGCAGACAGAAACCAGAAGGATCTTGTCCCCAGCTGTCCTTTGGTTCCTGTGTCCTGATGGCTCTGCAAGGGTCCCTCTTGATCCAGTGAGTTTGAACAGATGTGGTGGTTTTGCCTATGCTTGAAGGTGTGTCAGCACTACTGGGATACCAGCTCTCTTCTGGAACCCTTTGCACCAGTTTGAGGTCCCCAGGTTCCGGTGAGCAGTGGTGCTTGTCTTATCTCCACTCACGACTTTTCCACACTCCTGGGAATGTAATATTCTCCCAGCGCTGCTTGGCTATGGAACTCTGGTGGCCCAGGCAGAGGTCTCCTGCCACAGATGGAAACCGGAAGGTTCCTATAGCCGAATTTACCTCAGTCCTTGTGTCCTGCGGGTTCCGGGCGGGTCCTGGTGAGCAATGGTGTGTGTATCATCCCCACTCAGGGCTTTTCCATGCTCCTGGGAGAGTAACATTCTTCAGGCGCTGCTTGACTATTGAACCCTGGTGGCCCAGGCAGAGGTCCCCTGCCACAGATGGGACCAGAAACATTTTGTTGTTAATTATTTCACTTCTGTTATATGGTTGTTACAATTAAATAGTAAATGGCCAAAAAAATAGTTACTGTACATTGTTTTTTTTTTTTTTTTTTTTTCCCGAGACAGGGTTTCTGTGTGTAGCTCTGGCTGTCCTGGAACTCACTCCGTCGATCAGGCTGGCCTCGAACTCGGAAATCCACCTGCCTCTGCCTCCTGAGTGCTGGGATTAAAGGCGTGCGCCACCACCGCCCAGCTACATTGTTTTTTTAATATTGATTTGTTTTATTTATATGAGTACACTGTAGTTGTCTTCAGACACAGCAGAAGAGGACGTCGGATCCTATTATAAATGGTTGTGAGCCACTGTGTGGTTGTTGGGAGTTGATCTCAGGACCTTTGGAAGAGCAGTCAGTGCTCTTAACCACTGTGCCATCTTTTCAGCCCCATGTACACTATTGAATAAATAATTAAAAGGCACTTATTTAGCACACACACATACATACATACACACACACACACAAACACACACATACACACCTTAGTTTTTAGCACAGATAAATTTCTTATTACTTAGGACTGATAACTAACAGGTTCCATAATGATATATTATGATTAAAAAATGAGGTTTTATAAATTCAGTGTCAGGTTTCATCCCATCAGCTTGATTTGGATTAGAATCACATATAAAAATCTGCAAAGGTGGCTGAACATGTTATGTTCCCTATTATACTTTCTGTACCATTTTCTTTGTTTCTTAGAGTTCTTTTGGTATCTAAAGTTTTCAAACACACATACACACACACACACACACACACACACACACACACAAACATACACATACACACACACACAAAGACCAAAAACAGGCAAAAAGTCACTTTTTCTTGTGCATATAAGGCTTAATAGCATCTTTCCCCGAAGATGCAAGTACACTTATACGGACTTCAGCTTTAAATAATATGTGTAGTAATAATTCATAAGTAAATCATAGTCTAAGTATGTGTTCAGCTGAGTGAGCAGGAAGGGAAATTAGCTGACAGTTTGTAATTCTATACGGATGCATATATGGCAAGGAGCTAAAATTTGAGCCCTGAAATGACTTCTGACCCAGTCTAAACCTTGACCATAATTTTATAACAAGACCTGAGGCAAACCACCAAGCTAAGGCATTCCAGATGTCATGACCCAAAAGCTATGAGAATGTAGAACAAGCTAGTGTTTTCAACATTAAGTTTTGCATAGTCTATCACTCAAACATACAGGACCAATTCAATCTTCATTCAGAAAATCTCTTCTATAACTTATTAAACCATAGTCATTTCCTGTTGGTTGCAATCAGCAATACATACATTGATCAAGCAGAAATAAAAGGCATTGGATATTGTCTTAGCCAGGGTTTCTATTCCTGCACAAACATCATGACCAAGAAGCAAGTTGGGGAGGAAAGGGTTTATTCGGATTACACTTCCAATTGCTGTTCATCACAAAAGGAAGTCAGGCAGGTCAGGAAGCAGGAGCTGATGCAGAGGCCATGGAGGGATGCTGGTTACTGGCTTGCTTGCTTCTCCTGGCTTGCTCAGCTGACTTTCCTATAGATCCCAAGACCACCAGCTCACAGATGGTACCAGTCACAAGGGACCCTGATCACTGATTGAGAAAATGCCTTACAACTGGATCTCATGGAGGCATTTTCTCAACTGAAGCTCCTTTCTCTGTGATAACTCCAGCTTGTGACAAGTTGACACACAAAACTAGCCAGTACAGATATGATAGGATTAGAAAGCAATGAAAATATTCTTAACATTTTAAGAAAAGACCTGGTAATAGAAAAGTTATTTAAATTTGACATGTTATCGATTTATAACAAAATGTCCACTAAGGTGCTGAGGAGATGAGTCACTTAATAAAGTTCTTGCCAAATATGCATGAGAATCTGGATTTGGAAGCCAGGAAGTGGTGGCTCACGCCTTTAATCCCAGCACTTGGGAGGCAGGGGCAGGTGGATTTCTGAGTTCGAGGCCAGTCTGGTCTACAGAGGGAGTTCCAAAACAGTCAGGGCTACACAGAGAAACCCTGTCTCGAAAAACCAACCCCCCCCCCCAAAAAAAAAAAACAAAAACAAAAACCCAAAAAACAAAACAAAACAAAACAAAAAAAAAAGAGAGAGAGAGAGAATCTGGATTCGGACCGTGCACCCCATGCAAATACTCAGGCATGAAGTACCTGTTTGCAATTCTAACACCAAGGAACCAGAGACAGTGAGAACCCTTGGCCCTGATGACCAGCTAGTCTGGCTGAATATGTGAAAGATCCTGCCTTAAAATACAATGTAAGGAGCAATTGAAGAAGACAATGTCAACCTCTGGCCACTGCACATATCTGCACATATACAGCCACATGTACAAACACATACATGATCATATACATAAACATGCAACACACACACACACACACACACACACACACACACACACACACACACACACACACAGACCATTGAAGAGAAAGCTTTGGAAAATATGGTCTACTGTTTTAGAAAAGTAGTAGATGTATCCAAAATTTGGGAGAGATTAGTTTCTTCTAATAGTACTGAACAGATAGAGAAGAATGACATATTGTGAATAATTAGAGTCTCAGGTAAAAAATGAATGTTCTTTGATATTTGCAAAGATTCACTAACTTCTGCAGGTCGAAGTAGACTGTTAGGAAAGAGTAAGGGATCTAACAGAATATGGGAGAAAGAACAAAGTATATGGAAAGTAGAATAGTCAAAATACATGGTAGCCTTGAATGTCATAAAACCTATCAATCACTTTATCCAAACAGACATGCTAAAAAATTTATAAAATGAAAACAATGTTGTTCTTGTTAATCCTGTAAACCTGATAGAATTTTGAGTCACCCCAGAGAAAACCCTATGGTCTTCACTGTGAGGGTATTTTCAGAGAGGTTTAACTGAGGTGAGAGGGCTCCCAGTGAGCTCAGGTGACACTATCCCAATTTGCTGTGGTCTGCACTGAATAAAAAGGAGGAATCAATGTCACCTATCATCTCTCGCTCTCTGCTTCCAGAACGTAGATGTAGTGTGACCAGCTGTCGGCTTCTGCCACCAGGGTTTTGTCATCATGATGTCCTGTAACCTTACGTGCAGAGAAGCTTTGAGGATTGTCAATATTCATGTCAGTGAGCTGGAAGGGAATAGCTTCAACTCCAGCATCTCACATGGTATTCAGTTACTTTAGTCCATTTGGGTATAAGGCAAAATAAATAAAACTGGGCCATTTATAATGATGGTTGGTCCTAGAAAAAGGCCAGGAAACATCCATTTCTTGTTGTTAATAAAGGGGACAACAGATTTAGCACAGTGGCCAGAAGGCCCATGGGAAGCGCATGGTAGATATGGAGAGTAAAAGGCTTGGTTGGTCTACTGGACTTCACTTTAAAAAAGATATTTGCTTATTTTTATTTTGTGAATATGTATGAGTGCGCTTACCTGCATGAATGGAATGGAGTTCCAGAAGGTTGTAAACTGTCATGGCAAGCCTAAAGGTTGAACCCAAGTACTCTGCAAATGCAACGGATGCTCTTACCAGTTGATCCATCTCTTTAGTCTCAGGATTCCTATCCACTGAAACTAAAGACCACCATTACGTTATTATAGAATCTGTTGTCTATCCCGATAATCAAATGACTTACCCTTGGTCTATTAATGATAAGATTTCAGAGGACTGCCAGGCAGTGGTGGCACACGCCTTTAATCCCAGCACTTGGGAGGCAGAGGCAGGTGGATTTCTGAGTTCGAGGCCAGCTTGGTCTACAGAGTGAGTTCCAGAACAGCCAGGGCTACACAGAGAAACCCTGTCTCGAAAAACAAAAACAAAAACCAACCAACCAACCAAACAAAAGATTTCAGAGGACCTTATAGATCTTCAAAGTTTCTAGAATTTTCAAACTATTGTGATGTTACTTGTCATTGCAACAGGAGAGTTTTATAACTGCTGGGAGCTACTCATGAGTGGACACTCCTTTCTAAGAATAAGTGGGGGGTCATGGAGTGTCAGCTGATGAATAGAATTTTTGGCTAAGAAACTGACCTCACTAAGAGATAGCAGGCTAGAGCCATAAGAAAGTATTTTAAAGATGCAAAGGAACCAATACTTTCTACATTGTCTTTTGATCTTCAGTGTGGCCAGTGCTCAAGATAGATGAGTTTTAGAAAGTGACAGGTAATTACTACAATGACAACTTCTGCTTCCAAGGTGATCTTCTTGCTGGATCAAAGCAATGTATTCTGACACCTGGTGTGCAATTATATGGAAAGTGTACTTAAAAAATTACAACTTTGTGGATCAGAAGACAATATGGTGTTTAATAGCCCAAAATTCACCAAAATTTAAAGAATGGGTCCATCAACAGGAAATTTCACTATGTTAAGCAAGTTATGCTGGCAAGACCTGGAAAACAATGACCTTAAAGATAATGCATGTACTAAAATTACATGGTATTTATTTGTTTGTTCATTCAGAAATAGCTATTGAGTACCTATTTTGTGTCAGATTGTATTCCCTTTTGAAAATGCATCAGTAAACAAAGAGGGATAAATTCCCAGTGAACTAACATTGTGGAAGTGAGAGACAAGTATGTCTGTAAGTTCACTGCATGCCAAACTCTAGAGACTGCTATGCTATGCTGTGAGTAGAAGAGCAAAGGGCCCCACAGAATTGGTCACTCTTATGTAATGCTGGTGATCAGGAAAGGTTGGAATGAGGAGCCAATAGAAGCCCGAGCAAGGTAAGGGAGAACAAAGTGAAAGGGTCTTGGGGAAGAAAGCCCCACATGAGGAAACAGAAAGCTCAATGATTATAAAGAAAGCATTGACCTATGTTTAGCAGTGTGTGTGTGTGTGTGTGTGTGCGCGCGCGCGGGTAAGCGAAGCTGCTATAGAGAGTGTGGGGCTTCAGACAGAGTTGGGAAGCAGGAGTATGAGTTTGTGCAGGTGTGTGGTAGGCCCTGAATCATTTTTTAAAAGGATCACCATGGGTGGCAGATTATGAATACACTACGTAGACAAGCAGATGGTGTTGGGCGTTCATAACTCTAGTGTCTAAGGTGAGAGCTGAGGATGTGAAGGGGCAGGTTGGTAGAACAGGACGAAGGAAGAATCAGTCACTCTGTATGTGTTTATAAAGTAAAGCCAGAAAAAATGTGATGATATGGATTTATTCTATAAAACAGAAAGGACAGATGAAGGCTTCTGACTTTAGATTAGATTCAGAAGAACATGGGAACGATCCTTTGGGCGGGAGGAATTATAAAAGGGTGCTCAGAGTGAAAAAAGAAATGGAGCTGTCCAAACGGGGGCCTCTCCGGGTATGTGTGGAGGGGTCGCAGACGAAGCCAAGGCTATGAGGAGAATCATCATTACTTCTTACCCATGAGAAAGAATGCTTTTCCCTAGCACCTGCCCTCCACTCTTAACACACACACACACACACACACACACACACACACACACACACACACACACACACACTGAAATGATATGGAAGGAGGGAAGGAAGAGAGAAGGAAAAGAGGAACAGAAGAAAGAGCAAGATGATGAGGAAGAGACACTCAGTGACAAAGACCTTGATTTCAGAAGAAAGCACTGGGATATTTAAGTTAAAAAACAGAATTTTAATTATAATTTTATTACCTAAAACCTTTAAAAATTTAAATATACTTTTATAATATTCTTTTCCTCCTCCAAGTCCTTCCTGATCTCATTCTGTCCCTGATCATTCTAAACAAACAAACAAAAACAAAACCAACAACTACAACAATAGCAACAAAAACAAACAAACAAACAACTCCCCCCCCCCAGTTTTTAAAAGCTACAGAACTCATTTAAGAGTGATTTGTTTTATTTTCAACTAAGATCCTGCCCTGGCTTTTCCATACTCTGAGGAAGAAGAAATAAATCATATTAGCAAGGATTTATAAACTTAAAGTCAGAACTAATCTAGTCTAAAGTAAGGATGTTTTGGAATGAATTCAGATGCCAGCCAGTAAGCCTTGTTAAAAGTAGTCCCCTTGTGGGAAACTAGACCACGGAAATAAAATCACAGTAAGAGCATGTGTGTTTTGTGATACCTTTGACTACATTGCTAATCACAAAACTAGAAGAGAAAGTCCTGAAGTACATGAAGAAACACATAATAACAACTACACTGAGAATGTATGCTGCCATTGAGAGAAATGAATTAATTAAATTGTTTATCTTTTAAGAAGTTCCAAGAAATATATTCATGAGAACTTGAAAAGTGTATGTGGGTAGGTTCGTTTTGTAAATAGTATGTCATTTTATAAGATGGATAGGCTCTTGCTCTTGCCTCCTTGCTCCCACCCTCATCCCTTCCCCCATTCCCTTCCCTCCTCTCTCTCCATGTGCACATGGGTAGCCTCTCCTCCTCCTCCTCCTCCTCCTCCTCCTCCTCCTCCTCCTCCTCCTCCTCCTCCTCCTCCTCCTCTTCTTTTCCTTCTCTCTCTCTCTCTGCCTTTCTCTGCTTCTACTACCCTCTTAATTCTCCTCCCCATGCCCTGAATAAACTCTATTCTATACTAAAAAATATAAGATGAACAAATTTTTAGCAGGAAACATGTATACACACACACACACACACACACACACACACGTTTTTGCAAAACAACAACAACAACAACAACAAAACCAACAACCTTGGAGTCACAATTGAAACAAATGAATATTAGATTGCATCCATGAACAGCCCTCACACAACAGAACCATGCTCACTGTTACTATGTTTCTCACAAGCTGATCCAGCCTCCTCTTTTCCTTCACCCTATTTTCTCCTTTCATTTCTCCTTTCTCTCCCCTGCCTTTCCTTTAATCTTTTTTTCCCTGTTATTCCTTCTGGATCACTTATTTTCTAGAACGCTGATCAATACTAATTATGTACATCACACTCTACAGGTTGACTGATGTTCACGATTTTAAGTCCCGTTCTGAAGGCACCCTTCATCCATTCTATCCCCCACTGCTTGGCCATCAGGGACTTCCTTGTTTTCTTCAAGTAGCACCCAGGAACATCTATTTCTCATTAGTACCAATGTGTTGTTTTACTTGTGGTGAGACACTAGCGTGTAACACGGCCCCTCATTACGGGCTCCAAATTGTTATAACGTGGGGGAGTGACTAGAACACAGCACCCTTCACAATGGTAGTCGTCAGTAAATGACAGTCTATTTCTACTTTCAGTTGCTCAGTTCTTTCAAATGTAGTGCAAGCTGCACCCTTACATTTTCAAATCTTTATTTTTATGAGGGATAGATGAAGCAGAGTTATCTAGAATATATTTTATAATGGACCTTGATAGGCCAAGTGCAGTGACACCTGCTATCATTTTTACATTAGGAGCTGGAGGCAGGGGTATTATGAGTTTAAGTCTAGCCTGCGTTAGGTAGAGAGACCTTGGAAGAAGGGAGGGAGGGAGGAACTGGGAGGAGGAAGGAGGGAGGGATGTTAGAACGCACACATACAAAAGATCTGCCACAACAGTATCCGTTGCTTAGGGGCCAATGATTTCATAGTCTCACAGATACAAAGAAGAAAACGTCTACTACCCTAGGGTAACACTGAACTTGAGCCTAATTTCCTAAGTCTTAGCCGACTGTCCACTGACTTTAATGGCCATCTGTGAAATGGAATTGAGAATTGTCAGTGATGCATCCAGTGACCTGGCTGCCTGTCCTGGGTGTGCTGCCATTTACAGTGTGAATAGACTTCCTTCTGGGAAGGCAGACAGTTTTAAACTGTCACCAGGAAAGCAAAGGACCGTCAGACTAAGTACTCTCTCTCTCCTGGTTCCTGTAAGTTTTGATAATGGGAATATTAGGAAAGCATTACAAAAGTCTAAAATGCCTTTAAAATTTTATTTCTTGCATTATGTTATACCAACTTTTATATTCTTGTGTTTTAAAATGTCTTTGTGGGACAATGTGGGAGTTCCTTTTCTTCTTGCATTAAGCATCCTACAATGAGTGTTGAATGCTGTCATCGTTGTAAATGCCCTTGAGTGTAAATGAAACAGGATATGTAGGGCAAAGTGGGTCCCTTTGTGGTCTCTGCCACTGTCAAAAAGCCAGAGTCAACAAAGCTGCCAGAATACCATACGGTATCAACCAAGGAATGTGAGTCTCTGGAGGAAGCCTAAAAATGAAGTGCCAAAAGAAGAGGGACAACACGTGTGGTGTCTGCATTCTTGTCATCCCATGGAGATGATGTCTTGGCTTGATAGAACAAATAGAAGCAAAATAGATTTATATTTGTGTGAACTGTCTTCATTCTCCCGACACTCGGCCTTCCGTGGGGAAATACGAGAAAGACCGTACCGTCTGAGCATTCAACTGTCCCAAAGCAGTCTGGATTTAGAAAGCAGCTATTTGCATAAATTATCTGGAACAAAGTGGCAAGTATCTCAGAAAGCAGGTATTTCAGATGGTCTATAGAAGGTTCGGATCCAGCAAGAAGGAGTCACTGGTCCCAGGAAGCAAGCAAGAGCCTCTGTCGGCTCACAGCCGAAAGGATTAACAGCGGTGCCACTGTTGGTTTCCTCGGCTCACAGAAAGCTGCACATACAACGTTGGGTGAACCAGTTATTCCTCCACTCCTAGAAACATGAACGGGGGGAAACCTTTAATTTCCACCTGCATCTTTTTGATGTTTCAGGGAGAAGTGATGGTAGAGGGGCGATGCCTCACCTCGACTTGCACACATCCTGTGTGACTCGTCCTCGCTTCCTTACATAGATCCATTTACCACGTACTGTCCCTTTACCTTCTGCCTGAATGACATTCTTAGTGAAAATATTTTGACCATGAATAAATGTTTCCTGTCAATATTTCAAAGATGTTTTACTTGTTTTATTTTGATGAGAAATTTACTCTCGTTCTGATCTTTAGTCCCTTGGATGTAACATGATTTTTAAGTATGATTTTTAAATTTCTGCTTTATAACTTGTCTTTGAATAATTTGTTTATGAGCTTCTTAGATGAAGCTCTCATGGTATTTCTGTGTTGACTGAGACAGGGTCTTGTTGTGCAGTTGTGGACTGTCATGAGCTCAATCCTCCTTCAGCCTCATGTGAGGAGACTGCAGGTGTGAGCCACCCAGGTCCTGGTTTTTGTTTTGTTTGGCTTTGTTTTATGATATTTCTTGAGGATTTGAGCTTTGTTAAAACTCTGAGATCAATGAGTTGATAGTATTCCTCAACTTTGCAATATTTTGGAACACTCTTCTTCACTTTTTCTTCCCCCTATCCACTTACCTTTTTGGTGGACTCCAACTGCATCCATGTTAGTTTTCTTTAAGTCATCCTACACTTTAATAATGGTGCATTTTTTTTCTCTTGTGAGTTTTCTTATTATTACATATTTTATTTTTTGGAGAGTAGATATTCATGGTCACAAATGTTTCTACTTTATAATTAATTAAGCTGTTATTAATTTTATTCAATATATTTTAATCTCTGTTATTAAAATTTTATCTAGGTACTCTGTATGAACCTCTGTGTGTTAAAGCGCACATGTGTGAGTGCTTACGCATATGTGTGTGAGTACAGACAGAGGCCAGAGGACAACTTTGATCAGTGTTCTTCAGATGGCATTTGCTTTTTATTTTATTTTTTTGAGATGGAGTCTCTCGGTGGGACCCGGGGCTCACCAATTAGGCTAGGCTGACTAGCCTAGGGTTCCCCCTGTGCTACTTCCCTACTTCCCTCTAGTGCTGGAATTACAAATGTGGACCACTACTCTCACTTATGTGAGTTTCACATTAGGAATGGAAAAGACAATGTAAATTTAAACTCAGGTTCTGATGCTTGCCAAATGAGCCTTCTACCGAATGAGTTGGGTCCTCAAACCTGTCTACTCCAGTACTCTCAGCCTTTTTAACTTCCATAGAATTTTCTTTATTCTACATTCTTGATTGTCTAGAATAAAGATATGTGCACATGTACATGTCTTAATTTATTCATTTGCAAATGCCGCCATCTCTGATCTTTCTGGTGTGTTTCTCTTGATTGATTGGTAGACATCATAGTTCATATTTTCTTCCTTGACCTCTCTGGTAATGATTATCAGCTAGTTGACAGGCTTCCTATATTTTATCTTATTGATTATTTTCATATTGTAATAAATATTCTTGAGCTTTATTTTGAGATAGCCTTAAGTTACTTGACAACTGGTATTTTGGGGCTTGCTTTTAGGCTTTGTTGGATGGGGTCAGTGCCGCTTATTTTCACTTCATCATGAAGGCAGTACCTTTTCAAATACTTTACTTGATGGTTTGGATATTGTGGAGCCTTCTAGCCTTTCTGATAGGAACCCATACTCTTCCTTGCCTTACGAGTGTTAGAAACATTCCTTTTAATCCTGTGTTTGTTTTCCTATGATTGTAACCCCACTGGGTTTGCATAGTTTCCTTACACACATGTAGAGGTCAACACCTAGAGAAATGCTTTGATCATTTTAAGGACTCTCTGTTGAGTTCTCTGCTTTTGGTCACAGGCCTGCTACCTGGCACTCTGTCCTGTGAACTAAGCCACCTGAGCATCTTAGAACTCTTGAGTTTGTTAACTCAGTAAGAACTGTGAGTTTGTCCATGTCACTCTTCTCTGCACCATGGCTTGGCATCTGTCTTAGAAATAGATGGGACAACCAGAAATCTTATCTTGGTGGTATTCCTTTTATCAAAATCACATTCCTTCTTTCCATCTTTACTGGAAATAGAAGTTCATTTAAATACTATCATGAATAAAAGTTTATGATACGACAATGCTAGAAAACTTCTCTCATGGAGGTTTATTACTTGAGTTTATAAATATTTCTTTCTCCACCTTATAACTTTTTTGTTTTTTTAATTTTTATTTTTGGATATTTACTTTATTTACATTTCAAATGTTTTCCCCTTTAGAGCCCCCTATTTCATTTCATCTCCCCCTGCCTCTATGAGGGTGCTCCCCCACCCTCCCACTCCCGTCTTCCCTCCCTAGCATTCCACTACATTGGGGCATCTAACATCCTCAGGCCTAAGGGTCTCTCCTCTCATTGATGGCCAACAAGGCGCTCCTCTGCCACATATGTGGCCAGCACCATGGGTCCCTCCATCTGTATTCTTTGTTTGGTGGTCCAGTCTCTAGGAGCTCCAGGGGGTCTGGCCAGTTGACACTGTAATTCTGCATTGGCATTATTTTACTGATTATAGATAAACACTGTAAATGGAGGACCTTCAAAAGAGTTTTTTAAAAAGTGAATTCAGAAAGCATACCATAAGTTATTATAGAAGAACAATCTTTAAAATTTATCCGTAATGAGAACCAAACAAATATTGCAAAGTTATCATTTTTTAGTGGTCCTGTGAAGATATAACCTTTGTGAGTATTTAGTCTTCTAAAAAGTATTTAGGAGCCTGGAGATAGAGATGAACAGGTAGCATAGAGATGGAAAAGGTAATGGAGAAAATAGTAAGGGAATGATAAGAAGTAGAATGATACCACTGCAAGAGTTAGGTCAGTGGGAATTATTGGCAGCATCTTCTCAAACTGGAGAGAAGGAAGCCAGTCCTCCACAGAGAGCCAGTATGTGAGTTCTATAGATGGCAGAAATGAACAGGTGGATGGATGTTGATAACTTTTGAATGTCTGACACAAGCAGACAGATCCCTTGTCCAATAACCAAAGTCTTAAGGGAGGAAATAATATATTAAATTTAAAAAGAGAATTCATACTCAAAAGTTTAATTTCATTTGCACAAAATCAAGCACAAGAGTGTATTTAAGTGTAACTTTACATTTCTGTACTGGCTAGTTTTGTGTGTCAACTTGATACAAGCTGAAGTTATCACAGAGAAGGGAGTTTCAGTTGAGAAAATGCCTCCATGAGATCCAGCGGTAAGGCATTTTCTCAATTAGTGATCAAGGGGGAGGGCCCCTTGTGAGTGGTACCATCTGTGGGCTGGTAGTCTTGGGCTCTATAAGAAAGCAGGCTGAGCAAGCCAGGAGAAGCAAGCAAGCCAGTAAGCAGCATTCCTCCATGGCCTCTGCATCAGCTCCTGCTCCTTGACCTGCTTGAGTTCCAGTCCTGACTTCCTTTCATGATGAACAGCAATGTGGGAGTGTAAGCTCAATAAACCCTTTCCTCCCCAACTTGCTTCTTGGTCATGATGTTTATGCAGGAATAGAAACCCTGACTAGGACAATTTCTTTTGAGAAATATCAGAAAAACACTAGCTGGCTCACCAAACAATGTAAACAAGAATCCCCAGACTCCTCTTCATCTTGAAAATGCTGCTATAAAATGAAATCAAAGTGAATAAGCTGAGAAGAGTTGAAGTGCTAAATTTTCCACTTAACCAAGCTGTCTCATATTTTTGAGCAGTATAAAGACACCCCAAAATTCTAAAGGGCTCAGACAATATGTCTCATATATAAGTGAAATAAAGGTAAACATTAGCTCAAGAAATATTTGATAAGTAAAAGGCAAATTGAAGAAAAGTGGCAATTATTATAGAGATAGATTGAGTGTCCCTTTAATCATTGTGACGTAGATTTGTAGTCCAAATCATATAGGATAGTTTTTGTCAAGCAGGAGTGGTGTTCAAGGTGACTTAACCATATACATTTGGAGAGCCTAACAAATTATTCAATAACCAATATCAATCATAAACCATGTCTTAATATTATCTTATATGTAGGAATTTGAAAATTTTCCTAACAACACATAGAAGTTTAGATTGAGACATTGTACTGGCTAGTTTTGTGTGTCAACTTGACACAAGCTGAAGTTATCACAAAGAAAGGAGTTTCAGTTGAGAAAGTGCCTCCATGAGATCCAGCTGTAAGGCATTTTCTCAACTAGTGATCAAGGGGGGAGGGCCCCTTGTGAGTGGTACCATCTGTGGGCTGGTAGTCTTGGGCTCTATAGGAAAGCCACTTGAGCAAGCCAGGAGAAGCAAGCAAGCCAGTAAGCAGCATCCCTCCATGGCCTCAGCATCAGCTCCTGCTTCCTGACCTGCCTGAGTTCCAGTCCTGACTTCCTTTCATGATGAACAGCAATTGGAAGTGTAAGCTCAATAAACCCTTTCCTCCCCAACTTGCTTCTTGGTCATGATGTTTATGCAGGAATAAAAACCCTGACTAAGACAGATATGTAAATATGTAAGCAAATATACCTGAATAAAATATTGTAAGGTACTAGCTAGATCAATTCACCTAGACTCTAGGTCCTAGAGCCATGAATGCTTTTGCTTTATAAAACCAAGGTCCAATCAGATTTTCAATTGCACTCTATCTTATTATGGGATGGAGGGTACTTAGGATAGTGATACTTTTGATTGGGGAGATTCTCAATGGCCAGGATTCATGCTACCTCAGTGTTAAGACATAATAAATAACTACTTTGTTTTAATACGCTGTCAGTAATTCTGAGAGATTTATGGCAGTTATTTATTAGCTCTTGGGTATTTAATAAGATTGCTATCCTACCATTTTTAGAAGAGATTTATTTTAATTTTGCATGAGAAAACTAATATTACAGTTTTAGACATTAGAACTAGGGATACTATCAGGGATATAAAAAAAGTATCGAATGTTAGTGTCACAATGTCCTATAACAATGATGGCATTACAGGAAGTTGTGAATCCAAACATTACATATAAAATATCCAAGCTTACTCCCACCCCTCTGTATTTGGCTTAAGAATATTGATCCTGAACTTGTCACACACTCTGTGGCATAGAGTGTTTCCTTTATACTACATTAAATTAAATCATAACGCTTGATTTAAATCTAAAAAAAAGTAGCCAACTTTTCATTCTGTATCCATGTGGCTCTATGCCTATTAACTTTGTTTGGCCAGTGTGGTTTCTAGTTCTTGGAAATAATTCACTGTCCCATTATGTACAACAAAAATGAAAATCCTTATTTACCCCATTCAAACACAACTCAATTCTCTTCCCAAATCATTAAGAATAATTAAAAAAATTGAAAGAACAATTAAAGATATTACTTGTTACTCTTTAAGAGATTTACAGCTTGTTATTCTTCTCCCCATGAAAGAGATTTGCCATTTATATGTCTGTCAGCTTCCGTTTAACATATGCTGAGGTTCAAATGATCTTTATTGGTTCTCAATGAGCCTCCAACTATGAACTAAGTTCATGGACTAGTATTTCATACATGTCCTATCACGTAAGTAGGAAGAGGACTGTACTCAGAACAGTTTTTAAGACATAAGTAGGCTATTTGATCATTCCATTCACTTAAACTACTAAATTATTTGTTAAGAAGCCTCATTTATTTTACTCGTGAAAGAAAATATCTGAAGAACAAAAGCTTAAAAGGAAATAGTGATCGTGCTTTCCTTAGCAAGGACCCAGGATACTTGACTCTCCCACTTCTAGCAGGGAACGGCTCTCCCCTGCACCCACATCGCCCATCTTTCACACTGTATTATCTTTACAAATGGAAGGAGACAACATACAAATGAATTTAAGTAAAGGTCTGCATTGCAACTGAAAGCCTTTAACTGGCAGCCGTTTACCAAAGCAGAGGCAAAAATCAATTTTAATTAGGATTTTTGGCTTTAATGAAAAGTGATTACAAAATTGGCATTTTAGCTGATACTGTTGAGATTTATGATGAGGGGGATACTAATTAATTTTCTGTTGAAATAACTTGAGTTTCTGCAGTAAAATCCTATACTCGCTGATACAAAGGCTGCATAGCCATTTTCAAATTTTACAACAAAAGCCATCTTAATGCTTTACAGGTATGTTTTGCACAATTGCTTTAAGCTATGGTAGGATTATTTTTTCCATAAATGACTGTTATAGGCAATCAAATTTCATACCATTTTATAAATTAAGGTTGTTTTATTTTAATGCATCTTGAATGCTAGCCAAAGAACCTTTTATTTCAAAGGAAGCTTTCTTTTGTCTAGATACATGTGGGAAAAGGGGGCCTAGGATACTTTAATTGGAGAACATTTAGTAAATGACTTCCCTTTACTCTCAATTTTTCTCTTTTCTTGGTTATATTGATGATAAGTTGGCTTCTGTGCCTGGCTCCATGTTTTAGATACACTTGGGAGAAGGGGTTAAGGGAAAGTGAAGGGTGATAATCCGCTCTTGTGGGATTTAAGAAAGGAAGCAAAAATTTGCAAAGGCTCTAGAAATTGTGTAATATTTCTCCACACGCTTCATATCTAAATTTTCACATTGTTTCTGACCTGTGATCGAAAGGCCGTTTTGCTCAATGGTTGTTGCTAGCTGTCACTGGTAGACTAACCGGCAGTTCTCAACTTTCCCAAAGAGGTGACTCTTGAATACAACTCTTCATGTTGTGGTGACCTGCAACCATAAAATTAATTTTGTTGCTGCTTCATAACTGTAATTTTACTACCTTTATGAATCATACGTAAGTGTATGATATGCAGGATATCTGATATGAGACCTCTGTGGTAGGGTCATATGACCTCCAAAAGGGGTCATGACCTAAGGTTGAGAACCACTGCCTAGACTCAGTTAAAAGGGTGGTGACTGGGGACAGAGGAATTGTGAAGGAATCCTGACTTTATGTCCATGTTTATGGGACTTGGTTAGGTTGCTTCACCACTTTAAGCACCAGTTTTCTTAAATATGACATAGAATAACTATAATCATGCCACTAGGATATCATAAAATATGACAATGGTTTTAATGTAAAGCATTTAATAAAAATAATCACCGATGATATTTCAGGAAACATATTCTCTTGGTTAAAGCATCATCTTATTACATACAGAAAAACATACAGATACACCTGTGTGCACACATACACATATATGTTCATGGACAGACATATACACACAGGCACAGACACATGGATGCACATACATCTTTTCTTCACCTCTCACAAAACAAAGAAAGCCATCTTTTACCATATTTGATGGGAAGGTCCCATCTTGGGACTCATAGGTAGGAGACAGCCTTAGATCCATGGGAACAAAAGCCCAGGCCTGCCTGGATTTACTATTCAAGTTCTAAAGAATCATATGATGACAAATCAGAAAACTGGGCCCTAGAAAATGCTTATGTCTTTGCCTTGCTGATGAGAAATTTGCTACACACCTCTGTTCAATTTCTTGAAAGAGGTATGTAGCAGTGGGGGTTGGGGAACTGGGGGTAGCCACCAGAAAGTCACAGATGCCAGGAAAGCAAGATGCTCCCAGAACCCAATGGTGATGACATTAGCTGAAATACCTAACAAACGTGAGGGAGAAACCTGTAGAGACCATATCTAAAGATTAGGAAAGGCCCCCGATTGAGGGATGGGGCCACCCACTCGTCTCCAAAATTTTAACCCAGAATTGCTCCTGTTTAAAGGAAATATGGGGACAGAATGTGGAGCAGTGACTGAAGGAAAGGCCATCCAGAGACTGCCCCACGTGGGAATCCATCCCATATGTAGACACCAAACCTAGACTCTGTTACTGATGCCAGGAAGTGCTTGCTGACATGAGCCTGATATAGCTGTCTCCTGTGAGGCTCTGCCAGAACCTGATAAATACAGAGGAGGATGCTCGCAGCCAACCATTAGACTGAGTACAGGATCCCCAATGGAGGAGTTAGAAAAAGGACTGAAGGAGCTGAAGGGGTTTGCAACCCCATAGGAAGACCAACAATATCAACCAGCCAGACTCCCCATAGCTCCCAGGGACTAAGCAACTAACCAAGGAGGACCCATGGTGCCAGCTGCATATGTAGCAGAGGATGGCCTTATCTGGAATCAATGAGAGGGAAGGCCCTTGGTGCTGTGAAGGCTTGATGCCCCAGTGTAGGGGAATGCTAGGGTGGGGAGGTGGGAGTGGGTGGGTGCATGAGGTAGCACCCTCATAGAAGCGGGGGGGGGGGATAGGATTGGGAGTTTGCAGAGGAGAACCCAGGAAAGGGGATAACATTTGAAATGTAAATAAATAAAATAGCCAATGAAAAAATTTAAAATAAAGAAAAAAAAAAAAAAAAAAAGAAAAATTTGAATAGTTGTTGACTAGTTCCTGTGTCTGCCATTGTCTCCCAGTTAGTATGAAGCACACCTGGGAGCTACGATTCAGCAATGCTTCCTTTGTTCCTTGTCTTCAAGTATCTAGTAATAAATTAAACACTGTTTATTATGTGAACATACATTATCTCGTTATTTATATCACAGTATTCATGTTTCCATATAATGTATTTTAAGATAAAATTATCTTCTAATCTCTTTTTGCTTGTTTTGCTTTGGTTTTAATACAGGACTCTTCTCTTTTTTTTTTTTTTTTTTTTTGGTTTTTCGAGACAGGGCTTCTCTGTGTAGTCTTGGCTGTCCTGGAACTCACTCTGTAGACCAGGCTGGCCTCGAACTCAGAAATCCGCCTGCCTCTGCCTCCCAAGTGCTGGGATTAAAGGCGTGCGCCACCACTGCCCGGCAATACAGAACTCTTGATATAACACCCGCTGGCCTAGAACTTGGTATACAGAAGAGAATGGCTTCAAGTGTGCGGTAATCTTCCTGCCTCTTGCTCCCAAGCACGGAGATTACAGATACTCGCCACCACAACTGAGCAAAACGATCTCCAGCAGGTAAAATTGTGAAGTCAGGTGTCTTTCATAAGTGCTAAGGTGTGGATAGGCTAAGCTGTTGAATGGATAAAGTTTGATCCTTACTCACTTTTCTTTGTAGTACCAGAAAAGCTTAATGTGTTTCAGAGTCAGGTCCTGAACTTGCTTGCTTTCTTTTTTCTTGTCTATCCAATAAAAATATCCTTATGTAAACAGATAATGTTGCAGCATAATAAGCAATTTAACTTCTTTAAAAAATGTGTATATATATATATAGTATTTATTGTGTTTCATGAATACAGAATTCCATTCCAGAGAGCCCTGGCATGTGAGAGTTCAAGAAGAGAGAGTCACAGCATGTTAGCAGTGTACTGATACAGATGCACATACATGCAGCCAACCATCATTGGACTGAGTGTGGGGACCCCAATGGAAGAGTTAGAGAAAGGACTGAAGAAGCTGAAGGGGTTTGCAATCTCATAGGAAGAACAACAATATCAACCAAGCAGAACCACCAAAGCTCCCGGGGACTAAATCACCAACCAAAGAGTACACATGGAGGGACCCATGGCTCCAGCCACATATGTAGCAGAGGATGGCCTTATCTGCCATCAATGGGAGGAGAGGCCCTTGGTCTTGTGGAGGCTAGATGTCCCAGTGTAGGGGAATGCTAGGGCAGGGAGGGGGGAGTGGGTGGGTGGCTAGGGACCCTCACAGAGGCAGGAGAGTAGGAGGGGATGGGGGTTTGTGGAGGGGAAACTGGGAAGGAGGATAACATTTGAAATGTAAATAAAGAAAATAACAAATTAAAAGAAAAGGAAAAAAATAAAATACAAGAGTAACAAGACAACACAGGAAAAAAAAATTCTGTGTTTTCCATTCTAAGCAGAACTGCCTTGTATCAGAGAAAGATAGTAATGATGTTATGGAAAACACAAATGGTCAAGAACTCTACCTTTATTCTTTCTCACTCATGTTACCTAATGGCTTAGGCAGAAAGCAACAGTATAGAAAGGAAAGGAGAGAGAAACTCACCCTTCCTTTTCTTTGTTAGTAAGATGCATGTGCATGAAGAAATAGGAATAGAGCCAGTTTTGTGCTATTTTCAATTTTCTTGCAAGAATACAAGAAACACACATACATATACTATGGAATATAAACTGTGCCATTTAGTGATCTAATATACAAATAAGTAAATGTATTTGTGTTTGCATCTAAAACACATGTTGTATGTTGCAAGGTTAAATAAAATTCATGTTAGTGATTTAAAAGGTCACTCTATTAACTTAGGGAGACATTAAATAGTAGATAAAAAAATACAGCATTTATCAACAGACTGGAAGAAAGGAAGTCTTATTTTTACGCATCGTGAGTGCTGTATTTTCTTGCTCTTCTGCCAAGTAGCCTCGAACACATGGGTACAGGGGAAAAATTCCTGAATGGAACACCAATGGCTTATGCTCTAAGATCAAGAATCGACAAATGGAAATGGTACCTCATGAAATTGCAAAGCTTCTGTAAGGCAAAGGACATTGTCAATAGGACAAAACGGCAACCAACAGATTGGGAAAAGATCTTTACCAATCCTACATCCGATAGAGGGCTAATATCCAATATATACAAAGAACTCAAGAAGTTAGACTCCAGAAAACCAAATAACCCTATCAAAAAATGGGAAACGGAGCTAAACAGAGAATTCTCAACTGAGGAAATTCGCAGGGCTGAGAAGCACCTAAAGCAATGCTCAACATCCTTAGTCAACAGGGAAATGCAAATCAAAACAAGTCTGAGATTCCACCTCACACCAGTCAGAATGGCTAAGATCAAAATCTCAGGTGACAGCAGATGCTGGCGAGGATGTGGAGAAAGAGGAACACTCCTCC
>CM052713.1:64316676-64332160 GCA_028551405.1 Uromys caudimaculatus | reverse complement strand
AGGGCTGAGAAGTACCTAAAGAAATGTTCAACATCCTTAGTCATCAGGGAAATGCAAATCAAAACAAGTCTGAGATTCCACCTCACACCAGTCAGAATGGCTAAGATCAAAAACTCAGGTGACAACAGATGCTGGTGAGGATGTGGAGAAAGAGGAACACTCCTCCATTGTTAGTGGGATTGCAAGCTGGTACAACCACTCTGGAAATCAGTTTGGCGGACCCTCAGAAAAATGGACATAATATTACCTGAGGACCCAACTATACCACTCCTGGGCATATACATAAAAGATGCTCTAACGTGCAATAAAGTCACATGCTCCACTATGTTCATAGCAGCCATATTTATAATAGCCAGAAGCTGGAAACAACCCAGATGCCCCTCATCAGAGGAATGGATACAGAAAATGTGGTACATTTACACAATGGAGTACTACTCAGCTATTAAAAACAATGACTTAATGAAATTTGCAGGCAAATGGATGGAACTTGAAAATATCATCCTGAGCGAGGTTACTCAGTCACAAAAGAGAGAACAGGGTATGTACTCACTAATAAGTGGATATTAGCCCAAAAGTTCAGACTACCCAAGTTTCACTTAACAGTAACCGCTGAACTGAGAGTGAGGTCCCAGATGGAGGAGTTGGAGAAGGGACTGAAGGAGCTGAGGGAGTCTGCAGCCCTATGGAGAGAGCAACAGTGTCAACTGATCTGACCTCCCCCCCGGTCCTCCTGGAGGCTGGACTACCAACCTAAGGATACACATGGAGAGACCCATGGTTCGGACCACATATGTGGCAGAGGAGGGCCTTGTTGACCATCAGGGGGAGGAGAGGCCCTTTCTGCCTGAGGGTGTTAGAGGCCCCAGTAAAGGGGAATGTCAAAGTGGGAATATGGGAGCAGGTGGGCGGATAGGTGGGAGATTATATACCCTCATAGAGGCAGGGGAGGTAGAGGGGATAGGGGGTTTCCAAAGAGGAGACCTGGAAAGGGGAAAACATTGGAAATGTAAATAAAGTATCAAAAAATAAAAACTAAAAAGTTTTTCAGTTAGGGTATAAATAATAGATAATGACCAAGTTACTCAGATGGTGGGAAGATGGATTGGTTGACTAATGATTGACACACTAAAGGAAACAAGGTCCTACAAAGAAAGTAACAGATAAGAATATGCTAAGTGCCTAAACATTCTCCAGAAACACATGGCATTTAAGTTCATATTAAAATAACCTTTATTGACTAGAGTGGAGTGACTTCAGTACTATAAGGTGTGTGTCTTAGAACATAGAACTGTATTCTTCCATTTGGAAGCATAAAGGCTTGTAGTTAAGGTGCTAGCCCTTCTGCTGTTTGGCACGATGTTTCACCCTGGTTTGCAGCTGGTTATCTTCTCATTGTGTCCTCCTGTGGAGATGGCAGAGAGTGAAAGTAAGTTTTCATACCTCTTCCTGTAGGGCCATAAATCTACTTTACATTTGTCTCTCCTCATGTCCAATCACCACACAAATCTATAATTAGAAGACAATTACTTTGATATATGCTCAATTAGTTTCATAATTATTGTAAGAAAACTATTGAAAAGGTAGGTTGTTTCTTGACGGAAATTGTTTTATTCTATCTCTGTGTCTGTCTCTGTCTCTCTGTCTGTCTCTTTGTCTTTCTGTCTGTCTCACCTCTTTGCCTGTCTCCCTGTCCATCTCTCTCTCTCTCTCTCTCTCTCTCTCTCTCTCTCTCTCTCTCTCTCTCTCTCTCTCTCTTGCTTCCCCCTCTCTTGTTTTGGTCTGTCTTTTGGGGGCAGTTCTGTGTGTGTACATGTGTGTATATGCGAATGCCGGAGCATGTAGCTGACTATAAACCCAGGGCGTTGCACATACCAAGCAAGTGTCTCAAGCATTGAAAATAAGTTCTCAAATGTATCACTTGCTCCATGTCCATTAAGTACTTTCTTTTAATCAGTCTCACTGAAAGAAAAAGAAAAAGAAATAGTTTCCATGCGTGAAGAAAACAGGGAAATGTGCTTCTGAAAGTCAATGCATACACAGAAGGGAATTTTCGTTTTTGCTATCCTGCCATAAACTGGAGCTCTAGCCTGACCATGCCTCTGCTCCATCTGCCACCCTTCAGTGTGACAGAAAGGCTAATGGCAGAAAGGTGACTAGCAGGAAAGAGTAAATTACAAATCTTTGTCCTTAAAGTTTTGTTGCCGTAAAAGAAGCACCACTCCTGTGGATTTCTGTTCCACAGCTGATGTGTGTGCCATACTTTACTGTGATCTCCTAAATGCATTTTATTTGGTACTTATTTCTAATTACATATTTTATCCACAAATGTTACTGACTTGCCCATATGCCAGAACAAGCATAACTAAGGCTGTTCAAATCTTACTAATTCAAGTATAAATGATCATTACTAGCAAATGTGGCATCTGCCATGCACAGAAAACTCTGGGATTTACACATTTGTCACTTGGGTTATTTGTTTAATTCTTCGATTGATTCATTTTCTCATCCACAAATATCCATTTGGTGCCTGTTACTGTTCAGGCAATGATACAGGTTCTTAGGACACATGAGGAAGCAAAAGGAACAAAAATCTCTAACATCACATGTCCTATGCAACAGTGACTAGAAATAATTCAATTGTTAAAGGTCGAGTTTTGTCTCCCCAAAACTCATATATTGCAGTCCTAATCCCTAATACTGATATATCAGTATGGAACTGTAGTTAGAGACAATGTCCTTAAAGAGGTAGCTGAGCTAAAAAAAAAAAAAAAGATTGTAACAGCAGAGATAGTCTACTCCGGAATCTCGAGTGCATTTTTGTTTTTTTGGGTTTTTTTTGTTTGTTTGTTTTAAAGAGGAAGTAGAAATACAAGTAATGCACACAATAAGAGAAGACTTTGTGAAAACAAAGAGAGGAGGCAGGGACCTGCCAGTCAAAAGGGGAAACAGGGTGTCCTCAGAAGGAAGCCCACCCTGTACCTCAATCTCAGACTTTTGGCTTCCAGATTGCTGAGAAATAAGTTTCTATTGTTAAAGCCACCCAGGCAGTGGTATTTTGTTATGGTACTTTAGAAAATTAGTACATGAATATAAAGTAAATTATATCATTTAGTTCAAAACTAAGAATTCTTTTACCATAGAATAAGAGAATCACACAAATGAGGGAGACTCATTTCTGTCTGTCACTGAAAATATTATAAAGTATGGCCACCCATAATCTAAACAATAAGACCACAGCCAGAGCTAATAGTGAAGGGAAGGAAAAGGAGTGCTTGTCAAGAATTTACCGTATTATTATTCTCTTTTATTGTTCTTAGTTATCAACACTTATGTGGGGAAATGTGGGCACTTGTGGGTTTGTTTCACATGAACAGTTTCTATGCATTTAATTTGCAACTTTAACCTAGCAAGGTGACCAGGATTGTCTCAGACTCACATATGTTTTAGCATATATTCTGACCAACTTTCTTAGAATAAATATTTTATGTCTACTTTGAAATATATATTATATGTTTGTTTATATATTATCGGTGTGTGGACATATGTGGACATGCATGCGTGGATATACAAAAAACTACAGTCAATTCAAGAATGTTGAGAGTGAGAAATATAGTCTCACTTCCCATGGACTAGAACCACCAGGTTGTCTCAGATCCATCAGCCACCCAAGTCATGACACAGAAATCTTTTATTAATTGTGAAAGTTTGACCTTAGCTTAAGCTTGTTCCCACCAGCTCTTATACTTAAATTGGCCCATTTCTACTAATCTATGTTCCATCATGTGGCTTGCTACCTCCTGTGTACTGGCACTTGCTTCTTCCTCCATGTCTGGCTGGTGAATATCTTGTCCCAGACTCTTTCCCAGAGAGCCTAACTCTGCCAGGATGCCCCACCTTTCTTTTCCTTCCCTACTATAGGCCATTCTGCTCTTCATTAAACCAATCAGAAGGTGGGGGAGAAGATGTTTACAAAACACTGAGACAGGTAATACTTCATACAAGACATTATCCCAGCATCTTCCCCTTTTCTTCTAATAAAAGGTTCTTTCTCAAGTATCAATAAACTATATACAATAAGAACAATAATGAGAACTATCAGGTTAAGAATTACCCTCACAACATCCAGTTCATTGGCAACCTTGGAGAAAATACTCTACTGTCTACCCTATTTAGGTAAGTTTAAGTTCTGTACCCAAATCACTTTCTATCATATCTTGCATTCATCAGCCTTAAAACATCTTTTTAGACTTTAAAACATTTTCTTTTTTTTTTTTTTTGATACTTTATTTACGTTTCCAATGTTTCCCCCTTTCTAGGTCTCCTCTTTGGAAACCCCCTATCCCCTCCCCCTCCCGTACCTCTATGAAGGTATTCCACCTCCCGCCCACCAGCCCACCCACTCCCTTAATGTGAGAATATAACTGTTTAGTCTTCAAGCACAACAGAGACATGAGAAGCATAAATATTTCCTGAGTAAACAGAAAGTGCAGAGCAAGCAGTTTCCAAAACTATAGAAGTAACAGAGCTTGCTGGCGGCTTGGACAGTCACCCAAGATTCCTCTGCAGTGTTGGAGCATCCAGCTTCAACCTAAGCGCCCAGAATATCTGACAGACTTTCTGTGAAGCAGGAATTACAAAGGCCTAGCCTACTTTGTCTTGGCAGTTGACTTCCTCCATATCCTTCTTGTCCATGATGTGGACAGCATGCTCTCAGCAGTTGAAGCAAGGACATTTTTATGCCCAGCAGCTAGCTTTGCCACATACGAAGCAAAGTCCATATGGAGGTTCATGGATGCTCATCATCATCTTTGAGGTATTTTGAGAATCTGACATGTCTCACTGTCGAAAAGACTTATATGATTAAAACATTTGAAATCCCATATTCTGTAGGTCTCATTGACCCTACTTTTTTCATTGTATATCTAGGTCCTTTGAGTCCAAAACTCAAGATGTCTGAATCTAAAATAACAAAAACAGTAACACAGCTAACATTGAACCTATAAATTTTTCCCTCTTAATTCTAAGAGTCAAAATTACAATTTTCTTGGGGATTTATCCCCTACATATACTGGCAAAGTGTTTCATAATATCAACAAAAGTAAGTGAGGAATAATATCAGAGGATAATTTAGCCAGTGCTCTATCCTGCCTCATGATCCTGTGGCACCCATAATTATAAGTCTCATGTGAGATGTGCACATTGCCAGTTCTGGAAGAACCCATCTGTACACTTGATGTCTTCACAATGCCCTCCTTTCAGCTTACAGAAGTGAGATCAGGACGTCCAGGAGGATATCCTTGGATCAGATTAGAAGTGAAGCAGAAATTTCATTATTGTTCAATTTTCATGTTTTCCTGCATCATTGGTCCTAATGAAACCAGTTAAGAAATTGTATTTCCTCTGATTTTCCATTTATAGGGTGAAAGCCATGAACTGTGCCTAGTATTATTATTACTTTTCTACCACCATTATAATCATGGCCTTGCTACATAGTCAATAGAACCCAAGATGAGAAGGATACTGATGTACCTGGAGAAATAAATAATTCCAGATATCTATTATTGTGCTGAGAAATATAAAATACATCCTAAGTGTTAGGTTAATCTCACTTTTAGAAAGTAAGTTGTTGGAGAAGAGATAGAAATTCAACTGGAGATTTAGACAGAAACTGGAGATAAAGAGAGAGAATTGTAGGTGAGTAGAAATCCAACAGCAAAAACAGTCATGTCAGAATCTCTGGTCAAATGTTTTAGTGAAGTGAACAAATACATAACAGAAAGTATGAGGAAGCTAAGTTATTCTTATGAAGTATGGGCTTTCTCTTGCCTTCTCTTTTTACCATAACTAATCAGTGGTTTTTCAGGCTTTGAAAATCTGATATTCTACACCATTTCAACTCCTTCCCAGGGTTGCTTATATTACACAGCATTCTTCCCAACGGAGAATGTATACTGTTTTATTGATCCTCAAATCACTATATGAGAAAGGGGAGAGAATGTAAAAACATTTACATTGTGTGAACAAAAATACTGAGGCCATATAAAATGGAAATGGTAACTATGCTTTAAATCCTAACCCTGTGGCATAATAATAAAGTTAGTTTTAAAGACTATGAATTATAGAATTTTTGTTGTGCTAGAGGAATGAGAAACAAGGTCAGAAAAGTGGCAGTTAATACACCTTCCAGAGACAGCTGCTTATTTATAAACAAGAGTGGACCTAGGTCCACTGCCAAGAGCTCCCCAAACTTTGACACTTGGCAGCTCTCTGTTCATGATTGGGTTCATGACATCCTTTTTTGTTACTCAAGCTGGTCTTTAGCCTGTACTACTCACCCAGTCTGGTCCCCACCTGTTTCACCTCTGCAGGGTGGGCTCCATCCTATATGACTACCAGCTGGAACTGGTTCCCAGAAACAGAAATCCTAAGTCTGGCACATACTACAAACAACCGACCACCCACTTGTTCACAGAAGCTTACCTCCCAACACACATTACCTCCTCTTGGGAGCAGTCCCAGTTGAGAAATCTTTTTGTAGTAAGCTCCTCTACTCCCCTACCCTCAGCTGGTCCCAGACATTTAAGCCCACTTGTGTACTCTCACACAAGGCCAGACTCAAGAATACACTTGTTCTTCTCAAGGTTACTAGCCTGTCGAGGGCTGACCAAGACACATCTCTGTTCTCAATAGCTATGAGGTCAATCATATTAAGCTGTTAATTAGCTACTTAAGCTATGTCCAGCAACAACATAACATGTGCCTTCCCTCTGCTTTGCCAAAAGGTACCTTTCCAGGATTATCTTGAAGAAAAACACATGAAAGGTATTGAACTATGGAATAAAAGAAATGGAATCCAAGGGAATGTGAACACTTAACTTCTAAAGGCCTCTGTTTACTGTGAAGACTAAACAAGATAATGCTTATTTAAAAGCTTAGAAAAATGCAATACCTAAGAGTTTCTCAGTGTGAGTTAACTAAAATTTGAATTGAAGTTTTAAAAGTATTGAATACAAAAAAGGGGGGAAGAAAGAAAAAAGAAAAAGAAAGCAGTATGAATGAAATGACGGGAAGTCAGAATTTCCTAAATAAGCATGAATAGCTCTAGTTATTCAGAATTAACTAGAAACTTATGGCTTGGAAAATTAGAGTCCAAAACATTTCTTTTTCTTCTTAAAACACTGTTTGGTTAATTTCTTTTGTAACCAAATATTCAATGTTCATCCAGAGAGAATGCTTAGTATGGACTGCTAATAGTGTATACTTCAAATCTCTACAACTACCAGAAGCTAGGAGATGTCACAGATGTAATATCTACAAGGGCCTTTACAGGAAGCACAGCACTGGGCATATAAGGGTGCCATACTGGTGTCCTCAGCAAGGTGAAAGAATACTGTTCTGGTGTTTGAAATCCACCAAGTTTATACTGTTCTTTTACAACAACCCCAAGAATACTATGTTGTGAGTCTGACGTAAATTCACACATTAGTCTGCTCAGACTATGTGATGGTTATTTTGTCAACTTGACACAACCTGGATTCTCTTGGGGAGAAAATCTCAATGGGCGCTATCTACATTGGTTTGGCCTGTGAGCATGTTTGTGGGGGTTATCACAATAAGGTAATTGATACAGGAAGATGCAGTCCAGAATGTGATGCAACAGACCCTAGAAAGAGGGTTCCTAGCTATATTCAAGTGGAGAAATCAAGCTGAGCATATACAAGCAAGCAAGTATGAATGTTTTCCTATCTTTATGCTCTTGGCTGTGGATAAGAAATTTTTAGTTTCTCTTTTGACTTACAATGACAGACTAAAACCTGAACTTGTAAACTGCAATCCCGTACCCCCACCCCAAGTTGGGTTTTCTCAAGGTATTACATCATAGCAATATAAATGAAAATAAAAATAAGTTTTTATCCCAAAATGCCACAGGCCACATGGCCCTAGAAACAAACATTGAATTCTTAGCGCTCTAGATATGAGAAGTCCAAGATTTAGATGTCAACAGACCCAGAGTCTGCTGAAGGTCCACCTCCTAGCCATCTTCTGGCACCCTCGTTTGGCTGAGAGACAAAATAGAACTCAAACTCTATGACCACTCTCCTTATAGTGACATTAACTGTATCATAGGTTAAGTGTTCACATTCCCTTGGGACCCATTTTTTTACTCCCAAATTCAATACCGTTTGTAAATTTTTCTACAAAATATTTTCAACTAAGTATTTCATACAGAGATCTTTAGGATCTCTTATACAGTAGATGAAAATGGTAAATTTAATACAAAACATTATATACTAAGAGAGTACATAGATATAAAATTTAAGAAATATTTGTCTTAGTTTCAAATTTTCTTCCTAAATAATTTTTAAATACTAGATTCATCACTCAAACTTTATGTGCAATTTTTCAAATATCCAGGTATCTGTTCAATGATAGCATGACAAGTTATTTTATAATTATTGTGTATGTTGGTTAACAAATTAATAAAAATCCTGTGGAATGTGCCAGTGTTGCATTAAGGAATGAAGATAAAAAATTTCCTCTTGGATTAATTGATGATATTGACCACAAAGTTGAATTTTCTACTTTTTTCTGTGTCTTTCATCTGTTTCTAGTTTATGGTTACTGGCCTATCTGTACTCTGTGACATGTGTATGTACATAATCTGTCTTCATTGCCATGTGGGGTGTGTTTGCTACCTTTTTTGCCTGTTCCTAACAAAAGCCTTTGCTCTATGTTTATTGAACAGGACATAAAATATTGGATAAGAAATGAATATATGGTACTTATTTTGGTTCACATCTTTTAAAGATTTATTTATTTATTTTATGTATATGAGTACACTATAGCTGTCTTCAGACATACCAGAAGAGGGTGTCGGATTTCATTACAGATGGTTGTGAGCCACCATATGGTTGCTGGGAATTGAATTCAGGACCTCTGGAAGAGAAGTCAGTGTTCTTAAACACTGAGCCATCTCTCCAGCCCCATTGGTTTACATGTTTAATAACATTGTATGATACTATTTTTTCCAAACTCTTCAACAATGCTGTATAAGGTAAGTTACTTTAATGACTATAAGCAGTCTAGAATAGTGCTCAAACCTATAGACATTATTAATCTATATTCATTTGTTGCTTCCAACATTTATGGGATACTTGTTTTGTTTTGTTTTTTAAAAAAGCTTTCAATCTGTTTGTTAGTTTCTGCAAATTATTACAACACTTATGTACACATACATTTTTCTGGGCCAGGAGCATGAAAGAATACATAACTTAAAATTAAAGGCATACATTCAGTTCATGTTGTAAAGTTGATTGCATGGGAATATAAAACATAGTAATATTGGTTACATTGTTCTCTAAAAGGTAGGTTAACCAGGCTGAATATACAATAAGATACTAGGATGAGAAGTTTTAAATAAACTCAAAGCTCTTTATTAATTTGGCTACAAGGTCTAGATATTTTCAGTCTCTGTGAAGACAAACAGATATTTCAGTCAAATGTATTACCAGGATGTATACTAATAAAAATGATGTGATGTTCCTTAAAATAATTCAAATGTGTATCATTTAAAATTGTTTCAGCAATCCAGTGGAAGACTCATAGGACTTCCTACGGAAGATCATGTGGAATCCCATGTAAATACTGAGAAAGTCCAAAGGTACTACAATAACAGAATTATTCTGGAAAAGCCTGACATAGACAATGTCTCTAAAACTAAAGTATAAAAACAATAGGAAATAATATGTTAAAAGAGAATGTTGTGCTTGGCGTGGTGGTGTGTGTCTTTAATCCCAGCACACAAGAAGCAGGTGGATCTCTGTGAATTCAAGGTCAGCCAGGTCTACATAGTGAGGTCTAGGATGGCCACGACTATGTAGAGAGACTGGGGTGGGGAGAGAGAAAGAGAGAGAGAGAGAGAGAGAGAGAGAGAGAGAGAGAGAGAGAGAGAGAGAGAGAGAGAGAGAGAGAGATGATAACCAATGGGATGAAAGGAGAAGAGTGACATGCCAGCTAGTTTGGCTTTCAGAAAAATAGGGATGGTGTTGGAATAATGCCCAAGACTCACATGGTCTTCAAGTGCCCAGCACCCAGACTTCTTGATTGAATCAGCAAGGGTTTAGGTCTTCATCCAGTTAAAATGATGGAGATACAGTACACATAATCTGTATAAGACTTAAATACTCCTTCTTTGAATTATTCTGCTCTAAAAGAAATGCAGGGACAAAATCAGAGGAGAGACTGAAGGAATGGCAGACCAGTGACTGGCCCAACTTGAGATCTATCCCATGGGTGGGCACCAAACCCTGACACTATCACTGATACTATGTTGTGCTTGTAGACAGGAACATGGCATGGATGTCCTCTGAGAGGCTCTACTAGCATCTAACTGAGACAGATGCAGATACTCACAGCCCAGCATTGGACTGAGGTCAGAGACCCCTATGGAAGAGTTAGGGCAAGGATTGAAGGAGCTGAAGGAGATGGCAACCCCATAGGAAGAACAACACCGTCAACTAACTTAGACTCTTTGGAGCTCCCAGAGACTAAGCCACCAGCCAAAGACCATTCACACCTACATGAGGAGGTCCAACTCTCCCCCACCCCCCAGAACATTTGAAGCAGAGGATTGTCCTGTCTGGCCTCAGTAGAAGAAGGTGTGCCTAATCCTACAGAGACTTGATGTCCTAGGGAAGAGGGATACCAGGGGGGAGGGAGCACCATCTCCCAGGCAAAGGAGAGAGGGGTATAGGGTAAAGAACTCTGGGAGGAGAAACCAGGAATACAAATGATAAAGCAAGTAATGATCAAAAATAAATAAATAAAAATAGAAGACAAAAAAGACTTAAATACAGCTATCACATTAAAGCATATCCCTTTCCTTGAGTTTAAGAACAAATGCTGAAGATCATTGTTCAACACACACAACGTGCTCAGCATTTGTCCAGGGAGGTTAGTCTGTTTTGCTTCTGAATAAGAGTGTGCTGAGAAGCCTTGTAGAATGATCATGCAAGATAATATATTCTACATTGTATTACCCCTCTGAGATCTGAGAACTCTTCCCTGTCAAAAATGATTTCCCGAGTGCTAATGTCTTTATCCACGGTCAACAGTATCACAAATATTAGGAAAAAAGCAGCAACTCATTGCATGATATTTAAAATATTCTGGCACTGATTAAAGTAATAAATGATTTACTTGTGATGAGATTATAGGTAATTAAAGATTAAAACTTAGTTTAAGAGAATAAAACCAAGATTCTTTACATATAAAGAGCGGGTAAGATGGCTTAGCAGGTAAAAATGCCTGCAGCCAAGTCTGACTGCCTGAGTTAGCTTGCCATGACCCACATGGTAGAAGGAGAAAATCAACTCGCCTACATTTATTTAAAAAATTTAAAATTAAGTCTCATTAGGAGCTAGAGAAGATTGGTAACTCTTACAGACAAAATTTTTTTTGTTAAAAAGGAAGTTTAAGGAAAAAGAAACAGCAACTCCAATAAGTTGTATTTTATATGTACCCCCGAAACTCCTGTCTAAAAATAATTTTCCATCATCTGCACCTACAAATCCCAGTTGAGTTTCACCTTAAGATTTACATTTGGTTCAAATGTTCTTTTCTTGCTTTCTACTCAAACTACACCACAAATTATGACACTTATTTATAAAATAATAAAGGGGAGAATGTAGGACTGTTAGTTTACATGTTTTGTTACCCAAGTCATCAACAAACAATTGAAATTATATAATCATTTTATATATCCAAATATTTGAATATTTAGATAGGTTGGTAGATAGATTAGGTAGATAACAGATAGATAGATGATAGATAGATAGATAGATAGATAGATAGATAGATAGATAGATAGATAGATAGAGATACAGATATACAAACATACAAACAAAAATACCTATATACATACAAAAACAGATAGATAATAAACATCTGTGTATCATCCCATACTTACTATGATATGTGTGAACATACCATGTTTCCACCTTTCATTATCTACTCATTTGCATATCCTGTCTCATCATGCACATATCCTACTACAGAGTAAATATAAAAATTGCTCACAGAAACTCTGGAAAATTATCTTTAAATATTTTCCATATTAAAAAATGTTACCAATATCCAAAAGCTGTATTGCTGAAATATTTGTTAAGAAGTCAGAATAGTTTGTAAGAATATTAGAAAGTGATTTTTGTTGATACTTTCACTGACACCAACACACAAGAGTCTTGTTTCCCAAAAGCTAAAACTAGATGACTGTTATTATTTCATGCATCTTGCTTAAACAGAGCTGTCAAAATTGACAGATCATTCACAATACCAGTGCTAAAGCCTAAAAAGCATTCAAAAGTCTAAAATTTGAGGGCTTCCTTTTAAAAAACCAAGTGTATTTTTAAGTATTTTTGCTTTTACATTTCTCAATAGCTCAGATTTGAATACCATTCTTTTTTTTTTTTTTCTAGTTAGAATCTCTGAATAATTCACATTGTTAGGAAACTTTATGTGTAGGAGAAACAGACAGTACAAGCAGACCAAGCATGTGGGAAAAAAATTGGTCCTGATTAAATGGAACCACTGTTTTTAAAAGAAGACTTCAAGAGCCCGGGGTTGTAAAGGAATTGTTTCACTCACTGAGGTAAAAATGCAAAGAAATTTCACAAACATTTGTCAAGCATTCCAGCAGTAAATTTGCACCAGATGAAACTTCTCTGGTTACTGACTGCTTACATAACATACCAGGAAATCTTCCCTTAGGTGGAAATCAATTTCTTCTCTTTGTAATGATTAGATAGATAGATAGATAGATAGATAGATAGATAGATAGATAGATAGATAGATAGATAGATAGATAGAGATATATATGGTGTTTTGAATGTGTGTGTAAATGCTCCATGCTGACTATATCTAAATCTGAGCAAGGCAGAGATTCCTAAATATTAATGCTCAAGTCTGTATTTCTGATAAGACTTACTGTGAAGAGTGTCCATGCCCTTAGCCTGGTTTGTGACTTGTGCCTGTTCTGTTGAAAGGCAAAAGAGCCAGCAATTCCAATGTCCTGTTCTGGCTACATCATATGCCACTGATAGGACACCTGGAGTCCTTAGGGTGTTGATTATTTTTTAACATGTTCCTCACTTTATGATTTCATTGCACAGCTTAATTATATGGAGTACTTTAAAATGAAGCAAAATTCACAGACTTACCATCCACGTAGTATATTCTGTATTCCAGCTGTGTTCATGAAGCATGCATAAAACATTTCTCAGCTCCTGAAGTTTCTACATTCTGACTCAAAGTGTATTTTTTGTTTTATTTTCATTTTATGTCTTTCTGTTGGACCAAAGTGCAAAATAAAAATGTATAGAGGGGAAATGGTTATGTAAGTGCGGTCTATATGTTTTCAGCCACAGAAACTAAAACTCATGAACAAATCAGTTACCATTGAATCTAACTACATTGTGCGCACTACTGGTGCTTGGACTGAACTGTCTATAACGCATCAGAAAAGAAAGCAAACCTTCAGGATACAGAAAAGCAAGGTGTTGAATAGTGGGTTGTGTCTCTTATATCTTATGCAATGGGTACACCTTAAATACAACAAATACAACAATGTTTTGAAGTGGGTTATAAAAACAAAACAGAAAAGCAAAAATCCAGCAGTAACTAGAGCATATCTCTGAAATATTTCATCTCTTTCAATGAGCTTCTTCGGGGCTAATTTTGAGTCACTCATCTTGAACAGGTATGCCAAACAGAAATGTTAAAATGGGATTTAACAACCACTGTCTTAACATTGAAACAATTCACAGAGTGAAAATTATAAGACTTGAATACAAGTGGTTTTTTTAAGTCGAGATTAAACAAACAAAGATAGGTCATTTACAACATTTTGAATCAGCCCATACTATTAAATAAATCACTAACAAAGGACAATAGAGTATGATGCTATTGATTAACACTTATTGTGGTACTTTGAACATGCTTGGCCCATGAGAAGTGGCACTTTTAGGTGGTGTGACCTTATTGGAGGAGGTGTTGACTTGCTAGAGGAAGTGTGTCACTGTGGAAACAGGACTTTGAGGTCTCTTTTTACATGTTCAAATTTGGGCAGTATAACACAGTCTCACCCTAGCTGCCTTCAGATCAAGATGTAGAATTCTTGGCTCCTCTAACACCAAGTCTGCCTACAGGATGCTAAGCATATATACATATACACATTCACTCATGTGCACAGGCACACATATACATACAAACACACACACACACACACATGTATAAATGTATGTATGTATGTATGTGTGTATAATCAACAATGGAAGAAAAACAGGCCATAAATTTGGAAAGAACAAGGGGTGAACATGAATGAGAAGGGTGGGAGAGGAAAGGCAAGAGGAAAAGGAAATTCAAAAATATTTTTAAAAAACAGTCAAGATCATAGAAAAATGAGAAAAAAAAATGGGGTTATAAGGAGACACCATGTAGGAAACTTAAGAATTTTTCTGCAATGACTGCAAAGACATCCAGGAAGTTGTTTTGTCATCTACCTTCATCTACATGACTCACTTATTTCCTACCCGGTAGTATAAAGAGACTCAATGGCTCCATTCACAGAGTTCCTGGTTCTTTCAGGAAATAATGAAGGCATTCTCTATGTTGTATGGAGCGCACAACCAGCAATTGAAAAGAAGCAATTGTCACACTACATGCACCTCAACAAATCTGATGATGTCTCAACTGTGGATTCAAACTTGTGTTATATAAGCTAGTACAAGTAGGAGGCCGGTACCATTGTGTTGAAAGTATTACATTCCACTTGAATAGTCCTGTTTTCTTCGTTGCTAAGTATACAGTGACTTATTAAACACATAATGCAGTTCATTGAAAATGGACGCTAATAACATATATTCATATATTAGTTATCACCTTTGAGAAATTATTTATTCAAAACTGGTTGAATGAGCTCTGAATCTATCTCAATATTTGCATATTCCTGCTATATCTGATGCATGATCTTGTACACTCCATGTGGTCTTTTAGAAAATTTCCTTATACTTTTTTTTTTTTTGATACTTTATTTACATTTCCAATGTTTCCCCTTTTCTGGGTCTCCTCTTTGGAAACCCCCTATCCCCTCCCCCTCTCCACCTCTGTGAGGGAATTCCTCCTCCCACCTACCCACCCACCCATCACCATATTCCCACCTTGACATTCCCCTTTACTGGGGCCTCTAGCACCCTCAGGCCCAAAGTCCTCTCCTTTCTCCCTGATGACCATCGAGGTGATTCCTCTGCCACATATGTAGTCCAAACCATGGGTCAAAAGATGTGTATTCTTTGGTTGGTGGTCTGGACTTCAGGACGACCAGGGGAAGGGTCAGGCACATTGACGTTCTTGCTCCCTCCATGGGCCTACCAATTCCCTCGGCTCCTTCAGACCTTTCTCCAACCCCTCCATCTGGTACCTCACTCTC
>CM052713.1:64286297-64316176 GCA_028551405.1 Uromys caudimaculatus | reverse complement strand
GAAGCTTTGCAATTTCATGAGGTCCCATTTGTCTATTCTAGATCTTGGAGCATAAGCCATTGGTGTTCTGTTCAGGAACTTTTCCCCCGTACCCACGTGTTCAAGAGTTTTCCCCACTTTCTCTTCTATTAGGTTCAGTGTAACTGGTTTTAGGTGGAGGTCCTTGATCCACTTGGACTTGAGCTTTGTACAAGGAGATAAGAATGGATCAATTTGCATTCTTCTACATGTAGACCGCCAGTTGAACCAGCACCATTTGTTGAAAATGCTGTCTTTTTTCCACTGAGTGGTTTTAGCTCCTTTGTCGAAAATCAAGTGACCATATGTGTGTGGGTTCATTTCTGGGTCCTCAGTTCTATTCCATTGATCTACCTGCCTGTCACTGTACCAATAAATTTTAGAACAGATGGCAATGTCCCTTGTGGGACATTCTTTTAGTATCTGAAAACCTAAATATTATAACCACTGATATTCTCGCAGCAGATGTTTCATAATAGAGAAATTGAGGAAAACACAAATATCTGTATAAATTCACTCTTTAAAAGGACAGAACCACTCATGTCAATTATAACCCTCATTTCTGCATTAGTTCACATGGCTTTAGCTTGTATTTCTAACTACCTTCCTCTATTACTCATTGTGTATTTTCTCTACCCTCAGCAAGCACATCAAGTCTTGGTTCTTTTCCTGGAGGAGCAACCCATCCCTTCATTCCAGAATGGTCTGTGCCATTTGTCATCCTATCTGAATTAGGTTGTAGTTTCCTGTTGACTTGAATCATGGCTCCAAGAGTCACCCTAAAGGATCTCCCGCATTCCAAACAGAATCTTTCTTAACTTCAGATAGAGGAGAACCAAATGTAAACAATATTTTTGTACTAATTCAGCCCTAAAGAGGATACTAGAAGGAAAACTCCAACACAAGGAGGATAGTATTAACATAGTAAGAATGGCCATCTTACCAAAAACAATCTATAGATTCAATATAATTTCTTTCAAAATTCTAACACAATTGTTCACAAACATGAAAAGAGCAATTCTCAATTTCATATGGAAAAACAAAAGTCCCAGTATCGTCAAAACAATCATGAACAATAAAGAACTTCTGGAGGAATCATCATCTCTGAACTTAAGCTGTTCTAAAGAGCAATCGAGATTAAAAAAAAAAAAAAAAACATGGTGTTGGTACAAAGACAGACATATAGATCAATGAAATAGAATCAAAGACCCAGAAATAAACCCACACACCTATGGACATTTGATCTTTGACAAAATAGCCAAAAACATACAGTGTTAAAAAGAAAGCATCTTCAACAAATAGTGCTGGTCTAACTGGCAGTCTGCATGTAGACGAATGCAAATTGATCCATATTTATCATGCTGTACAAAGCTCAAATCCAAATGGATCAAGGACCTCAACATAAAACCAGATACACTGAATCTAATAGAAGAGAAAGTGGGAAATAATTTCAAAGACACAGAGGAACATTTCCTGGACAGAATACCAATGGCTCAGGCTCTAAGATCAACAATGGATAAATGGGACCTCTTGAAACATTGTATCAAACTGACAAAAACTAACCACTACACTACAGTTTCTAAGTATATTAACAAACATGGACAATCCTGTGTTGTTTGAAATAAACCAGGGATGAAAAGACAAGTGTCATATTATCTTACTTATAGTACAATATATAACAGCTGATCTCTCAGATGATATAGTATAGAATGGTTGTTTACTGGATTCTCACGTAGTTCATATGCAGTTCATGTAGTCATGAAGTCTCAGGAAGTCCAAGCTGGCCTTGAATTCCTGATTCTTCTGCCTGAACCTCTGGTTTTTTTGTTTGGTTTTGTTTTTTTGTTTGGTTGGTTGTTTGGTTGGTTGGTTTGGTTTGGTTTTTCGAGACAGGGTTTCTCTGTATAGCCCTGGCTGTCCTGGAACTCACTCTGTAGACCAGGCTGTACTCGAACTCAGAAATCCGCCTGCCTCTGCCTCCCAAGTGCTGAGATTAAAGGCGTGCGCCACCACTGCCCCGCTCTGCCTGAACCTCTGAAGTTCTATGACTATAGATATGTACCACCGTGCATGGCTTCAATTTGATTAATTAGTAGGATGCTTCAAGTTACAGAGTAGATTGGGAGTTTGCATGAGTTTTTTGAGAGGAGAAAAATAAGAGGAATGTCTGTAGCTCTGGGAGTGGATGGGTATGAATTAACGCTCTTAAAACTGTCCCTGCCTAGCCGGGCAGTGGTGGCGCACGCCTTTAATCCCAGCACTTGGGAGGCAGAGGAAGGTGGATTTCTGAGTTCGAGGCCAGCCTGGTCTACAGAGTGAGTTCCAGGACAGCCAAGGCTATACAGAGAAACCCTGTCTCGAAAAAAAACCTGTCCCTGCCTGATGGAACTTCTTACCATTTAATTCAGATGCCTGAATGCCCCGTCTCCTAAAAGCCATGTGTATATTTATATATTCAAGGTATATCCACAAGCAGAATGCCCACATCATGTTATGTCCACCTTCCCAGGAGGGTTTCTGTTGTTACCAATGTGCTTTTTAATCCTTGAGGAAGATTTACTGTACAGAACACTAATATATATTGATTTAGACCTTTGACACTACTCAGAGATTAAAAGCTATAGCCTTCTTTCTTTTAAAAACCAATTTACATATCATTCTTAATTCCATCAGAGGGTTATTTAATATCCATTAAGCACAATACATATTTCAAAATATATATGATCAACTATATTTCTTCTAGTTTTCAAAAATACATGAAATTATTAAATTAATCTAGCATGTCTTTTCATAGGCCAGTGATGCTTCGCTGCAATTAGGCTACTATTTTTAAATGTGATTTATCAATTATTTTCTTAGAAAAAAATATAACAAATAAAATGTTTCCTTTAGCTTCTAAATTGTATATACTCAAAAACTCACACAAATTCTTTTTTTTTTTTTTTTTTTTTTTTTTTTTTTGGTTTTTCGAGACAGGGTTTCTTTGTGTAGCCCTGGAACTCACTCTGTAGACCAGGCTGGCCTCAAACTCAGAAATCCACCTGTCTCTGCCTCCCGAGTGCTGGGATTAAAGGCGTGTGCCACCACTGCCCGGCTTCACACAAACTCTTATACTGTCACTTTCCTGTGTCAGAGTTAAAGAATTTTTTTGCCTATTTATTTTGAACTATAGACAGAATAACTGTCATCTACTCAATAAAATATTAAATGTGGTGCATTATTAAATAAAACAATACCTGTGAAATGCTTGCCTGCTTATCATTTATACAATAATCAATAATGGCTTTTATTTTTAATATTATGATTTAGATTATTAATATTTTTCTGGAGTCTTATGATCTGCCAGCATCCATGTTCTTGATTCAAGGAAAATTGGTCTTTATTAAAGGTTATTCATTGAATGCTATCCAGCAGTTTGGGAAAGCTTCCTGGTTGGGGAAAGCAGCATTCTTCCTATCATCAAATTAAAAATATCTGTAAGGAGCTAGGTGAGGCTAGTAATGATCAATACCAGGACTTTGACTTTTCACAGCAGCACAGACAAAAACCAAAGAGTTTATCAGTCTTACAGATATTGATAGACAGAATTGGTCTCCAGAACCTTTCTCGACTTATTAAACCACAGTCTATGGTCTCTGTGAACTTCCCCAAGTAGAAAAGAAATATTACCATCCAACAAGTCTGAGGAGCACATCAGAGCTGAGTTCTGGAGATAGAGATCTCTTTTTTGGGGTGGTGTGAAAGCACCGGATACATGCTCACCAACATCTAGTCTAAGCTATGTGGTTCTCCCACTTCATGGTTAGATATTTATATGCATACTTTGTCCTTCTCAGAGCCAGCACCTCATGGCACACTATTCAAAACTAGCAAGGATAGAAGCCTTACAAATAGAGATAAATGCCAATGTTGTCATTAATTGGGAGTGGTTAACTGAGGCATTGGGCTCAAAAGGTAACAATCTATTAATTTTTTAAAGTAAAAACAAAATATAAATATTATAATAAAGGTAAAACAAATATAAACAGTCTTTTCTTGACCGTTTTTGAGACTCGGATTCTCAATGCAAATAGGACCTTAAAGTAGAATAAATTGCTATGATCTATATATTAAATTTAATCATTTAACTCATATAACTTGACATATATAGAAAATTAATGAATAGAATCATCAGTTGAGGTATTAATAGTCATAGAAAATCGTCTGTATTCAGATATTCTATTTTAAAGTGGTCAGGATATCTTCTGTCTCTGTCTCTGTGTCTGTCTCTGTCTCTGTCTGTCTGTCTCTCTATCTCCCTGTCTGTCTTTCTCTGTATATGCACACATATACACACACATGTGTATGTGTCTTTTTGTCTGTGTATATATATATATATATGGAAACATTCTCCACCTTATAATTTTTTGAGACAGTGCCTCTCAATGAACGTGAAGCTGGACTTGATTACCAGGGACCTTATCTGTCTCAAATCCTAAGCATTGGATCTAATGACTTCCAAACCCAAGTCCTTCTTCTTTCTAAATGTAATATTTTCATTAACTCTATGAAAATTTCACTCCTGTCTGCAATGCATTTTGGTCATTTTCAGTCCGCATTCCTCCCCTGACTCCTCTCAGGTTCCCCTCCCCCCACCTTACCAATCAAGCCTTCCTTCTTGAGCACCAAGCAAATGACTGAGCCACCTCCCCAACCCCCCAAATCAGCCTGCTTCTTAATGATTAGCTTTGTCTTAGCTTTGTTTGTTCCAAAGGAATTAACCGTGATGATAGGATTGTGATTAACAGATAAATGAGAGATGACGAAAATGCAAGTCATAAATTCTCTGTCCTTTTCCCAGCTTGACTTAACTCACACAGAAACACGCCACAATGAAATGCAATGAAACAAGTGGTCTAGATGCATTTGTTGGCAGCAAAGCCTGGGTCTGCTCAACAGTCCCTAAGTAACCCTTCTGTGATGGATCTGAATAAGCCATTATGGCTCTAACTGGTAAATGAGGCATGTCATTACACTGTGTTTATAATAAAAAGAAAGGCATCCAGAAGGACTATTTTCCTAGAGCCTCCTGGGTTCCTTAAGCATACTCACAGGATAGCTCTCCATATGAGCAGGAACAATAAAGCTGAAACCTGGCATCTTATCAAGCCTGTTATCAAAATTCCCTGAGGAGGTGACCCTCATTCTCATACACTCTGCCTGGAGTTCCCATTAACTCTGGTGTTCAGTTCAGCTGTAGTCTAAAAGGTCTGGGAGATTCTTTGTCCCCTATCTACTTAGCTGTGTGACTTCCTAGATAAAGTCTTATTCTTCCTCATTTACCTCTGAATTGGTAGGAGGACCATTCTCCAGGGCTTGGGGAGTTTTTCCTTTCCTTTTAGTGAGATCAAAACACGGAATTCATCATGGTCTTGGTGATGATGATTGATTCTTGCCCTTTATTATTATTACTATTATTATTTTTTTTACAAATAAGGCCAAAGATGGGGTGTGCTAAATTCATCTCTAAGATCAAGTTGTGGTCTATATTTGAGGAAGTTCAATGTCAAAATTTGAAACTCTGGAAGAGTAAGGAGTTGTTCTCAAAACACAATTGGATTTTGAAATTTCTCCCTTGAGATATATAATTAATATGTGTGTCATGTGCTGTCAGTAAGCCCACAGTTTCCTCCTATTGCCCAGGAGACTTCTCTACTAATTTATTATTGGTATGGGGAATCTAGGGAAGCTCCCTGTGTGAGCAATGAGGAGAAGACCTTCCATAGAGCATCAGGTAAGCTTCTCTTATCCCCCAAGGAAGTTCTTCAAGTTCACAAGAGAGGAAAACGTTATATTAAACGATTACCTTGCTTAAACTGTTAGCACCAAAAATGCTCCCGTGAAAAGTAGATTGATAGTACTAGACACGGGTAGGAAAGAAGACTTTAAACTGCCAAGTAAGTATCTGCCTCAGTACAGACTTACAGAAGCTCACATGGAATTGCAAACATCAGAAGAGGTGAGATGAGGAGCACTCTACACCCTCAGTGAGACTGTGATGTAAGGTTTCCTTACTCTCATGTTTCCTTCCAGGCAAGAAACCAGCTTGTGATGCCACAGCCACGTGCCCAGCGGACTGCACTGTTTAGTTTGGGATAATCCAGGGAGAAGGCTGCTAAGATTAACCTTCTCTTGAAACTGAAAAACTGTTTCAAAAAATATCATTACTCTCACACTGTGAGAGGGTCTGCTGCACCCAAGGAAAAATGTGATACTATGTAGGGAAAAATGGGGTCAAACCCCAGTGCTGAAACTCTTATTTTACCAACCACTTTAGATCTTTAATAAGAGGAAGAAACTGGGTACTCGGAAGAGAAATTCTATGGAGAAAAAAATTCTCAATCTCCCTCTCTTTCTCTCCTCTCTCTCTCACTAAGGAAAAGAGTTTCTCTTCTCATCTTGCTCAAAAGATCCACTCAGACACAGTGGTGTATATGACCCCCAATATGACCAAGATGGAAGGTGACCAACCATGCTAAGAAAGTGCAGGAAAGCAGTCTCCAGCTGATGAAGGTCCACAAAGCAGCTGCAGCCCAGTTCCACACAATGCAACAAAAGAGCCATGTGCCAACATCTGCTGCCCCTGAGGACGCTGATGGCTACTCAGGCATTGCTGGAAAATTCACTGGAGTTAGTAACTCCTCTCTCTTCCCTTCTGTTGCATGAGCGTGGTGTAGCCAGAAACAGAAAATAAGAGAAAAAGCAAAGGTAGAAATCAAGGTTGGGATAACACAAGATACCAACATGCCTTCCTGAATCTGGGCTTAAAAAGAAAAATCACAACATGGATGTAGACACATGAATTACTGACATGGGGCTATTTAGATGATGGCTCTACCAAGATTTTCTTCCAGAAATACAGAATAACTTCTGTGACAGTAGGACTTAAAGAAACAGTGGGAAACAAAAGATTGATGAGACCAGTTTCAGTTTCGTGCACTGCATGTCCTGAATACAAAAGTTATTTTTCATAGTTTTCTCTCAGAATAAAACATATGTTTTTCAGGTTAGCAACAGTTGATAGGAAAACCACTTCTGCTTTCAAAACATGCAGACTCTTTGTGCCCTTTCCAAACCATTACAGCTAACATTTGGTAAAATATGTTTAATACAGGAAAGAGACAGAGAGAGAGAGAGAGAGAGAGAGAGAGAAACAGAGATAGACAGACTGTAAGATGGAAGGGCAAAGGAATCTGTCAGACAGGATAAAGAATTAAAAGAGACAAGGAGAGCAGGGCAAAGAGAGAGAGGGAAAGAAAAATATTTTTTTGCTTTTAATCTTTTATATTAAATAAAATATGTTATAGTATTTATTGGATTTATATTAAACATATTTTATAATTTGGTATACATACATACACTTTTAAATTTGACTATTCAGATTCAAATCAATCATAGATGACACTGTGCATCATTTGAGATCTGAGAGCCTACAACACTGGACTTCTCAACATGCTCTATACTGACTGAATTCCTTCTCATCAAGGACCCCATGCTCGCCTCAGACGGCTGTAGAAGACAAACTTCTTATTAAACTCAAATACTCACTGTCTCATGTTATATTTAGTAAAAAGGTCTCTGACTCTTTATGTTTACCAAGAAAACAAAACAAAATAAAACAAGAAGCTCCCAGATACGTTTAACCTCTTTACTACAAGTTCTTATCAGTCTCCGAAAAATGCAACTTTGCCCCAATTGTTCATAAAGTATTGGCAGCTTCGTCAGCAGTACCCATTTGTTTTGAAAAAACAGCTGGCATTTATTTGGGTTGAACACAATGTCAGGATCTCTGTGTTAACTGGGACATTAACTGGTTCATCCCTACCTGAAACCATCTTACTGTAGTTGGAGTTTGGCTCTTTTGTTGCAAATTAGTATGGAGTAAGATTCATTCAGAGAGAAAAAGTCTAAATACCTGGTTGTATTAGCTCTTTTCTAGTTTCTGCAAGAAACACAGAAGAAAGGCGTTATTTTGGCTCACATTTAAAGGATCAATAGGATCCTTTAAATCATGTGTGGCACGAGCTAGAGACAGTTGGTCACACTGCACTCATTACATGCAAAAAGTGATGAATCCTTGCATTGGACTGGCTTGCTCCTTTTTATTGAGTCCAGGACCCCACCCCATGAATGAGTGCTACTCACATTTAAAATGGGGCTTTCCACCTTAATTAACCTAATCTAGAAAATCCCTGACAAACGCAAACGTTTTTCCCATGGTGATTCTAAGTCAAGTTAGCCATCAAGACTGACCATCACAGCAGCATTACTTGGTTTTTGTTGTGCTATATTTTGTGGACACCTACTCAATCACATTTGAACTCCTAACGATACCTTCTTAAATGTGAAACATTTTGGTTTTGTGTCTTCTATGTTTGGGGATATTTTAAATGAGTGTAGTCTATATGAATGTAAGTGAAGGTGGGAAAAAAATCCCTAAGGTGTTCATCACCCATCTAACCAGGATAAGCATCATATTTAGGACTGGATCAAGTGCCACAGCCTCTCCACCAACACTTCCTATTTTAAAGTTGAGGTCCAAAATAAAAACAAGAAGTTCCTATCGTTCCCAGAAAATGATTCAGGTATCCAAGATGGAATTTTTTTCAGACCTGCATTCTCTCAAAAATCAACACAATATCTAAACTTGACCTTCCTCCTGTTTAGGATCTGGAAAGTTAGATGGTTTGCAAGACTCAACACACTCGAGCAAGAGGAAGATTCTGAGTCTCATTCATATTGGTGGTTTTGTTATTCCTCTCCACAACTCAGCAATACCCCATGTGACAAACATTTCCCCCAATATATGGCCACATTTAGCTTTGAACCTTTACAGGGCATGGGTTAAAATATCCCACAGGAACTATTGAACAAGCCAGTTAACCGTGTTCAAGTAGCTGGAGTTAGGCCCAGAGAAGCTTGTACAGTCATTGAGGCATGTCAACAAGACAGCCAAGATCCATGACTTCCTGGATGTATCTTTGCTAAACACACCAAATGTTCTAGTTTTCTTATGAGTTCACAGACCATGAGGATTTCAGGTGAGACAAACTTAATGCCTTTTGCAGCTGCTGGATTTTTTTCCATTCTACCTTGTGCCAATAATACTGTTTTATAATTATATTTTACACAATGCTTCGTCTCAGAGCTGTTTTTTGACAGATAAATGACTTCCTTTGAGGTCAAATGTCTTGTAGTCACATCAAAAGACTAACCCTAATGCACCCACCCTCAAGCTGCGCGTTTCCCAGCACCATGAGGCAGGACGTAGGTGATAAGTGTAATGTCAGATGGCTTACAATTTCTTTGAATGACCAGCGGGGGGATACTTCTTACTCATATTAATACATAATAGACATAGCAGGTGGTCCCGTTTTCATTCCTGATGGATCATAAGAGACTGAAGTATAATGATGCTGTATTCTGTGGTATGTTTCCCCTCAGACTCTCTAGCCAGAATCAAAGGAAATTTGGGGTTACTGTGACTTAAAACCATGCCTGGAAAGATCTTTTCTGTTCTATCAAGTCGGTGCTCGAAGAAAACACATTATGAATACATATTGCTTTTTAAATGTTCTTCTTTGACAAGGGTCTGGATGGATGCTCCGGTTACCTAGGAGATGAGGACAAAAATGAAAATTGATTGACTTATCAAGTTGATTGTGAGCTGTGCTTCAAGTGGCAGCTGTGTGTGCTACACATAAAATATGGCTGCTTGAAACGAGCTTTTTTTTTCTTAATTTGTCATATCTGTGATGATAGCACTACATAGATGTCTAGATAAAATGAAATGGTTGTATTTCATTAGAAAATGCAATGTTGAATGATATCTTAATGATTACAGTTGAGAGGGAAAACAAATTTTAAAGAAGTAATTCTGGCCTGGACATTTGTTTGCACATGGCATTAAAGTGGTTGTATCAATGATGAAGAAGACTGGGGCAGAAATCCCAACTCCTCACTCCTCAGTACTAATAGCCCTGCCTTCTGCCGGCTGAGATTGCACTGGTGGGAAGAAACCTTAATGGATTTTACTGTAAAAGCAGCTACAGCATCTACCCTCTGTGTTCCTTATGTAATTTTTCTATGCTACTAGGCAAGACAAACTGCAGATAGAAAAAAAACAGCCTTGTTTTCCAGGCTATCCTAAGTTCCTGCTAATAACCTTTCTTTCCCTAAATGGCCATATCTTCTTCTGTGACTGTGTCACTTTGCAATGTCTGTTCATGCTCTTCTCACAGTCTATGCCAGGGCTGCTTAAACTCTTCCTGCTCACAACCCTCTTTCAGAAGAGACATGTTTATGTAACTCTACGAATATAAAACATGTATACAAATAAAACATTTGCCGATAATGAACCTTTGACATACATATAATCTTATACTTGATAAAGAAATTTGAGTACTAATGAGGTGAATGCATTTGTTTATTTTGATACAATTTTTGACATAAAAATTAACTCCTGGAAGAATATTTGATGTTGCATCTTCACTATTTCCATGGTGTGTGTGTGTGTGTGTGTGTGTGTGTGTGTGTGTGGTGTGTATGCAAAAATTAGGCAAGATGTGTCTTCTAGTACAATAATGAATGGCTGTTGTACATACACCCAACAGTTTTCCAATTGAACTTATAGCCCATTCCACAGGATAGGAGGAATCTGGTTCTGTATACCAGGACAAAGACCAAGGGCTAGGAGGTCACAGGCTCCAGAGAAGATCCTCTCACTGTTGTTTTGTTAAACAGTAATGTTGTCAAACTGCCTTTTCTCTGATTATTTTTATTTATTTCTTTATTCTTAATCACTTTATTCCTTTACATTTCAAATGATAGCCCCCTTCCAAGTTACCCCTCCACAAACCCTTCATCCCACCTCCCTCTCCCTTCTCCCCTTTGCCTCTATCTACCAACTCAGCCACTCCTGCCTCACATCCCTCACATTCCCCTATGCTGGGGCATCAGACCTCCACAGGACCAATGCCCTCCCCTCACATTGATATCAGATAAGGCCATATGTATATATGCATTGGAGCCGTGGGTCCCTCCATGTATACTCTTTGGTTGGAGGTTTAGACTCTGGGAGCTCTGGAAGGTGGTCCAGTTAGTTGCTATTGTTCTTCCTAGGGGGTTGTAATCCCCTTCAGATCCTTCATTCCTTCTCCTAGCTCTTCCATTGGCGTCCCCAGGCTTAGTCCAATGGTTGGCTGTGAGTATCTGCATCTGTGTTGGTGTTGGTCAGGTGCTGGTAGAACCTCTCAGGGAACAGCCACACCAGGCTCCTGTCAGCGAATGTCAAGCTGACTTTTAAATAATCATGTATCCACATGGATTAGTGTAGTACCTGGCATTCATCAGAGATGCTTCTTAATGTAGTGGGCAGAGGTTAGTACAGAAACCCACAAATGCCCAGTGACCCAAGACTAAATGATGGTAGTGTGTTCAGCTCCAAAAAAGACAGCTATAACCAAAGGATCATGGACATCAAGAAAGAGATAGCAAAAGAAATATCAGAGCCACATGGAGAGAGGTGCAGAGAGAGGATGTCTTCTGGGTGTGTCAGTCATTACACTTCAGAATGCACTACAACTGTGATTTATCTGCATAATTTTGGACCTCCTAACATTTCATCCTAGATGGGAGAAGGATCCATAAGGCCCAACTCCTTCAAGAACGACTACTGATTGACAATTTGAAATGATCAGTGCTGAAGGTTCCATTTCTTATAAAGACAGGGTACACAATGGTTGAAGCAGGTTTAGGCCATATAAGAAATTAGAAATTGTATCTTATCCCAAGTCAAAATTCATTTAACAGTATTTTATAAGTCAGCCACACACATATGTTTTTAAATCAAACTTATAAATAAAATAAATCTGAAAATAAACTAATTTGATGACTTCTGGAAAATGACAGTAAAGTATTATGTCTGTTTCTCATAATTAAAGTATATGTTTCTATGAAAGTAGTAAACTTTCTATCTATAACAAAATCACTGACATTTATAACATGCAATATTCTCAGATCTCAGCCAAAATATTTCGGCCAGCATTCTGTAGATACTGCATGGTCTGAAGCAAGGCTACAGTGACATCTCATAACAAAACAGTGCTGCCAGAAATACATCAGATTCATCATGCACGTTAAGTTTTGCACATTGGTCACTCAACAGACTTTCACTAATGCTAACACCTACATTCAGCTACACAACCCAATATATGATCACAGCCCACATTTATAAAGCTGTGGTCTACTTTTCCAGATGCCTATCTATGGTTAGCACCACACTAAAACTAATATGCCAGTATTTTATACTTCTCAGGCCCTCGTTCTCATATAGCAATATAGGCAAACTGCTCTGTTTTGTCAAGGTGTTCGTGGGTGGTGATACTGATATGAGCTGAGTTTTTGTGCCTCTCTAATTTATATGCTGCATATGTTCTCTGTGCAGTGAGATTGGGAAATAGTCTGTAATATTATACATGCTATTGATGTCACAAGACACAAGGAAATTCATTCTATCATATGAGCACTCAGAGAGAAGACATGATCCAGAAGCAGACAATGGATCTGCTGGCACCTTGATCTTTGGTTTGTTTTTTTTTTTAATTGGATATTTTCTTTATTTACATTTCAAATGTGATCCACTTTCCCACCCTCCCCAACCACCTATCCCATCCACCCTCCCACTGCTTCTATGAGGGTGTTCACCCATCCACTCCTGCCTCCCCACACTCAAATTCCCCTACACTGGGGCAACAAGCCTTCACAGGACCAAGGGCCTCTTCTCCCATTGATGCCCAACAAGGCCATCCTCTGCTACATATGTGGCTGGAGCCATGGGTCCCTCCCAAAAGCTTGGGATACCCAAGATACAATTCGCAGACCACATGAAGCTCAAGAACAAGGAAGACCAAAGTGTGGGTGCTTCGGTCCTTCTTAAAAGGGGAAACAAAATACTCATAGGAGGAAATATGGAGCCAAAGTGTGGAGCAGTGACTGAAGGAAAGGCCATCCAGAGACTGCTCCACCTGGGGATCCATCCCATATACAGTCACCAAAAGCAGACACTAGTGTGGATGCCAAGAAGTGCTTGCTGAAAGAAGCCTGGTATAGCTGTCTCCTGAGAGGCTCTGTCAGAACCTGACCAATACAGAGCTGGATGCTCACAGCCAACCATAGAACTGAGCACGAGGTCCCCAGTGGAGGAGTTAAAGGACTGAAGGAGCTGAAGGGTTTGTAACCACATAGGAAGAACAACATTATCAACCAACCAGAACCCCCAGAGCTCCTAAAGACTAAACCACCAACCATGGCACTTTGATCTTTAACTTACCCATTTCTATGAGAAATAAGTATTGTTAGTTTTGTGACTCTGTCTCTACTAATTTGTTATAACAGCCCAAACTAAGACAATGGTGTAGGGCTTATTCTACAAAGAGTAACACACACACACACACACACACACACACACACACACACACACACACACACACACACACACACTTTTTCTTTTAGAAGCCTTAACCAAAATAAAATAACCTTATAATAATAAAATGCAACCTTTTCTCTAGGCAATGGAAAGTCTATCGTCAGGGATAGGAGCCTCCCTTTTCATTCTTCCACTCATACCCTGAAGCAACCATAAAAGTGTAACATGTGATCTAGGACAACTTATATCCAGAATTAATTGAAAGTGATACAAAAGAAAAGAAACAAACAAAAAGAAAAGAAAAACAAGAATATTCCCTGTTTTTTCCCTCTTTCCAAGGAGACCATCATCCCATGAACATGAGACATCATGGGAACTTCCTGGTAGTATAGACATGGCAGAGTTTGCTACAAGTAGGAAAAACAAAAACAAATAAAGAGTGGACCACAGAGTGTAGAGTGTGGGAGGTGGAGATGGGATCATATAACATAATGTCACATACAGGAATTGTGTATAACATCATGCTCCGGACAGATAGAAGAAGGAACAGTGAAGGGGAAATGTTGGGTTTATAGGAAGAGAATTACAACCAGCAACAGATGACAAGAGATACTAACAATATTACCCAGATTCCGAACAGTAAATAACTCTTACAAAGATCAGTTTCACCAAGTGAACCTATAAATTTAATATAACCTCAACCAAAATGTAGTTTTCCTTAAAATTATATTACATGACTCAATTACTTCTGGAAATATGCATAAACAAATACTAATCAAGAAGGACTTTCCTTATTAAGAGGTGTTATAAGGGGATAATAAATAGTATAATATTTCTGCAAAAGTAAATAATTTCTCAGCAGAAAGTAATAAACTCTAAAAGTGTGAAAATTGTGGCATTTGGAAGCAGAATTGCAAATTTGAGGTCAATATAAATAATAAATCAACTAAACTACAGGTTTTTAACTAAAGGAAAATCTAAGGGCCTATGATAAAATTCATGGTAGAGTTCTCAAAATGATGCAAAAGGCAAAAATTTATAAATAAGGAACTAGAGTGACTATATAAAGGTTTTAATTTTAGAGTATTTAATATATACTTGACAAACTGAAAACATTTAACAATATGACTGATAAAGGATTAATATGCACCACATAAAAAGATATTACAGAAAGTATGGAAGTTTCTCAAAAAGTTAAAAATAAAACTGTCAGCCAGCCCATCTTTCTCACTACTAGGTATGTATGAAAAGGATTTAAAATAAGCACCTCATGACTGCACACTAACATTCATTGAAGCACCGTTTTTAATAGCCAAGATGTAGAAATAACCTCAGTGCCCACTAAAGCTGGACACATAAAATGTAGCATATAAATATAATGACATTGTTTAGCTTTAAAAGTGAAACATCCTGCCATTTATGACAATATGGTTGAACCCGGCAGACATTATGCTAAAAATAAAATAAGGCAGTCACAGAAAGATATACACTGCATCGTTTCATGTATAAAAGGTGTCTAGAAGAATCAAATATACATGGAAACACAGAACACAATAGTGGTTGCCAAGAACTGCAGAGAGGGGTAAATGGAAACCATTCTTTAATAAGTACAAAGTTTCTGTTGCAACAGATAAATATGTTCTAGAGAGCTGCTATATGGCACAGTGCTTGTAGTTAACATATCACTGTGCATTTCTGACTTAGTAAGACAGTAAATTTCATGCAAAAGGTGTATACTCTTACCAAATACAGACAAGTATACTTACATACATACTAAATTGACATAAAGGGAAATTTAAGAGTCAATATGTTTGTCTAATTCCTTAATTATGGTATTGCTATAACTATATGCATATATCCAAATTCATCAAATTGTGTATATATATATATATATATATAATATGTACATATTTCTTTATATATTATAAAATATATTTTAATAAATCTGTTCCAAAAAGACATCAGAAAAATTCCACCAAATAATAAATAAATAAATAAAGCCAGCAATTAAAGAAAGAAAACCAGATTAGCACACAGTATATAAAATAAATTCAATTACTAAACACACATTGGGTAAAACTAGGGTATGTTTTGTCTGTCCAATTAACAAGAGGTTCTAAGCTAACAATCAAGGGCTGGTGATATATGTCAGTGCTCAACTAGCATGTGAAAGACTGCTAAGTAACACTAAAGCAAACAAAAACCAAACAAAACACATTATAAAAAGCAGTACCAACTGGCACAAGATTCCAATGCAAATCTTACAAGTTTTACCTAACACTTTATATAGATTATAAAAATGTAGAATATATGGTCTTTAGAAAAGTATCCCAAGGAAATACCCAGATAAATCACAACAAGGTGTATGCATGGTGACATTTATTAAAATCTTTACCTATACTGAAAAGGAACAGTGATACACAACACCGTCAACACAGGGGCTTTGCTGAGTAAAGATATGTGCATCTGTAAGAATATGGCAAACCACCGCTAAGGTTAGCATTTACTGTGTAATTATGCACAAGAAATCGTATTTCAAATTTAGTTTATGATTAAAAATTCAGCAGGGTAAGAACACCAGGTATTGTAATAAAACTTATGTTAGTAATCATGTGAAGGACTGGCAATGTAGCTTGGTGGTGCACCATGAAAATACAAAATTTATTACAAACATTTTTTCTTACCATGGCTTTAGGGAATATTAAGATTATACATATATATAATTAATATTTATTTATATGTATAAATTAAGATATACATTCAATCATATATGTGTACATATATAAGACATATAAATTATATATAATATATTATATATAATTACATATATATCTTAATTTATTAGAATTAGACCCAGATTTATACTAACAATTCATGTGAGATAGAAAACTTGCCCATTTGTGGTTCTGTTTCATTTCTGCCCATTTTATTACTGTCACACACATATTGCTTCTATAAATTTCATAAACTCAATAACATGTTATACAGACATACCTCAGAAATATGATTCCAGACCACAGCAATAAAATAAATATTGTAATAAAGCAAGCCACACAATTCCTCTTTGCTCTCCAAGTGCCTATAAAAGTTATAGCTCTACTGTACTATATTCTATTAAAGTTCAATGGCATGATGTCTAAAAACACACACACCTCAACTGAAAGTTACATCATTATTTTTTTTAATGGTAACAATCCTGAGGCTTCCATGAATAGTAATCTTTTATGCTCATGTAGGATCTTGCCACACTGTTGATAGCTGCTAACTGGTAATAGTTACAAGGTAATTATGACAATGGTAATTTCATTCTTCTTTATTTTAATTTCTTAATACTTAAAAATACTCCCTGCGTATCTTCATTGTACATGGTACAAGGTTACCCATGGGTATTTCTCTGATATCAAATGAGACTAAATATTTTTTCACGTTTATTAACCATTTTCATTTTTTTTCTTTTGAGATATGACTATTCATCTCATTAACCCATTCACTGATGGAGTTGTTTGATTTTTTTGTTTAGTTTTTGAGTGAAGAGTCTAAGTATTAATCTTCTCTCAGATGTATAGATATCAAAGATTTTCCCCAACTACTTAGTATATGTTAAACATCCTCACAACCTGCAACTCCTCTCTTTATGATTCTCCTACATCTTGTTAATCCCTTTACTTCTTTAGTTTCACTTTTACTTTAATGTGAATATATATGTGTGTATATATATATATATCATATATATATGTATATACCATATGAAATTAGTAACTATAAAAGGTAATAAACATATGCTTTTCTTTCTTAGACTTCTTTTAATTCCCTTAAAATGATAAACTACAGTTGCATCCATTCACCTGATAATAACATTTCTACTTTATAAATGCAAATTTTTTCATTGTTTATATTTATGTATACTACATTTTCCTTTCCCACTCCTCTGTTTTAGGCACCTGTGTTGTAGTAAGAATAATACTGCGATATTCATGAATGGTCAAGGATCTCTGTGGTGTATAGAATCGGAATACTCTGGATAAGTACGTCAGAGTGGTGCTGCTGGGTTAGAGTTACCTCCATCTTTAGTTTTATGAGTAATGTCTATCCTGACCCCCACAGTGGCTAGGCTAATTTACATTCCCATCAGAAATGGCCTAAGGGTGCCACTTTCCATATTTTAGCAGAATGTATTTGTTTTCTTTTTATTATTAATTTATATATTTACTTCCCAAATACTGTCTCTCCAGGTCCCTGCTCACAGGTTTCCTCCCCCTAATCCCCCTCCCCTTCACCTCTGAGAAAGTGCTCCCTGGGTACCCTCCGACCCTAGTGCACCAAGTCTCTGCAGGATTAGGCACACCCTCTCCCACTGAGGCTTAATGATATCATTTCAACTGGGGGAAACTGGAATTTCAATGTAGTTTTGATTTTTAGGTATCTGATGTCTAGAGAGGCTGAACATTATTCTATATGCTTATTGGTCATTTTTATTTCATTTAGAAACTTGCTGTTTATTTCATTAGCCAATTGATTGAGCTGTTTGATTTCTTGTTGTTTAGTTTTTATTGTGTTTTTTTTTAATGTAATGACATTGTATTCAAACATACCCCAGTATGTCTTTGTATGTTGACCATCTATAAGATGTATAGCTTGCAAATATTTTTCTTCTTTATGTAGACTGTTTCCTTTGCTATATGAAAATTTTTAATTTCATAAAGTCCCATTTGTCATTGTTGGCATTATAGCCTGAATAGCCAAAAGTTCTATTCAGAGAGTCCTTGCCTGTGCCTGTATCTTGAAGCATTTAGGCTACATTTTTGCTCGAATCGTTTCATGATTTGGGGGCTTACACTAGGCTGTCTGATCCATTTGGAGCTGCTGTTTGTACAGGGTGAGTAGTAGAGCTTCAGCTTCATTCTCAGGGATGTAGGTATCCAATTTTACCAGCAACATTTATTAAAGAATTTGTTATTTCTCCATGCATATTTTTTGAGAATGTTGTCCAAAATAAGAGACAATAGCTAGATGGGTTCGTATCTGACTCATTTATTTCATTAATATCTGTGTCTGTTTTCATTTCAGAATCATGTTCCTTTATGACAATGGCTCTGTGGTATTATCTGAAGCGAAGCAAGTGTCACGCTTCAAGCATTTTTATTTTTGCTGAGGATTTCTTTGATTTTACAGAGATTTTTGTGTTTTCACGTGAATTTATTTTTGTGTGTGTGCAAAAATTGTGTTGGTGTTTTGATGGGGATCATACTGAATCTATATATTAACATTTATCAGTGTAGTCATTTTCATAATGTTGATTCTTCTAATCCATAAGCATGGGAAGTCATCACATCTAGAGTCTTCCACGATTTCTGTCTTCGGTGTAGTTTGGTTTGGTTTGGTTTGGTTTTTTGTGTTACAATTCTTTCACACCCTTAGTTAGGCTTCATAGAAAAAAACTGGGGGAAAAGAGACAATTGTGAATGAAACTATTTCCTTGATTTCTTTCTTACTACATTTGCTATTAGGATATAAGAAGGATACTAATTTTTTTAATTGCATCCTGCCACTTTGTTGATGGTACCTGCTCTCGGAATTAGTTTTTGCACTGAATCTTTAGAGTCTCTTATGTATATAGTCAAATAATATATAAATGAAGATACTTCCTTCTTCACTGTTCATATGTCTTTTGTTTGCTTCTAGGTAAGTTTTTGAGTTTTTTTGTTTTTTGGTGGTTTTTTTTTTATTTTTTATTTTTTTATTTTTTTTTTTTATTTTTTTTTATTTTTTTTTGGTAGTTTGAGTGAGAATGCTCCCCCCATAGGCTCATGCTTGAATGCTTGGTACCCAGCTGGTGAAACTGTTTGGGAAGGATTAGGAGGTCTGGATTTGTGGGGAGAGCTTTGAGGTTTCAAAAGTTCACACTATTCCCTGTGTGTCTTTTCCTGCTTTGTGGCTGTTTCTCAAGAAGTGCGCTCTCAGCTACTTCTCCAGCCCCATGCTTACGCACCTGCTGCTACACAGCACTGTGTATATTTAAGTTTGTAAATGTTTGGAGGGGTTGTTCTTTTGTTTACCCTGGAGACTAGCTAGGTGCCTTGAGACAACTGACATTTGTAAGACTTAACCTGAGCCCTCCCAGTTATAAGAGCATAGAGACCTCAGCTGTCACTTGTCTCCATGGAAACCCAAATTAGGTTGCCAAAAATGAGGTTAGTCACTTAGAAATCCTATTTTTTAAGAATAAAGAATCACTGCTCACCACTAACATTATTTGAAATAGAGCTTTGTATAAAGCCACTTTCTTTTTTTTTTTTTTTTTCATGATTAAATACCTGTTTCCATGGCAGCAGATTAGCAAACAACCAAGACAGAGCTGTACTCAGAAGGTCCTTTGGCAGCACCCACATGCTCAAAACGTACAGTGCTAGTAAAGCCACTGAAGCCAGTTCAGTCTGCAGCTGGAAATATGCTTCAGTAATGAAGGATAATGACTGATTCTACTTATATGCCTCCTCCAAATGAAGAATACACCAAATAAATCCAGCAACGTGGGAGCTCTACAGTAGTAACAATAATTATTATAATTTTTAACTCTCTACAGTGGAACCGAGAATATGTATGATACCTTACATCACTTACTTTCAGTGTTCATTGTTATTATGGAGTTGTTGTTCTCACAGGAATTGACCATGAGTGGAACCATAAGTCAAGCTGGGATCCCGACGACTCTAGGACTACTGTTTTCCTCTCATCTTTTTCGAAGTGAAGACTGAAACAATGTGAGAATAGTCCATTTCTGCGCTCATCCCAGCACAGGGAAGACACACATTGTCATCTTTACAAAAGATACATACAGGTATCTTAAGTCCAGTATTGGAAGCGGGTCTTCCAAGGCAGCAGTTCTCAATAGAACTTATGGCAATATAAGCATCCTCTTCCCACTTCATCCTCTCTCCACCAATCACAACTGTATACATAAACCAAAACATCTCAGAGTACAGGGTTTTAAAATTACATGAGAGTCTTGATTTAATGGAACAAATAAGCTCTCTAATCTCATATTGAAAGTGCTAGTCTGATCAAAGGAACAGGCAGCCATTATATAAACACACCAGTTTAGCCTGAAATGGTACACTTCGGGTTTACTTGAGAGCATGCATTACTACTGCTTAATTAAGGCATGGGTGACCGTACATCCTTCAGAAAATTAGGTGGGGGAAATAACAATGGTCATTTAGGTTTTATTTTAAACAAATTCTGCTAGAGTTAAAAATAAACTTTCCAAAGCTCTGAGGACAGACTTAATAGAAAGTGGATAAAGTTTAACCTTAAAACAGCTGTCTTCCACATTTTTCTCAAGCAAAATGCAAATTAAAAAATGATAGAACAGATATTTTTCTCCAGGCAAATTAAAATGAAGGATTTGACTGTCAGTACAGGAAGAAAAAGGGGAACAATTCCCCAAAGAGTAACTTCATGCTCAATTTTAATTTATGTCAATATTTTCCTATTGAAGTAGGAATAGAAAACATAGGACAGAAAATTTATGGAGAAGAGAAGCAGAGGCAATTCTGACATCACAATGAAGCTCTGCTTAACTTCAAACCACTGGATTCCTTAGAACAAAGTACAATTATTTCTATTTTAAAGAGCTTAGAAACTAGTATTTGAAGATGTGACCACTATGTTTACTAAAATCACAAGACCTATCTAAATATCGACCATTTTGAAAAATAATACTCAGCATAATTCCTTGTGGAATAGAATAATTTTCCAAATTAAATACAACTTAAATGTGTAAATCATTACTGTCAACCTTATGTCCTTCAAATTTTGGGACTTTAGAAATGTAAAAGAATTTCTAACCCTCTCTGTTCAGCTACCATTAGAGTAACTAGAGCAATCCAAATAAGTCTACATATAATAAGCCAAAATCATCAGTGATCAGAGAAAATGTATACTAAAAGGACCAGCAAAAAAATCTTTAAGCAATATCATTATACTTGAAATGTTAGAGCCAAAAATTCAAAATAAAACCAGCCAATACAAGAAGTGGAAGATAAAAAGACCCAGAGCTACAAAGCTGTATGTTTACCTACAAATTTTTGGCTAGCCTAGAAAGTAATCATTAAATTCTTCAATTTTCTAGTAAATATTATTAAACAAGAAGTATGAAAATATGCTTCAGGAGCTGGGGAAATGATCCAGTGGATAAAGCCCTTGCTTACAGGAATGGGGACTGGGCTTCAGGTTTCTAGAACCTAACAAGCTGGGCAGAAGTGGCAGACCACAAGGAGTCCCAAAGTTTGGGAGCCAGAGACAGGGAATTCCTGGAGATGCTGGCTAGGTAGACTCCTGAACTCCAGGTCCAGCAAGAGACCTTCCCTTGGTGAATGAAGTGGAGAGCAACTTAAGACAATCTCCAACATTAACTCGGGTACCTATGCTCACACTCAGGAACACAAAAGGGCATCCATAGCCACGAACATGTCCATCCACACGCATGTAAGCACATTCAGTCATGGGGAGCACCACACTCACACACAAATAAAAGAAAGAAAGAAAACCAAACCCCCATCATACATGTCTACATTGAAGTTTTTTCTTCCTCTTCAGTCTTCTTTACCTGTAGTGGATAGACTGATACTCAGATAGTGCCCATGTCCTAATTCTACCTATAATTTATCAACATTTCATATTATGTGACAAAAGAAATTTCTGCAGATATACTTAAGATTATACTAATAAAGAACATTATCCTGCTGGGCAGTGGTGACACACACCTTTAATCCCAGCACTTGGGAGGCAGAGGCAGGCGGATTTCTGAGTTCGAGGCCAGCCTGGTCTACAGAGTGAATTCCAGGACAGCCATGGTTACACAGAGAAACCCTGTCTCAAAAAAAAAAAAAAAACATTATCCTGACTGTCTAAATAGACCCTCTGATATCCCAAGTCTTCAGAAGAAGAGAACCACCTGCAATTAAAAGAGAGAAAAAAAAACAGGAGATTCCAGCATGTGAGGCTGGAACTACTCAGTACAGATCAGCAAGATCACAGTTGGTGTTCTATGATGTTCACAGTAAATTAGTATAGGTATAACAGAAAACAGGTATGTCGCCAAAGCAAAACTGGTTTTCCTTTCACATCTTCTGTTTATCTTGAGAAATTTTTAAACTTTAAAAAATTAGGCTTATAGTTAAAGGCCAATGGAGGTTATTTCAGCATTAAACTGACTACCTAATATTATATATATTACTATATATATATACACATATGTATCTGAGATCCATATATATATAGATAGATAGATACACACACATAGATATATAGGCATTTTATATATTTATGTGTGTGTATCTATCTATATATATATAAATGGGGAAATATATATATATGGAAAAGTACAAAGAACTAACAGGAAAGTGAGTGAGAGAGAACGTTTAATAGTCTAAAGATATAGTTTCCTTGTCTATGAGTTGAAAGACCATAACTTCTTTCCTATAGCTGTCCCAAGAACTAACAATGTTGAATCTATCTTAATCCTGTTCTTCCTGGTCTTCTTTCAAGCTTTCTAACTGTTACAGTTCCAAATTCCTGAACTGCTATTTGCACCACAATCAGGAAGTTTATATGAAAAAAAAAATAGCAATCATTAAATGTACCCAGAAGATATTTCCCGGAACCCATCTGTAAAAGGATTGGTGTCACGCTGTCAGTTTTTCCTCCTGACTCTGATAGAAGACGAGGACATTCATAAGTTTGGACACTTTCTGAACATATGACCTTGCACTCATGAAGTTATCTACAGCTGTGGTTAGAAGGACATTAGCGATCGGGACTTGTGGAGGGTGTCACTTTCTTCAATGGTGTAGCCACAGATAAATTCCCATTGCTCCACTGAATAACAGCCCATCGATACTTGGGCACACAATTATAATGAAATATAACGTGCCACACACAAAAGAAGATGTGAAAGTAAGAAGAGAAGGACTCGTGAGAAGGGAGCCAGGGGGAGCGGTGTGAGGGAGGAGAGGGGGAGATGAAATAACCAAAGTTCATTACATACATGGGTAAAACCATCAGACAATGAAAAACGCAAAACAAAGTTTAGGTTTACGTTGACTGACTCTTCCTACTGGTGGAGTGAGAAAAAGTAACTTTGAAATTATGTCTAGCATATGAGAAATAAAGATTGGTGTATCCCTGGAAAACAAACATACATAGAAACAAACAAACAAAAACCCTAGTTTTTTTTAATTAATAAATTTATTTACAGCAAACGCTGCCCCCGCCCTCCTCCTCACAGAGATCCTCCCCCATCACTGCTTCCCCACTCCTCAGAGAGGCGAGCCCCCCCCAGGGGATTCTCCTACCCTGATACATCAAGTCTCTGCAGAGCAAGGCACATACTCTCTCACTGAGGCCAGACAAGGCAACCCTGCCGGAGAATGGACAACTCAGTCAGGCTACAGCTCTAAGGAGAACCTCTGCTCCAGTTGTTGGAGGGGCTACATGGAAACTCGGTCAAGCCCATTTGTGGGTTTTGGAGGGTGGTTCAGTCTCAGAGCTCCCAGAGGTCCAGGTTAGTTAACTTGTTGGTCCTCCTATGGGTTCCTAACCCATTCAGGGACATCAATCCCTCCCCAACTCTTCAATCCAATGTTTGAGCTCCATCCAGTGTTTGACTATGGGGTATCTGGCTCTGCTTCAGTCAGTTGCCGTGTAGAGCCTCTCAGAGGACAACTGCTAGGCTCCAACCTGCAAACATAACCGAGTGTCATTAATAACGTAAGGGACAACCTTATAACCAGAGACCTGCTAGGAAACAAATACCAACATTTTTAAATTGTTGGATTAATTTTGTGAATTGGATTATGGGGGACTATAAGGGGTGAGGAATGACCTTGGCCATCTTCATATTGAGTCATAAAAGGCACCTGTGACATAGCTGCTCAGTGAGTGACAGATGCAACATTATATCTAGTCTTAAATCTAACTTGGAGATTCCTGAATTAATGCATTTTTATGATTAAGATAAAAAAGGATCAATCATCTATGCTTTCTAAAAATCCAATTAAAAGGAGAGAAACTCAAAACAAACAGCAAACCAATTATTTCATCTTATTATATATAGTTCAATTTAATTTTGTCCACTTAACAAAATTCCATCTTTCACATGCCCCTTAGGTTGTAAAAACTATCATAATATTATTGAAAATATAGCATATATTAAACTTAATTATTTAAAATTTTTATAATATATATGAATTTTGATTATCCAAAATTATTTTCAGAAAACATACAAGGCTTTTGTAAACAGTCAAAGCATCAGTTGCCTTTCTGTCTTAGGTTTCAAATAAGGGTTGTAAACTTTGAGGAACTTTATGCAAGTTGTATTTATTGATCTAACAGAGTGAGAATCCTAAGTTTTAAGATGCTATATAGCAAGGAGTAGTTGACATGCAAACATGGTCTGAAAAAACCTTACTGAAGAAGCAACATTTACTAGAAATCCAGCCCTTATGGATAAGGACTTTTTTAGTACTTCATACAGAATCATTCATTCCAAAACACTGAAGTTAAGTCATGAGTTCAGAAAGCAGAGTCTGAGGAGCCAGGAAGTGCCAGTCTGCTAACAATGTGCTATGTTAGGGAGAAAAATCAGCCAGCATTAGGTCATTAAAAGCTCTTATAAAACATTTTAAAGTTGTAATAGAGGATATAGAGTCTGACCACATATCTCTTGTAGACAGCCACAGCTTCCAGTAGTGGGGCAGGTTTGCATTAGGTTGAGTTGTTAGCAGAGGGAGATCCCTAAAGAAGCCAGGCTGATATGGAAACAGGGTTCTTCTCCAAAAACGGACATCAGGGCCCCATTGCTGCAGACAATATCCACACAGCTCACTGTGCATAGAGAGGTCAAACTGGTGACTGCATGGAGCCTTCGCCCCCACATTATAGTTTCTTTGGTGTGAGAAGGTACTCTGCAGGCTAAGGAAAGAGAAACCTGGATTACAACTCAGCCACAAAGCCTTCAACCTGCAATCTGTCCTACCTGTAAGATGGGCTGGGACAATGGTGACACAGAACTTGGGGAGGTGGTCAACCAATGTCTGCTTTAACTTGAGACCCATGCCATGAGAGGTAACCCGTACACTACATTACCTGCATGGCCTGGATGGAGATGAGATAGCCCAGAGAACTAGGGTAGAAACAAACATGATGATGAAAAAAAAATTAGTGAAATAATTTCTAATGATATTCTATTCTACTCATAGATCAGTGCCTTGTCCAGTTGTCATCTTGTCATCAGAGGCTTCCTCTGGCAGCAGACGGGAGCAGGTGCAGAGACCTACACTCACACATTATGTGGACAGAGTCTAAACAGGAGTTCTCCATCAGGTCCCTCCCCGTAGAGATCTGGGTACCCTGCAGAAGAGGTGGAGGAAAGATTGTAGGAGGTAGAAGGTGAAGGACACCAAGAGAAAGTGGCCCACCTGACCAAGTGAGCAGAGCTCATATGGGCTTAGAGAGACTGCAGTGGCAAATACAGAGCCCACATGTGTCTCTCCTAGCTCCTCTGTGTAGATGTTGTAGCTGATACACTGGTGTGTTTGTGGAACTTTCAACAGTGGGAACATGTGTGTCTCTTACTCTTTTGCCTGCCCTTAGAACCATTTTCTGCTTATTTGGTTACCTCGTCCAGCCTTGATATGATGCCGTTTGCCTTGTCTTATTGCATATTGTTTTGTTCTGTTTGGTTGTTGTCTCTTGGAGGCTTGTTTATTTCTGAAGGAAAACAGAAAGAGTGGATCTGGAGGAGCAAGGAGGTGGATGGAGCTTGGAAGAGTCAAGGGAGGGAAAACTGTGGTCAGGATGAATTGTATGGGAGAAGAATTTATTTTTAATAATAAAAAAACACTTCAAAGCAATTAAATTCTTGACTAAATACAACAAAAAGTGGGTTCAATACATTGATATTTATCTAATTCTACTTTATTTCATGTTGTTATTTTAATGATTGCATTGTTCTTTGTTGGGTATGTATATTTAAAAATAATAGCACTTTCTAGTTTAGTGTATTGTATATAAACTAACGACTTAAAAGATGTCACAAAGCACCAGTATGGTGATTCACACCTATAATTCCTCTACTAGGGTATCTATGAAATAGAATGAATTACTAAGTCAAAGATAGTCATTCCTTTTCACGGTTTAAAATAGTGTGGGTGGGCCGGGCAGTGGTGGCGCACCCCTTTAATCCCAGCACTTGGGAGGCAGAGGCAGGCGAATTTCTGAGTTCAAGGCCAGCCTGGTCTACAGAGTGAGTTCCAGGACAGCCAGGGCTACACAGAGAGCCCCTGTCTCAGAAAAAAAATAGTGTGGGTGGGGAAGAGGCCAGGGTGACTACCCTAGCAGATCTAAGAGTGGAGCAGAGACTGAAGGAAAGGCCATCCAGAGACCACCCCACCTAGGGATCCATCCCATCTGCAGACACCAAATCCAGGCACTATTGCTGATGCCAAGAAGTGCTTGCTGACAGGAGCCTGGTATAGCTGTCCTCTGAAAGGCTGTGCCAGAGCCTGACAAATACAGAGGCAGATGCACACAGCCAACCATCAGACGAACCGTGGGGACCCCAATGGAGGAGTTAGCAGAAAACTGAAGGAGCTGAAGGGGTTTGCAACCGCATAAGAAGAACAAAAATATCAACCAATCAGACCTCCCAAAGGCCCCAGGGACTAAACCACCAACCAGAGAGTACACATGGAGGGACCCATGGCTCCAACTGCACATGTAGCAGTGGATGGCCTTATCTGGCATCAATGGGAGGGGAGCCCCTTCCTATGACCCAGTGTAGGGGAATGTTAGGGTGCTGAGGCAGGAGGGGGTGGTTGAGTGGGGGAGCACCCTCATAGAAGCAGGGGTTAGGGGAGGGGATAGGGGGTTTAACTGGGAAGGGGGATAACATTTGAAATGTAAATAAATAACATAACCAATAAAATAAAAAAATGATGATTAACACTAACATGAATTAGAAAAAAAGGAAAATAGGAGGCAAATGTAAAGGAGGGTCCTCCATCACTCAGTGGAAGGTTCTCCATCACTAATTAGAGCGACCTCCATCACTAAGTTCCTCTCTGCCAGCTCCAGAACAGAACCAGTAATGTAGTTTCATATATGAAAATATTCAAAGAAATTAAAGTTATAGCCACCTTTAAGAAATCAGAATTCATCTAGATTTGATATATAATGCCCCAAAATTCTCATTAATTCTACAATATTGTTGTTTGACATTTTAACAATATGTCCAGGATTTATTTTTATTACAAAAATCACTTTATTGTAATGAACCTGCAAACAAAAGAATGGCACAACTATATGAATATAACCACTCAAGCAAGCACTTTTTCAGACCCAAAGTCTAGACATTCAGCCACCTTCTCTACAGTTAGAACACTCACTCTGAAACGATAATGCCCGGCTTTAATTTTCAGCATTCAGTATTAATTACGTTTTCATGCACTTTTATGTACTACAAAAAAAAATCCAAGATTTAAATAGAGAAGTGAGAAAATCTACTTTTTAGACTTACTCTAGGGTAATCACTAAATAATTGCTTTGGATAAATAGTTAATTTTTACTTTCTCATAAAAGTATATATATTGTAAGTTTCAGCAGAAAAGAACTTCCTAGGATGTAATATACATCAATATCCATTTCTAATGAAAACCTGCTTCATCATCCAGGCTGTGAAATCATCAGTTGCGTTAACTACTTGTAAACTTGTTAAATGTAGTATTTTTATATCAATAACTAACATTGTGAATGGTGTTCTTACTTTAGATTATGCCTTCCTCGTAGTTCACATATTGTTTTCTATTCACCTTATATCAAAATTATAATATATAGTCATATATATGTGTGTATATATATACATATAAATGCAACCACATCATTAATTACTTCTCAACTTCTGGGTGATCATAAAGTGGCCTACGCTTCTAATTTATGCAACAAAATGAGATATCTTGTCCTTTGGTCTTTAGCTCAAGAAAGTCATCAGTGACTCATTAGAATAAAGAAAATACAAGGAGAAAATTAACCAGACTACCTCCCTTGAAGGAGTTCCTTTATGCTCTCAACACATCAGTTAGAAGAATTTGGGGAATTAATGATATTTATTTAGTCATGTGAGCATAATATTCTTTAAAGGAACAACTTAAACAGAGACATCAGGTGTCCACATTGCTGAATGGTATTATTTCCACAAAGCTACAGTTAAACTATTCACGGCTCCTATAAAACTTTTAGCACTGGAGAAAAAAAAAAAAACAAATTATTGTTCCCAAAGATTCTTTCACTTCTGGAGTTGGAAGGCATTTAGTAGCACACCCATTGGTTATGAAACGCCGAAAGTTCCATGTGCAGATGAACAAACAGTGAGAATCACATGAAGATTTCTTACTCTAAGTCAGAAGGATGCCCTAAATGAAGTTTCAGATGAACTCAACATTAACACTACTGAGTACCATTTAGCATGCACAGAGTAACACATCATGCATTCTCCATCATATTTACACTCCTGTTGGTATGTAACATCTATGTGTAAGTAATGTTTGTTATAGCATTTGAAGGCTACTAACAGCAGAATCTTGCGCATCAGAGCTGTGGTTTTAAGTAAGTCTTAAAAGCACACTGAGATGAAGCCTGGACTATATCAAGGAGTGAATTCCCAGGTATAGGCTACCTTCTAAAGCAAAAACTGTTTGGGAGTTGGTCAGGGTTGGGCGAAAGATGGCTGGCAACTGATTTCAACAGTTCTGGTATAACACCAATAGGTCCACTGAAGCAAAGAGCGGAAGTACTCATAAAGGATATATAGTAATAGAAAGACGCTAGACTGATTAGCGGTGGACTCTAGTTACAGAACATGTAGACATTATCCTTGTGCTATTTTGTCCTCCTCCTTTCCCCAAACTGCACCCTCTGCATTGTTATAAGGAGATGTCACATTTTAAAGTAACATCATTACTGAGTAGGAAGCTTCGTGACACAAACTTGCTATGCCCATCTAGCTCCTGAAATCTGAGTTTCTAGTAAACCTGAGAGTCCCACTCTGCATAGAAGACATATTGGAAGACCCTGATGTTAAGGTAGCAGTCTGCCAGGGCCCAATAGCTCTCTGACCTCAGCTCAAAGTGGAGGGCTCTGTTTCTCAGTAAGGCTTCCGCTTCTCCGCTGACCCTATCGGTAGCGTGTCCCTAACCACAGGTGCCTGAACTTATCTGGAAGATGACCCTGCACAGAGCTTCCTGAAAGCGCTGCATGATTCAGCACTGAGTCCCTCTCAGCCTTACATTCCCCATTCTGGGGTAAGAAATTGAAAATAAAATCATCTAAAACTATATCA
>CM052713.1:64252655-64286197 GCA_028551405.1 Uromys caudimaculatus | reverse complement strand
GGGTGGGGTGGAATGGGATGAGGAAATGTAGGTGGGCAGCCTGGGAGGGGGATAACGACTGGACTGTAAAAAAGATAATTTTTTAAAAGGGGGGGGGAGTCAACGAGACAACAATTTACTAAAAGCAAAACAACCTGATTCCCTCTGGATAATAGGTTGTTTTCTCTGAACACTAGCCAGTGCGCCATCATCTGCATGCCAGTCTATCACGCTAACAATGCACTGTAGAAGTTAGGCCTGGTTTTCCTCTCAGCCCCACGCTTCCCGAAAGAAGACCCAGACTCAAAATATAGTTACAAATACCTTGGTCATATAGCTAGGCTCTTCTCTGACTAGAGGTACTTAAAAGAACCTATTTATTCTAATTTACATTCTACTGGCTACCTGTGCTCAGCTACAATGTGTCCATCTTGTCACATCTTCCTGGAAAATCTCCTGCCTGGTACTCTCCCAGAATCCTTGGTGCCCCCCCCCACGTTCCACCTCCTATTTCCTGCCTAATCCATGGGCCATTATACTTATTATTGACAGGTACCACACCCATACACATTCTCTCTACAATGCACCATGTTTGTACTGTCTTAACTCAATTCTTTAGCATAAATACCTCAGTCATTGGAGGACTAGAACCTTAGTGATTAATTTAAGGTAGAATGGTTAGGGGACACATAAAGACTGTAAGCTCCTGTAAAACTCCTCAAAAATCATCTTGAGCATACTCCCAGTTCCTGTGTACACTACTTCTACAGTCTTGGCAGAACTAAGCCAGCCTCCGATGCCATAGATTTAACTGCCGCTTAAGCTCACAAACTAAAGTCGTGAGAATAGCATCTATCCATCATCTCTTTTCAGCTTGGAGCCAGATAGGTCACTCTGCATACACAGGCACTGATTCCATAAAGCAGGGAATACTTCTGTATAAAATTATAAATCAGAATTTCATAGTGGATGTATACAAGATTACAGGAATTCCTATATTGTTTCCAAACTACAAACCCTGGTTTTCTGGTACCAAAACAACTCTCTTGTGTTTACTTTAGCTTCTGTTGATATCCACATGCAGCTGTGTTGTTCAACAGTGTGATTAAGTCGCTTTAAACCTGAGACACTTGGTCTGGTGAGTCACGCTTTTATTTATTTATTTTTTTTCCTTTTGGCTACAGTGCCACCTGTGTGTTCATTCCTTTTCCTCTTGCTTTTACCAAGCTTGCCTTAGATGCACACACTGCAACAATACTGTGTCGTGAGATACAGGGGTGTATTAGTTTATTTTTCTCATGGTCGTGACAAAATAGTTGGCATAAGAAGCTTAAGGATTAGGTTTACCAACTCCCAGTTCAAGAGTCTGGTACATCATGTCTGGAAATCACGCTGGCAAGAGCCTGCAGCACACCATCACAATGCATCCACAATCGGGATGCAGAAAGTAATAGGTACTGGTGCTCAGCTCACTTTCTCCTTTTTACAGAGTACATGGTTTCCAGCAGATACTCTGCTGCTGCCCACAGGGAGGGTAGATATTCCCACCTTAATTAGCCCAACTGAGAAGGTCCCTCTCGGACTTGTCCTGAGGTTTGTTTCAACCATGCTTCTAAATCCCATCAAGTTGACAATCATTACTAAAAACCATCACAATGGTGAATGAGATCCTGAGCCTATGGGTATCAAGGGACGTCTAGCAAACGAAAGTTATGAGATGCCATCTTTAAGTTAAGAAATTGGACAAATATATTGTAAGCATATGAACTTACTGAGAGCAAAGGAAGCACCAGTTTACAGTAATGGAAGAGAGAGGTGTCATTTGAAGATAGAATACACAACCAAAATTAAAAGTATAACCTTGGTGGGGAAGAGGAAAAGGAAGTAAACATGGTCAAAAGGAAGAGGACAAGGAAAGGAGGGGCTGAGGAAGGAGAAAACACTAACAGTGAAGTATACAGCCATGACTGCCTGAAGAGATGAGGCAAGGGGAAGCCAGAGGATCCTAATCTGTGAAGAGCCCTGGTTCTGAAGTCAGTGGGTGCAGCACCCTTCCATCAGACACTAGCAGACCTTGGAGGCTTATGAAGTTCAGAGAAACAGAGTCCCTGTTCTAAGTTTTCAGAATAAACATTTTACGACTGGAGAGCAGATGTGCACATTTTGAGGAGGGGGAGGCAAAGTACAATCAATGATTAAAGACAGTGACGTTGGAAATGGGAAGTTAATGATTTTTGGAGACGCCAAATAGATGGATATTCTAAATTAAATCAAAATGTAAATTTAATTTTCCTGTGAACAGCTTTTTTTCTGAAGTATGTCAAGTCTAAATGAAGTAGAAATCTCCAAACTGTTGTTTACTGACTGTTTCCAGATGTTCCCAGCTTCCATCTTATTTATCTACATGGGATGATGTCGACTGTTTACAAAGAAATGAAAGAGAAGCCAGCAATTTCCTCCCTCACTCCTCTGTAGCATCATGGCAAATATGTAAAATAGTCATTTCCAGTTATTTGGTAACTGGATTAAAAGAGATCAAAGGGCCCATAAATAGATCCAGTTGCCATAAAAACATCTGAGTTATTCACAAGAATCAGCAGTGATTATGTCAGGTCACGAGGACAGTGAGAATATGACAATGTCTATGGACATTCTCTGATAATTAAGCCAAACTTTTTGTCTGGAAAATAAACCTCAAGTCACCAGAAACAAATTCAAAACTATCCTTTATGAAACAAACACTGAAGTACACCGGAGCTAGTCCCTACATAAAAGGCAACACTATCCCCACAAGTATATGTACACACTTACTCTGAAAAAATAATGCTATTTCCCACTATAGCATAGCCACAGTTGAATTCTCTGACTTTATTGCTAAATATTTATAAACTGTAATAAATTAACTAGATTTGAGCATATTCATGTATGGGGTGTCTATGTGTTTGTATGTGTGTGTGTGAACATGGGCGCGTGCACACGCGAGAGAGAGAGACAGAGAGAGAGAGAGAGAGAGAGCATGTGTGTGCATCCATGCATGCTTGTATCCCTTGCGTGTAAATGGGCTCAGTCCAAAGATGTTCTTTCTCTCCTTTTAATTTCCTTTTATTCTGATGAAATTGTATGGCTTTATGGAGTTTATTCACATGTAAACTATGAAACACACATCGACCATTCCCTTAATGATCATATACATAAAAAAAAAATTATTTCACTTTGGCTTCCAAGGTGGCTTTTCTCTTTTAAAGGACTTTCTAAACATGAATATTATGTTAATTCATATCATCTCTTATTTAACGAGTCTCTTGATTAAATGCTTTCCTAGTCAAAGAGAAACACAGCATAATTACGTACTCTCAATATCTTTTCTAATAACAGCATATGCTTGTGATTTTTAGAGAAAAATTTTTTATTGACGGGAAAATAAAAGCCATTAAGAGATTAAGTATAAAGTGACTTCACTTTAGCGGAGTCCCTTTATTTTTTTTTTTCATGCTTTCTCTAAACGTCAATGTGAAAGGTCACGAATGGGTGAGCTAAAAGAAAGGCAAAATAGAAACAAAGCAGGATGGGATGTGTCTGCAGTGGGAGAGATGTAGCATAAACCAAAGTAACAGGGGATAAAAAAAAAAAAAAAAAAAAAAAAAAAAAAAAAAAAAAGGTCTTTTTCCAGACAGAAAGATATGGTGATGGTACCAACTTCTGGCACTACTTCCACAGCCTGGCTTTGTTTTATATGAAGGGCAGTGTCCCGGTCCCCTTTCTCCTAGCTGTGACAAAATAACCAGACAAAAGCAACTTAGTAGGGAAAGAAGTTAGCTCAAAGTCCAGGTTGCAGTCAATCATAACAGACAAATCACAGGTAGCAGTAACCTGAATAGACTCATACCCACTGTCCAGGGTGGGGCAGGAATGTACGCATGCATTGGCTCAGCGCATCTTTTGTATACGGTCGAGGACCTAACCCCCAGGGAATGGTACCACCTACTTCCAGGCTTGGTCTTCCCACCTCAGTTCCTTACAGATATGCTACAGACATACCTTCCAGACAGTCCTCCTCTGAGTCTTTCTACCTAGGTGATTCTACATATTGTGGCAAGATGACAAAAATAGCCAGCCCAGACAGTGAACTGTGTTTGACAAAGATTAACAGATTGCATGGTATATTTACCTGCCTCAATTTTAGAAGTGATCTATGAAGAGATGAGCAATGATTGATTTTGAAGAAAACCTCTGACAGGTCACATTTAGATAGAGTAAGTGAAGGAAAGGTTCTCCATTGTCCACACTCTGGGAGAGAATTTACTACCACGTTTCCATAAAGGAAATATTTCTTTAAACAAGCCTCACTAGATTTATTAAGAACTCACTCTATTTATGCTAAAGTAATTGGATTTTCTCTAAGTTTTCTTTCTCTTGTTTCAGGGAAAGCAATACCATTTCATTGGCTAGCTGGCTTCTCACCAGTTTTCGGGAAGTTTCTTTTTAGTGTTCACATCTGGTAATAAAACAGCTCCCTTGTCCCAGGTATGGATGATACACATAATTATTCACAGATGGCCAGTGAGCCACCCAGCCCCGGACAGCAGACCCATCCTCAAGTCGGCTCTCACATCTGCGCCAGGATCCTGGAAGAGAACTCAAAAGAATCTATGTCTGAGAATCAACGCCCAGATCCCCCTTCAGCCTGTGATTAATCTTCCTTTTAGACCAAAAATGTGAATTCATTAAAAACCTGACCTCGCATCCAGCAGAAAGAAAGCAAATTGATTGTATCCTCCGTTCTTGACAACAGAGACCAGAAATTCAATTAATTGTAAAACAAAAACAAAACTGCTTAGCTATTTATTCATTCAAGGTTTAAAGAATGGAGAGTCACAGTAAACTTATTTATACCATTTTTACAATATTTTAGTTTCATCTTTGAGTGAATACAAAAATGTTTTTTTTATTTTATATTTTCAAGAAATTATGATATGTGCTTTCTATGCCCTTGAAAGCAGGTCTTTCAACTTTTTATCCATTTTCCTATAGGATAATTTAGTCCCCAAGTTGCAAGGTTTGGCATTATTAGTGTGTCTTGATCTTTCTGGTTCCAGGAAAGTTCTTAGAAACTTCTGTTTGTAGATATGAACGTATCTTTACATCCAATTTTTGCTAGCATCCAAAGCTCCTTTGATGTGGTCACATGAAAGACTGGAGAAGATTCGGTGAAAGCCTTCATGTAGGAGACACTGGAGCCTCTGTTCTTCCAAGGAGTCCCTCCCCTGTCCCTCGTTGTTTTCATATGTTCTCCGATACCGGCCAAAACTTGTTTATATTTGAGAACTACTTTGGATGGAAGAGCTACCATCCACTGTTTATCTTAATGAAAATCATATGAGCAGCCCAGCACTATCTCTGTGATATCTTTTCAAGGCTGAGCGGTGGCTACCACCCTGCTTACTGCAGAGGCCCCTGAGGAGTTAACAGTCGGAGCTTAAGAACTAATATTAGCCAGTCCATCCGTCTTTCTCGGATGCTGGCACGAGGACCGGCAGGGAGTAGGTGAGTTAAATGATGGTCCTTCCCATAGCCACCGTTTTACTTACTGATCTGCTTTGAGTGCTTGCCCACATTTTTCCCAGGACACCTCTCAGAGGATTTTAAAGAGGATGCTTTTTTGTGCACCATCTGGCAGCTTCCTGGAAAGCAGCAGTGCAAGATGTCCCTACTCACAAAGATTGATGCGATTCCCGGGGGAACTTTTTCAAAGCTGGTCATTTACAGCAAGACGCTCGCTGTGGGCCAAATCTTGCTTTTAGGATGCCCACACTGAATACCCATACTGTACTAAAGAACTAAACACTCCTGCCTGTAGTCACCACCAACACTTCAAAGATTGTGAGCCTGATTCTCAAGTGTCAAGAGAGAAAATATTAACTATGATAGTGTTGAAGTCAAATGCGGAAGAGCCTAGGTTAGAATGTCCGTCCTCATAGAAGAGAAGCATCCAGAGACACTGCAGTTGTGAACCATTGTACATGGCTTATAGAGTGAGAACGAGGAGCGGAGATGACAGAGGCCCAGATCTCACAGGAAAATATACTCTGTTTTTTTAAGTCATTTTTATCTCTTTTTTATTGTTTATTTATTTACAATTCAAATGTTGTCCCCCTTCCCGTCTTCCCCTCCGTAACCCCCTCCTATCCCTTCCCCCTCCCCTTTACCTCTGTGGGGATGCTCCTCCACTCACCCACTCCCACCTCTCCACCCTAGCATTCCCCTATGCTGGGGCATCAAGCCTCCACAAGACCAAGGGCCCAACAAGGCCATCCTCTGCTACATATGCGGCTGGAGCCATGGGTCCCTCCATGTGTACTCTCTGGTTGGTGGTTTAGTCCCTGGAGCTCTGGGTGGTCCGGTTAGTTGATATTGTTTGTTTGAAGCATATTGGAATGAAAGGACTGGAAATGAAGGCCTGAGCTAACAATTCCGGTGCTATATCCTGACAGATGTGGAGGCATCACTTGAGGGACATAAACAGCAACTCTTCAAGATTAGTTTGACATGAATCATATATTGAGGAACTTACTCGGTTTGAGAAAGTTGATGAAGGACTGCAGGAGGAAAACGAAGGAGAGACCGGAGGAGTAGGGAAAGATAGAGCAATGGTCAGCTTATAGCTGTGGAAACGTCAACAGGGTGGGTGAGAGTCTGTCATCCTGTAAACAAGATCCTGAAAATGGTTAGGTCTGAGGAGATAACAGAGTAAGAGGATGTAGTGACGGACAGCGAGAAACAGCATTCCGTGAGGGAAGACTAAAGCAACAACTGCTGAGCTGCTGTGGTCGCTTTCAAAATAAGGATCAGTCAATTGTGTCAAATGTCTCAGGAAAAAAGTAAAGATGAGGACAGAGGAAATAATCCTGGGATTTGAAAGTTGGGCCAAGGTTCCTGAACTTGGCCATAGCGGTGCACAGACCATCAAAGGCAGTGTCGCATGATGGGCATATAGTCGCTCTAGGAGCCATTTAGTCAGTCACCCAACACAACATTAGCAGAAGAACAGAATCAATCACACTGGCTGAGAAACTAAAATATGTATCCAGGAATCAGTCTCAGCTATTATACAGAAATACTCATGCTATTTACAAAAGACAGGCTTTGCCTAAAATATTCTAAATCCAACAAGGAGTCCTGGTGATAAATAGGGTCTTTATAATATGCTGGTGCCTGTCCTTAACCCTTTGTTTTCTGTAAACATGGAGATGTCTGGAGCATGTAAGGAGAAATACTGGAAGACTGAATTAAAAGCAATTAGGAAAGAAGTTGCTTATTACCAACTACCTAAAAATACAACAATATTTAATCAAAACACAAACTGATCACATAGATCATTTCCCTTTCTCATTTGTGTTCTTTTTGTTGTTGTTTGTTTTGTTTCACAGTGCTGGAAATTGAACCCAGAGCCTTTCCCATTCTAACAAGCACTAAATACTCCAATACTAAATCATAACCCTAGACAGACAAAGATTTCTTTTTCATTTTAAAGTTGGTCTACTTTGGGCACTATGATAAAAATAATCCTACCAAAGAAATGTAGAGAAGAAAAGTATTTATTTGGCTTACTCTTCCAGGTCACAGACTGTTGAGGAATACCAGGGAAGGTACTCAATTAGTAGCATAAGTGCTGCTCTCTGTATCATGCTCGGCTAGCTTTCTTATATAGTCAAGTACCACCTGCATAGGGAACGGGATTGCCCACAGTGGCACTAACTCTCCTGTATCATATAATCAAAATAATCCCCCACAGTCCAATATGATTTAGGAAATCACTCACTTGAGACTTCTTTCTCAGATGACTCTAATCTATACCAAGTTGACAATTAAATCCAACTAGAACAAAGGTTATTAAGGTTTACATTTTATATAATCTTTAAATAATAGAAAATTTTCTTTGGTTTGTGAAGATATCTTTCATTCAACACAGACACTGTGAATCTATTTTGTACTCTTTCAGAAGTGGTCCTGTTTAGGCAATGGAAACTCTAAAATGGGCAAAAGTTTCATAACTGGCAACCTTAACTTACACTGGCATAAGTAAATTGTATAGATAAAAAATAACTGACAGGGCTGGATATACAGATCAGCTATAATGGAATGCTTACCAGAAAAGCACAAGACCAAGGATATGGAATCCACAGCCATAGATAGATGGATGGATGGATGGATGGATGGATGGATGGATGGATGGATGGATGGATGGATAGACAGACAGACAGACAGACAGACAGACAGACAGATAGATAGATAGATAGATAGATAGATAGATAGATAGATAGATAGACAGGTAGATAGATAGATAGATAGATAGATAGATAGATAGATAGATAGATAGATAGATAGATCAACATTGCTAACATTAACAATAGGATAACAAAGTTTGAGAGGTAGAACAAGGAGTAACCAAAATGGCATGCTATTTAAAGGAGACTTTAGAAGTAAGGCTGACTTACATTGAAAAACTTTCATTAATGGAAGTACTTCACAAACATAACTAATCTCCATGTGCTTATCTATCTCTAGGTCAACAGAGATGAAATGTTTAAGCCATGTAGCAGAAGAAAGACAGTTCTTAAGTAAATGCCAAGAGACCAAAATCCCATGTCTTTCTAGCATTTCATGCTGAGGCTCTGGGAAAGTAATTTGCCATTTTTTTCTGGTCTCAGTGGCTCGATATATGAAAACTATTTGGTTTCTAACGTTTTCACCAGTCTCCAAGTCTGACCTTCCAGTTCTAAAATTCGAAGGTCTCCCTGAATGAACACAAGGCCAGCATTACCACAGAGTAATTTGTGTGTTTGAAACATTTTAGGAAAAAGATTGAAAATTACTTACCGGGTTCTAGCAACAGCATCTTGAAAAACAAATACAGTCATTACACACTGCTTGCTACTTGACCAGAGTTTAACTCTTCACAGAAAAATCATCTTCTTTCCTGTCCCTTTCTTGCTGTTCTCCAATGACAGTGTTAGTATACACACACTAATGCCATTTAAAAGGAAATAAATACATTTGAATTAGTGAATATATAAACTGAATATGATAAAAATGAGTTTATTTGAGTGGTATGAATTTTCTAGCTCTATAATAACATTGAGATTGCCCTGAATATATGAAAAGACTTTTCTTTCTCTCTTTTGTGATATGACCCAATTTCCCCAAAAAATAAATATAAATGCTGATTGGCTTCACCCCTTTAACTTTTAGAAAGTAGAAGAGAACAAAAAAAAAGAGAGATCATTTTCTGGGAGCCAGTCAGTCTTATTCAAACACCACAGTTGCGTCTTGCTTGTAATGTGCCACAGTGTAACCTTCCTTTCAATCCTTATTCCTTTCATCTTTATTTGCTTAATGATGTTTTTCTTATGTCACTCAAAATCCATCACTCTAAGCCAAAGCGGGTGTACAAAGGTTCCAGACATTTTACTACAAGTGGTTCATTCGTGTAGAAAGAAGTCCTTTAGCTAAGTCCTCACAATATCAAATATCTGTAGAGACCAAGAAATGCTAAATAAATAAATAAGACAAAACAAAACATGTACCCAAATAAAATCCATCATGAAATCTCAGAAACATGAACATCTCCTAGTGCTCCTATTGTTTTGTTTTGTTTTGTTTCTAAGTTTCTGGTCATTTTTCTTTCAGGAGGGAAAATGTGAGCCTTTTCTACTGAACTGCACTGAAAGGAATATTCAGATGTTATTTGCTAATAACAATAATAATAGTTAATGATCTCATCTTGACGCTTTTTAAAGGTAGACTAAGAAGTGTTCAAGGAGTTTGGAAAGCCCAATGCACAAAAAGGAAACTTTCCATGCCCCATATTTGTCTTAGTGCAGGGGTAGGTGAATTGAACCTTTAACATAGAAGAAGCTTGTGTTTTGTATTTAGGAGCTAAAAAGGACAAGACGAATAAACTTAAGAATAAACATACCCACAAAACATACTACTATTATCCAGAGAATACAAACAAATACTCTCTCAAAACTGCAATAAATGACAACAACAACAACAAAAAACCCCACAAAAACACAATACCTCAAACTACACTGGCCCTAACAAAGGCCCTCAGATATAGGACAAGAAGATTTGTGGGCAAATTCCACAGATTCAGAGCCGAGAGTACACGTTTCTGTTCATAATCAAAGGCTTGAGGACAAAGCTCCGTCTGCCATATTGTTCTCCCTCCCTCACTCAGTGCCAGCAAGTTAAGCAAGAACAGTACCTTAGGTTCTTATGGTCGTCCAACTTGCATAAGTAGATGGCAATTTTAGTTTTATAATCTTTCTTACGCCTATCCCTCTGGCTTCCAACTCTAGTTGCCTGTTTCTACCAAGTGTCTGTTGGGAACTGAAGATCATCCAAACTTCTCTGATACTTTTGCAAGCTGGCCCTTCACATGGATGCTGAACAAATGTTTTTGAAGTTAATGTTATTGAAGATGGATAGAGAACAGGACACAGGATGTGTAAGAGCAGAGTAAGCTGCAGGAACCAGAAGCAACCCTCTACTTCCGACACTGGGACCAGTGTTTGTCTTTGTAGGTTAAAATAATGAAGAGATTTGGGAACAGCTGTAAAAGCACAAAAAACAGTTACATATAAGGCAAAAAAATGGAAAGCATTTAGAGAAAAAATAAACCAATATGGGACTGGAATCATATAGACTAGAAAAGAAAGTGTTTTGGAAAAATTAATAAAAAAGTAATACAGTGAGTAAAAAATCGAACTAAATATTCCTGATGCTAACTGAAGAAACAATGAAAAGAAATAAACTAAAATTAGAAGAGCAAGGAGAGAGCTTGGTTAACAGAAGGAATAAATTCCTGGCCTGGATGTTGAAGTTTTGGAGTACACTGCCAAAAACAAAAGTTGCAAGATTTCCTGGAAGAATCAATAACAATCTGCACTAATTGATGAAGGCATTCTCTGTCCCAAGAAAAAGAGCTTAAATCAGATAACTTTATAAAGTCCCAGTTCTAAATGATGTCTGAGAGAATTTACCAACCATGAGAGGAATTAACAAGATATTGCTAAGCCCAAAGGAGTTGATTTATAAATAATTCTTTGGTTTCTGACAGCACTAGGTTTTATTTGGTTAAATGTAAAATGTCAGGAGTTTACATAAAAATACTTTTATTGTTATCATTTTTATGACCTGACTGTGAATCCGTTTCCTTCTCTTTTAGATTTCAAAAGTTTATTTAACGAAGTATTCGTGGCCCCAGCTGGTTGTGAACAGAGCTTAGTGTAAAGATGTTCAGTTTGATTACAGACTTCTAGCAATTGAGGAAGGCAGTTTCTTGTGCCCTCCCTCCCTGTTCTAATGAGCTTTCCTATAGATCTGTGAAATCGAAGAGGGAGAAGCATGCCCACCCCATTCCAAAGGCATTCCATTTCCATTGTGACTCCTTGCAAAAGTGGTTTCTGGATACCGCAGGCTTCCTATTTGCCATTTTGGCATGAACAGTTTTAGCTGCATATGCTGTCAGCTGTCAGGTTATGAGGCTAATGTCTTTTTGGCCTATTTCCATTTCACTGAAGTTTAGAGGCCTCCCATGGTCCCATTGGTCCAGGTTCTACCCTTTACTATCAGCAACTGTTCTCTTATCTAATGGCCTAGTTCTGATTCTAGAACCATGGCAGATATTCTCTATGTCCATCACATTTATAAGAATCAGGAATCACCAGCAATGGAGGAGTGTTCCCCTTTCTCCACATCCTTGCCAGCATCTGCTGTCACTTGAGTTTTTGATCTCTGTCATTCTGATTGGTGTGAGGAGGAATCTCAAGGTCATTTTCATTTGCGTTTCCCTGATGACTAAGGATGTTGAACATTTCAAGTGCTTCTTGGTGATTTGAGATTCCTCTGTTGAGAATTCTGTTTAGCTCCGTACCCCATTTTTAATTGGGTTATTTGGGTTGTTGATGTCTAGTTCCTTGACTTCTTTGTAAATTTTGGATGTTAGCCCTCTGTCAGATGTAGGGTTGGTGAAATTTCTTTCCCAGTCTGTGGGCTGATGATTTGTCCAGTTGTCATTGTTCTTTGCCTTACAGAAGCGTTTCAATTTCAGGAGGTCTCATTTATCAATTGTTGATCTTAGAGCCTGAACCATTAGAGTTCTATTCAGGAAATTTCCTGCTGTACCAATGCATTCAAGGCTAATTGATTCAGTGTATTCAGGTTTATGTTGAGGTCCTTGATCCACCTGGACTTGAGCTTTATACAGGGTGATAAATATGTATCTATTTGCATTCTTCTACATGAAGACATCCAGTTAGACCAACACCATTTGTTGAAGATGCTTTCTCTTTTTCCATTGTATGGAATGGAAACAGATGCAGAGACCCACACCCAAACATCTCGAAGTGCTCAGGGAGTCTGGTAGAAGAGCAAGGGATGGAATAAAGTGAACTAGAGGGGTCAAGGACACCACAAGAAGACCTATAGAGACAAGTAACCTGGGTCCATGGGGGATCCCAGAGTCTGGACTACCAACCAAAAGCATGTAGTGACAGGACCTGGTGGTTCTATGTTTCACCCCACGGCTAGGGTGTCGAAACGCCGCTCAAGGAGGCAAAACACAAAGGCACTAGGCTACATTCCTTATTGGGGTCCTGGGCTCATGGGACACTGACATGGAGCTCAGGGGAGACAAAACACAACATAAGATAGGGGTACCAGCCCATGTTTCTCCAGGTGAGAAATGGCATGGGTGGGCTGGGACAGAAGCTGTGGTTCTTAAACTCCTGGGCACCCAGGCATCACGGGGAACCTTGAAGAGTTGAGAACTGGGACCCATGGGCCTGAGATGAACCCAGGGTAGAGTGAGTGCCAGGAGTGTGGAGGGACCTTATGTGGGAAACTTAGATGTGGCTCTGTATGAAGAAGGCTTCCCCAAAGTAGCCCTTGATGAGAGAGACAGTCCTTGCTTGTCCCAACTGTTTATTTATGTCTGAAAAGGATACATTAGACTTACTCAGGGTTCACCAGAGATTAAATATCTTTTGCAAGAAAGGACGTCTGGGAAGGGAAGTTTATTGGCTAAACTCTCTGGACCTATCTAGGTACCTCATTAGCATGGAGAACTCTAGGTTCTATGCTACATGACCAGTTGTCATGGTCCTCTTAGTGGGATGTCATAATCACCTGCTCTAGGGCAGGAACCTGGTCGGAAGTACATTCAAATGCCTACTGTTCGCAATTATGAGACTTGCCATGGTTCCTTAACCTGCTCGACCTTGCCACTTCTGTCTGGTGTCAGGGTTCCACTTGCCCCACAGGACCTAGAATCCCTACACCTGTGTTGCAAATGTGCACTTTGATCTTCATGTGGATCTCCTAACAATTGGATCTGGGGCTGTCCCTGACTCAGTTGCCTCCCATTGGATCCCCTTCCTCTAACTGGACTGCTTAGTTGGGCCTCAGTGAGAGAGGATGTCTTTAGTTGTTCTGCAACTGGTTGTCCCAGGGTTGGTGGTACTGAAGGGGGGCTTCCCCTTCTCTGAGGAAGAGAGGGGTAGTAGAGAAAGGGATTTGTAAGGGTAGGACTAGGAGCAGAGGAGGAAGGGGGCTCCAACCAGGATGTGAAATGAATAAATCGATAAATTAATTAACGTAAAAAGTAAAATACAATTCTCTAAAAGTTAGGGATGGTGTCACAGTCCCATAATCCCAGCCTCTTGGGATGCAGAAACAGGAGGGTCACAAGTTCAAGGCCTGTTTGAGCTATAGAGTTAAGGTTATGGTCAGAATGGCTAACATAAAGAGGCCGTATCTCAAAAGTAAAAATAATAAATAGCCATGGATACAGCTTAGTGGTAGGTTTTTGCTTACCATGGATAAAGCCATAAATTCAACCCCGAGCAACACACACACACACACACACACACACACACACACACACACACACACACACACACACACACCATGAAAGTATATACAAGAAAATGGAACAAAGTTGAGATGCTACCATAGCATAAATATGTAGCAGAGTTTATTATGACTCATGTTCATAGATTCCAGAGTCTGAAATGTACGGTAGGTCAGTAATGAGATTGTTGAATGAAAGGAAAGTTGCAGATTATCCTCTATTCTAATGACCACGATGAGAGTATCTGTGACCCCTCCGATACGTAATGTGAAACCCAGTCTCAATGTGATGGTCTTGCCTGATGGGCAATCAGGTCATGAAAGCAGATACTTCTGCTTTCATTCATTTTTAAAAATCTACAAAGAACCTCTTGCCCCTTCTGTCATCAGAAGTCACAGCCAGAAGATGGGCATCTATGAAATGGGAAGTATCTGTCACTTAACATGATATCTGAAAGAACTGAGGGAGTCTGCAGCCCCATGGAAGGAGCAACAGTGTCAATGGGCCTGATCCCCCCAGTCCTCATAGAGGCTGAACCACCAACCAAAGAATATACACGGAGTGACCCATGGTTCGGACCACATATGTGGCAGAGGAGGGCCTTGTTGGCCATCAGGGGGAGGAGAGGCCCCAGTAAAGGGGAATGTCAAGGTGGGAATATGGGAGTGGGTGGGAAGGTGGGTGGGAGGTGGAATTCCCTCATAGAGGTGGGGGAGGGAGAGGGGATGGGGGTTTTCCAAAGAGGAGACCTAGAAAGGGGGAAACATTGGAAATGTAAATAAAGTATCAAAAAAAAAAACCATGATATCTGCCCCCATTTGGATCTTGATCTTAACACCCTCCAAACTCCCATGCTTATGAGCCACCTATACATATTGTGGTTTTATTACACCAGCCCAAACAGACTAAGGAACTGATGGAAAAATCAGATGGAGTTTTATCTATTTTGATGCAGTTACTCCTGGCCCATATGATCCAACATAGAAAGTCTCTATCAAATGAATCAGCTCTTTGGAATCTTTCTCTTTCTGGAACACTTTGTTCACCTTATCATATTTCTGGGGTCCTTTTATGGAACATCTTTGTGAAAGCCTTTAAATTAACCACATAAAATATTTGACAAAGAATTGGATACGCTTAAAATACAATAAATAAGCAGTCATCCAAACTTCCCAGCTTGCCTCTTAAGTACTTCAGGTTTCGTAAGATCCCATATCCCCAAATGCTAACATTTTTCACTAACACTCATCATTTCTGGAGGTTCTTCAAATCTTCAACGATTCTAAATTTTGCATGCAATATCAAATGCAGTCATAAAATGGTTTTCTGGTTTATTTGCAGCTCTGAGATAAGCCATTCTGGTGGCTTCTCCATTAGCTGTCTGTCTCCTGGTGACTACCTGAGAAGTGGCCATGCAGAGTTTTAATTGAATCTGCCTAACACCCTCACAGAGATTAAAGGTAAGTGTTTCTAAGAAGAAAGAAACTTAACAGAGAAGCTTAAAGCTCAGCTCTAAGGAAAGAGGGAAACAGAGCAGTCATGCAATGTTTACATCTGAAATGACAGCATAACCCTAGGAAAGCAATAATTCAGCTTATTCTCAAAGTTTCTCAGAGATCAACAAGAGGTCAAGAGTGCTTATATAATCACTCCCTGATTGCCACATGTAATCATTAATGAATCTATGGGATAATACTGCTTAATCTATGACTTTAGGCAGGTAAAGTTGCTAAGGGGAGGAAATGAACTATTAGTTTAAAGCTAGCCAAAGTATTGGATCAACTGGCCAAAACAGTGTAATAAAAACTTCTTAGAGAACATTTTGTCTTTTAATAGTGTTTTTACGTATTCTTGAAAAGTTTCCTACACACATCCAATGTGTCTGCACCTCTCCTCCTCCAGTCCTGCCCAACACGCCTTAACATATCACATTTCCAACTCTATGTTCTCATAGTTTTGTTAATGTTTTTAGCTGAGTCCAGTTAGCGTTAGATATATGTTTATGTGAATGTGGAGGCCATTGACTGGAGTCGTACATACTTATTTGTGAAAGATAATATCAAGCAAGCATAGAAAGTATTGGAAGAGCTTAAATGAAGAAAACGTTCAACTGTGCAGAAAAATAAGTAACCAAATTGTTTCATTTTCCAATGGCAGACAAGGGAGACTCAGATTTTTCTGTACTTCGAGTATTTTTTCTATTTACTCTCTTTTTAAATAATCATCAGTAATACTTATATATTTCTCATCATCCATAAAATTTTAGTCATGTATATTTTCATTTTATTTGCTTCTAAATATGGCATCCATCTCTACAACAAACAATAAGTTAGATCAATCTTTTATGCACAAATTCTGTTTTATCATTTATATTCAGTCATGCTTGACTATCATCTAGTTGAAGTGAGAAAAGTTCTCTCTTGTCATGATTCCCTTTTACATTAGGATACTATAGAATGGAACAAAGAACTCTTCTAATCTTTTTCTGCGGCTTTAACAAAATATCTAAGTGACACATCCTTGATTTTTGCACTAAAAAACTCTTTTTACCCAAGAACTTTTTTCCAGTTTTATTTCTCTAAAATCTTCTGGTTTCCCCTTCTTTCCTTATTCCACCTTCTCCTCCTTCCTTCTTTGCCCCTCCTTTTCCTTCCCTCCCTCCTCCTCTGTCTTTGCCCCTATCCTACTTAGAGTTTCTATTACTGTGATAAAATGCCATGTCCAAAAGCAACTTGTGGAGGAAAGGTTTATTTCAGCTGATAGTTCCATATCACAGCCCATCACTGAGGGAAGTCAGGGCAAGAACTCAAACAGTGCAAGAACCTGGAGGCAGAAACTGAAGCAAAGGCAGACCATGGAGGAGCCTGCTTATTGCCTGCTCTCTTATGGCTTGCTCAGCCTGCTTTCTTATAATAGCCAGGACCAGCACCCAGAAATGGTAACACCTACAGTGATCTGGGATCTCCCACATCAATCATCGACCTAGAAAATGTACCACAGGCTTGCCCACACACAATCTGGTGGGAAATTTTCTCAATTGAGCATTCCTTTTCTGGAATGACTCTAGCTTATGTCAAGTTGATATAAAACTAGCTAGCATAGGCCCCTCACCTATTCTTTAATATGTACAACTAGAAGAAACCAATGCTTAAATTCACTTTTTTTTTTTCCTGGAAGACCTATGTGATGGTTATTCTTGGTTGTCAACTTGATTACATCTGGAACTAAAACTCAAAAATGGAGGCCATATCTATGAGGGAATTTTGCTTAATTTGAAGTTAAAAGATCCACTTCTCATAAGGATCTCTGAAGTAATAAGACGTGCCTTTAATCCAGATCTTTCAAGCAGAGAAAAGACACACCTTCAATCCGGGCCACACCCTCTGGTGGAAGACCATATAAGGACATGGAAGATGGACACTTTTGATGTTCGCCTGCTTGTCCTTGCCTTGTTAGCAAGTCCATTCCTTCACTAGCATTAGAGCCTACTTCTTCTGAATCCAGCATATACTGAAGACCAGCTGAGACATCCAGACTTAATGACTAAACAACTATTGTATTCTTGGACTTTCCATTTACAGCCAGTCACTGTTGGATTGGTTAGACTACAGCCTGTAAGTCATTCTAATAAAGCCCCTTTCTATATACAGAGAGATTCAGTCTATAAGTTCTGTTTCTCTAGAGAACTCTGATTAATACAACCTATGTTATGGTTTGAATATAAAATGCCCCCAACAGGTTTATGTCTTTGAATCTTGGTCCCCAGTTGGTGATGTTTTGGATGAGTGGAACCTTTGGGACTATGGCTTAGTGAGCTGAAATCAGTTACTAAGGGTGAGTCTCAAAGTGCGGTACACATTTCAGCTTTGTCACCTTCCAAAATGTGACCTAGCTGCAGCACAAGCTCTTATCCCCTTAAATAAAGCTGTTATGGCAACCATAACCTTCCCAGACATGATAGACAGACCTTCTAAACCATGAGGCAGAACAAATCTCTCTACCCTTAAGTCACTGCTGTTGGGTATATTGTCACTATGAGAAAAAAGTTATTGAATTAAGTCCGCAGAACCATAAATTTATTTGGTTTATTGCTTATTTTATCACTTATCTCAGAAGAGAGTTTGGATGGTCTTTGACTGACAATGTAAAACAAGTCATATTCCACTCACCATTTCACCCATTCGGCCTCTGATTGCTGAACAGAACCAAAGCCAATGCTATACTTCTGCTATAACCACCTTCTAGGTATCAATATCTATAACCACCTTTTAGGGATCAATTTCTGTATCCAGTATCAAATGCTATACTTTCAACAATTCTGTTTAGTTCTCAAAATGAAGATCATTTCATTTGCACAAGATACTTGAAACTGAGAGGCCAAATCTTTTAAATTCAGACTTCATTTTAGAGAACCTGACCTAAGTTTGAACTCAGGTAAACTAACAGGCATTAGTTTCCAAGTTGCCCCCAACAAAACCGAGGCTTAGCTCCAGTCTCTAGATTAATCCCCAATAAGACCAGCATCTCCAGGTTACACCCTCAACAAGACCAGCCCTGTGTCTCCAAGTTATTCCCCCCAGCAAACCTGCACCCCAAGGTTACAAGCCCACCCCTCGGCTAACGACCACCAATGCAGAGGGGAGCAGAAGTTAAGTTTATGATATGACTCCCAGCACCAGCCAATTATGTTAAAGTCCACAGTGGCTTTCCAATGAGATGTTTGCACATGTACTCCTTGCTTGCTGCTTATGATAAAGCCTTGCCCCGATATTCAGGGCTCCACCACCACAAAACCGTCTGTCCATCGTGAATGCAGTGTCCTGGAGGTGGGGGTGGGGGGCACAAGCTAGCTCAAATAGAATAAAGACCCAACGGTGATTTGTATCAGGTTGGCTCCTGTTTTGGGGGTGGGGAAGGATCACTAACACTTCTCTGGCACTACAAAACAAACTGTTTCAGCTGAAATAAAAGAATTTCATCTGCCAGTTCCATGACAGGGTTACTGACATCTTGCTCCTTCAGAGGACCCTTTTTATATAACCTCCATAGTTGATGGCTGTTACCACAATACCTCCATTTTCAAAAACTCCAGTTTAAATTCCTAGATGGGAGGCTTAAAAAACTGCTCTATTCCAAAGACCACATTAGCAAAGGGGTGTGGCACAACATTGCAGCAAAACACTTCAAACAATCTACTCCATCCCTAAATTTCATGTTTCCCCTATTGTCCAATTCACAGTATTTTCTAATTTCCATTTTCGTGCAATTGACTTTGTTATATTTAGAGTAAGTGTGACATGATTTCCCAATATTTCAATATTTTATAAAGTTTATGAGTTCTGACTAACATTTCTGTGTCAGGAAACATATGCACAATAGCTGCAACCCTTTGAGTTTTATGCAGATATGACTGACAGCCTTGCATGTGGCCTATCTTAGTGAGTGCTCCAGAAGAGCACAAAAGAATATATTTGGCATTTATTAGATTTGCTGTTCTATACACAGCAAATAAGTCTTTTTAATTAATAGTGATGCTAAAGTATTTTCTAAATATACTAACATATTTGTTATTATTCACAACAGTTATTCATGAAATGAATATACATGGCAAGATACTCCAAAGAAGTAGAATCAACAACAACAACAACACACACACATACACACACACACACACACACACACACACACACACACACACACGCACACAAGAGCCTCTTTAGAATGGCATAAACTGCATCCAAGTCCAGGGGCCTGAGAACTTGAGAGTTGATCATGTTCATTCTACACCATTTCCAAAAGCTCATGAACAAGGAGCAGGGATGGTACAAGTCCAATGGGCAGGATACAGAGACTGGTGTTCCAGCTCAATTAGCCAGGCAAGAAGAGAGGTTGTTTTCCTTTCTCTGCCTTTCATTCAGTCAAACTGACATATCCGGTGTCCATGCACACTTGGAAGGGCAATTTTCCTTTCTTTACTTCGTCTCCTGATTCAAATGTTGATACCTGCGAGAAACCCTGACAGAGACGCCCTATAATAATATTTATTAGATGCCCAACCCAGCTGATACATAAAATTAACCATCTGATATATAAAATTAATTAATCATCATCTTTGTTTCTGATTTAATCTCTTCCATTTATTTCATGTGGTTTTATGTATTTTGAAGCACTCTTATCGGAGATTGTCTTAGTCATGGTTTCTATTCCTGCACAAACATCATGACCAAGAAGCAAGTTTGGAAGGAAAGGACTTATTCAGCTTACTCTTCCACATTGTTGTGCATCACTAAAAAAAGTTAGGACTGGAACTCAAGCAGATCAGGAAGCAGGAGCTGATGCAGAGGCCATGGAGGGATGTTACTGGCTTGCTTCTCCTGACTTGCTCAGCTTGCTTTCTTATAGAACCCAAGACTACCAGCCCAGGGATGGTACCACCCACAAGGGGCCCTCCCCCTTGAGGAAATGCTTTACACCTGGATCTCACGGAGGCATTTTCTCAACTGAAACTCCTTTCTCTGTACAGAGACTACATATATATAATATAGCGTGTGTGCGTGCGTGTGTGTGTGTGTGTGTGTGTGTGTGTGTGTGTGTGTGTGTGTGTATCTTGCTGTGCTAAGACTTTAAGTAATTTTTATTTTCTATCTCCAGTCTTACAGCCTTGGAGTAATGACACCTCATACTCTATTAAGGATTCCGTATTGAAGTTCAGTGGTTCTCTCTACTACATCCTTGAAAGACAATCCTTGCATGATCATCAGAGTGCTTAAATACACAGATGAGCTGAATCCAACTGTAGCTTCTGTGTTCCAATCCCAGTACAGATTTCAACAGATCAAAGATATCACTTCTGTGACAGCACAGGAAATTGAAGCCTAAACTGAAAGAAAATAGGTATCATCTTGGACTTCCGGTGTCTGAATTCTAAAGTCGCACTAGATAGAATTGAGATATACTCATGGCTCCAAGTATTGTATGTGCTGACTTAACTCTATTCACTGGAAGTCCTTCCCCATGCAAGACTTTCTCATGTGAGCAGTAGTGTGTATCTCTCTCTCTCTCTCTCTCTCTCTCTCTCTCTCTTTCTCTCTCTCTCTCTCTCTCTGTGTGTGGCTGTGTGGCTGTGTGATTGTGTGACTGTGTTCCTGTGTATGTCTGTATCTATGTTAGGAGTAGAAAAAATAATGCAGTCTCTCAAAAGAATAAAAGTACAAGTCTATAAAATTGCACAACTGAAGAAAGAAAAAAGAGAGAGAGACACAGAATAAAAACTTTTAAGACCTATAACTACAGTAATTTGTGACTGGGACACTGCATAACCGTGGGAATGAAAAGCAATTATACTTTTAAATAGTGTATTTCAAAACTTAAGTCTGGTTTTGTTTTGTTTCAGGCTTTTTTCCAGTCTGTGCTTACTCTCAAAAGTCCCATGTGAAAACAATATTGACCGGAGAGGGTTGGTTCTATTCGTTGCTCTTCGTGTTTCAAGCTCAAGTTCCACCATTTCACTCCCGCCCACAGAAGTCTTACTTCAGCCTGCTCTGCCCCGTCCTGTGACTGATTCAGAGATGGAGACATTCTCTAGTTCTGCCTCACAGAGAACACAGAAATGGTTCTTCTGGTCGTTTTAGACTTCGTCCACAACTGTAAACAGCTTTAAAGAAATGTGTGTGCATGCACTGGGATTTCTTGTTATGATAAAACTGTAGACTTCCCCCTCTTTTCACATCCTAGTCCGCAGCAATAACGTCTTCTTTGCTAAGTTTCTATTTTGCTTATTTTTCTCTTCTATTTTTCTCAGTCTCAGCCAGTTTGCTCTGTACTTCTTTGGCCACTTCTTCTTTGAAATATTATATTTCTTCTTCAGTTTTTTCATTTGCATTTCTAGATGAGTATGTGTGTGAAGGCCAGTGGTAAAACTAAGGTGTCACTCCTTTGGAGCCATTCAGCAGTATCTCATTAGCTTGAGGCTGGCTAATTGTGCTACACTGAATGGCCAAGGAGCCCAAAGGACATATCTTTCTGACTCCTCTCCCCTTCACTAGAATTACAATCATGGGAGATCAATCTTGGCTTTTTTTTTTTTTTTACATAGATTCAGGTCTTTATGCTTGTACAGAAGCCCATTTACTGAATAAGCCACCTCATCAGCTCTCTTCTTCAAGTCTATAAGAGCTTATTTTATTAATAACTTTTTAACAGAAAATTTTTCTTAATTACTTTGGTCTATTCTTCTGATAATATACATTATTTGGCCTTGCTAGAAATGCATCATAAACCTGTCCACTTTCTACCACATAGCTTTAAATACAATCTACATTTTTGTCTAAGGATATTGTGGTGTCACATCTTGGTCCCAAGTTGATACTGACAAGAAAATTCGGCACTGTTGGCTTTCTCTCATGCTATTAGAAGATGCTAATCAGACCTCTGGAGAAGGGGGAATTATCAGTGCTTACCCATCCATGAACCCTATGAACTGAAAGAATAACTAGTATGGTAAGATATCCCCATGGATGCACATGTGACATATATGTTATGATAATAACACCAGTTTTTGGTTGGATTCAAAACTCATTCCACAGGAAGAAGCACATACCTAGTCTTGCATTTCAGGCTGAGAACCCATGCGTGGAGTGGTCACATGCCCCAGAGATGACCCTAATGTTATTATTTTGTTAAGTGAACACAGTATTAAACTGCCTTCTAAATTTGTACCTCTCTTCCTACACATCAATGCATCTGTAGACCCTCAACAGAGAAGTTTCTTTACAGTCCTCATATTAGTTGCAGAAACTCACAACTGTCAAAGAGTAGAGAATAAATGTCAGTAGCACACTCAGGCACAAACCACACATCTATATCACAGCTCTTCCCTAAACCACAAGGACCATCTCTGAAGAGGGGTGAAGATCCTAAGAGCTAGAGGTTGGAGAACTAGAGAGAGACAGGGTCTTCTGGGTAGGACAGGACCACTGCACTCATGGTTCACAGCAGTTGTGGTTGTATGCACAGGATCAAGCCCGTCAGCATGCTAGCATGTGGTGGGGAAAAGTTCATGGTCCTTTATGCTAACTGAGAAACTATGAGTACCTGGCAGTTTCTATGGGGAGGAAAGTCAGTTTTCTTCAAGAATGTGTCTCCTGTTAGGTCAATCACGTACCAGTGGCACCACACTCAAGTTGTGGAGAGCAAAAGCTGAGGGTGAAAATGTTATTTTATTTTAAAGAGCACAAAGTTGGAATGTAGAGAGTTATGGGTAAATCTTGAAGGAGTGAAAGGAGTTGGGGTGAATAGAATCAAAATACACTGTATGAATTTCTCAAAAAATCAATAAAATAATGAAAAAGAATACTGTGTTGAAGGATGGAGAAATTAGATAAAGTGTCTCAGAATTGTGATTAGGTATTATTTAATTCTTTGAAACACGATTTCACAATGTAGTGTAGACTGGTTCTGAACTTTGCTATTCTCTTTGCTTCTCCCTCCTGCTTTTTGACTTTATTAGGAGATGTCAAACATAAGAGTTCACCATCACGTTTTTCCTTTCAGTGTATCTTTGTTCTCTGGTTTTCTACTGTGTCCCTGGCTGACCTTGCTTTAATTAAATAAAAATTGGACACACTTGCAATCCTGAAACGATTTCTTTTACAATTTCCTGCTAAAGATCAGAGGAGATAGGTCAGCACCAAGCATGGTCTTTCTTATTTCAGGCCACATTCCATAGATTTGGCAAATTTGTGACACGTTCAGGATATGGGATTGCAGCCATTTCCGTTTTCATTGAAGATGCAGAGGGACTTTATCCCTCCACATTCATCACGCCCAACACAAACACTAGATATTTTTTAAGGATTTTGTTCTTAGGTAATTTTGAATGAATTAAATGGAGACAACATGTCCTTTCTCAAAAATCTTTCTGATGTTGTTTCTTCAAACACACAGTTAATATGCAATTTGCAATTAAAAATCAAAGCTGTGATAAAATTGGGTTGTATGTCCATAGTATGTATGTTCCTATCCCTCTTACCCAGACACCTTAGGCAGGAAAATTTGTGGAATGATGCCTAACATCATTCTATAGCTAAGTTAGTAATAAAAATAGGAAATCATCTTCTTCCAGAATGTTTTCCAAAGGAAATGAAGACTGGGTATGCATTTCTCCAATGCATACTCCCTATCACGTCACCACTAATACTCACTCGGGGATTCAGAATACCAGCGAAATTAGTCCCCAATCAGAGGAACTCAGCTGAAAATAATCATCTCATGACATAGGTAGGTATTCTACTTTTATTGTTTGAACTTAGCATTCCATATAGTAACATGTTTTCCATGAAACACTTCTCCAAAGCATGCTTTAATGATCCAATTAATCTACGATAGATTTCCTGACATTTCTACTTAATAATACATTCCCCATACCGAGAACTGCTTACAGCAATATTTACTAAATACTTAGTGAGCACTTCTCACTTAAAGGACAAGACATACCAAAGTAAAATATAGATAGATAGATAGATAGATAGATAGATAGATAGATAGATAGATAGATAGATAGATGATATAGAGATAGAGATATATGTTTCCACATTTTCAACTTACATGTTAGATTGCAATGTTCCATCACCAATGTAGCAAAGAACTCTGAAAGTCTTCAACCTGAAGCAAAACAGCCACAACTAAATATTTTTAAGTATGAAGAGTAATTTTAATAGCTGAGTACAGAAGTTACTGAAATAGCTTAAAAATACGGATTTTATATTCAGACTTGTAGTGAACAAATCAACTCTTAAGCACTCCACTACAGTAAAACAATTGTCCATCATTGAAGGAAGTGAGGACAGGAACTCAAATAGGACAGGAACCTGGAGAAAAGTGCTGATGTAGAGTCCATGGAGGGTTGCTGCTTCCTGGTTTGGTCTTTCTGAATTGCTCAGCCTGCTTTCTTATAGAACCCAAGACCTCCAGTCCAGGAATGCCAGCAACCACATTGGGCTAAGCCTTCTCAAATCAATAACTAATTAAGAAAATGCCCTGTAGACTTGCCTACAGCCAGATCTTACATAGGCATTCCTTCAATTGAGGTTCCCTCCTTTCAGATGACTTTAACTTATGTCAAGTTGAAAAAACTAGCCACAGTGAATCTACACAACGAGTAGATAAACATTAAACTATAAATTTTAGCTCTTTCTAATTTGTAAATATACAAAGTACTTATAACTCAAAAGAAAACTAGATTCATATCTCTCAGCTATGTAATCATCATTTAAAATAGATTAAGAGTATTAATTTGAGGCATGAAACATTGATACTACTAGGAGACAAGACACAGGCAGCTAGGTTCTCCATCAGGATCTAATAACTAAAGAAATAATAGCAAGAATTAGGAAAGGATATTGCAACATATTACAAACCTTCTGCACAGTATAAGATACAACCTACAGAATAGGACAAAAACTTGGGCAACTATTCAGCCATAGCAGATTAATATAAGAATATTCAAACAACCAATAGAGTCAAACATCCACAGAACAAATCATCTACTCAGTAAAAGGATATACAAACTGCACTGAAAGTTCTTAAAAGAAGTACAAATGGCTAACAAACGCATAGAAGCCATCTATCTCAACAAATCAGAAACTACACTGAGATTCCAATTCACTTCAGTCAGGGTGGGTGTCAAAAATAAAATAAATGTTTAGGTGTGAGATGGGAATGGGATCCTGCCCCTAGACATGGAGCCATTGGCAACTGATAGCTGCTGGAAGAGAGAAGAGGGTTGTTTTTCCAAGTGTAGTCCCTGGTAAGTCAACCATGCTCTGGCAGACCCAAGGATATTTGTACAGCACAAAGTTGTCTTTATAGTTTAAAAAGAGAAAAGAAAAAGAAGTATGCAAAGGGGGGTAGACACAGAGAGGATGGTGGATCTTAAAATAATTAGGGTAGTAAATATGATCAAAACATGTATAAATATCTTAAAGACTAATAAAAAGAAAAAAGTCAAAATACAATACAGGCACCTGCATATCTATTTATTATTGTTTATTTTTATTGGTATATTTTAATTATTCATAATAATAGGTTTCACTATGGCATTTCCAAACAAGTATATAATGTATTTTTATCATCCTGATCCCCTTTATCCATTACTGTTCTCCTCCCCATCCCTGGATCACTTACTTTTTCCACATCTTTGTTCATTTATTTTTGATGACCTGTTAAGTTTAAGTTGGGCTGCTTACAATATCCTGGGCAAGGGTTTATTGACACCAGCATGTATTCTTTCTTGTGACTACAACACTGGAAAAATTGTACACTTGTTTTTAACCCAGCGCTATGGACCATATCCAAGCCATGGATTCAGCCTAGATGCCCATCAAAAAATAATTGAGAAGAAAACAAGGTAGAATGCACAACAGATATTACATGTCATAAAGAAGAATGGAATCATGTGATTTGGAGGGAAATGAATTAGACCTGGAAATCATTATGTTGCACAACATAAGTCAGAGTCACAAAAAACAAATATGACATTCATTTTCCCATACGTGGAATCTAGATTTTTTTTTAAAGGGGGATAATTAGGAAAGAGAAAAGAGACTGAAAGAAAATATCCAAGGAAACAAGAGAGTGATGGCGAGCACAAATATGACCAAAGTTCTTTCTATGCATACATGGGAAATTGCGGTAAAGTTGTTACCTTTTAGTCAATGCTAACAGAATATTTAAGCTTCAAGGAGAACACATCCTCAAGAACATGCTGCCTCAAACCACCTACTTATCCTTGTCAAAGACTGGCCTCCACATCAGATACAAAAGGAACAAATTAAACAAACAAATAGCAAAGGAAACATGACAGTTCTCAAGTCAGGAATTTACAGTCACAAAAGGATAACTTGATTACTGATCTAGGAAAGCATACTTTAAAAGAATGATTTATTTGGACAAAACCTTGAATTCTTGAACTAACTGCTCTAAATGTCTGTACCCCACATTGAAATATCTGTAGGCTCTTACACATAAGAGTTATGACTATAGCCTACTTGAGGAAGAGGTGGTGAGATGACTTGGTGGTTTAAGGTGCTTCTTGCTAAGTCTGATGACCTGAATTTAATCACATTTGATGAAAGAAGAAAAGTAACTCCCATCAGCTTTTCCTTTAACCTCCAGATGCACACAATCACCAGTGCAGTACACTGTGACGGGGGAATTTTCACATCTCATGCTTTCTGTATAATATCTTCACAGTGAACAAGAAAACAAAGCTTTACCCTCCTCTTATCTATCTCCTTTTGAATTTTTCAAATGTTCACAAGCATGGTCTTCCCTGGAGAAGCCTCTCATTCTGACTTCATTTGGACTTCATTGTTGCTTATGCAGTCATGTCAAGCTAAAGACATCTCACAGCACCGTCTTCAGCATCCAGCATTTTTAAAGGTATCAGAAAGGGAATGGTTCCTTTTCCACTTATTCCCTGGAGTATGAGTCTGTTTATTCCATTTGAATCTGGTGGCAGCTCTAAGCACTGGTCAATACAAGCTTCAATTGTTTCTTTTATACCATTTGCATCATTGGTCCTCATTTTTCATTACCCAATGAGAAGTATTACTTTCTTTGAGAGAATCCTGTGGTACTCTGTCAGGTTCATGGTAAAGCAACTGTGTCAAATGCTGTTGACAATAAAGGCAGGGGGTGGAGAAGGTCTCCTCTCCATTGTTCATCAAATCTACCTAGCTACAAGACTATCAGCATTTCTATTCATTATTTCAATTTTAAATAATTTTTGTTCATTTCTAGGGACAATACTATGACATTGAATACATATTTTAAATTAGACTGTTTTCAAACTAGAAGTGACTTCTTTTGTTTTGAACAAGATGGACTGTAGAGAGGACCCAGAAGTTAAAAGTACTTTCTGACATTACAACAAACTCAGGTTCAGTCTTTTTGCACACACATGACAGCTCACACCTGTTTGTAACTACCGTTCCATGGAAGCTAAGGCCCTCTTCTGACCTCTGCAGGACACCAGACACATACATGATGCACACACATATATGCAGGCAAAACACTCAGATATATAAAAGAAAGCAAACAAATCTTAAAAAACCTTTAAAGGATAAGAGCCACTATATTAATAGAATCATTGCAAGAATTGCATTTATGTAATCATAAGACTAGTTAATGCAAATCCAGAAATTCTAGGATAGGCTGTCCAAGTCTGTCCAAAAGGCAGAATTCCTTTTTCATTCAGGGACACCTCTATTGTACTTTCAAAACTTTGTGACAGATTCAATCAGCCTCACTCCTAATACCAAGGACCATCCCCTTTACTGAAGTCACTAATTCTGGACTTTAATCACATTTTCAAAATGGCGTTCACAATAAAATCCAGATTGAAGTCTGACTGAGCAGCAGGAGACCATGGCCTATTCAGTAGATGTGAAACAGAACACTCTACTGTATTGCTCCTTAACTTGTGACAGACCTACATCCTGATAAACCCACTGAGAGCTGGACATACAGTAAGTCAGAATACATTTAATGGACATAACCTACCAAAGAGCAGCACTTACCAAGACAACACTCTATAGAACATCAGCTGTCTGCCCTTATAGACCCCTAGCTGACTAGGAACTTAGGCTGGCAACTATTGCCCAGCACCACAACCAAGTTTATCCTATCTCAGGGAACAAACAATATTCAAACTAACTGACATTACCTTTGTACCTTCATGAGAAGAAAACATAGGAAGGCTTTAAATTTATACAATGTCTGTAATTAAAATCAAATTTTAAACTCTGATGTAATCAAATTTCTGGGTATTTCCTTTAAGTGTTTTCTGTGTTTAAAGTCATGTCTTTGACTATCTTTCCACACAACTTTTCATGCTTCTGATATTAAAATTATATTTACTTGTTTCTTTTACTTTTTGTATGACTATTGAGTCATCACAATTTTTTTTCTTGCTGACTGGTGTGGCTATCATCTGGATGGACATGTTTCCCCATCTAAAACAAAATTCATATGCTTAAATTCAACCCCTGACACAGTGGTAGGAGGAGGTATTATATTTTAGAAATAATGGTATCGTGAAGGCAGAGGCCTCAAAAAATGAGATTACTGAACTTTTTCAGGTTGCTTGGTTTTTTGTTTGTTTGTTGTTCATTTGTTTATTTAAGTTCTTTTTAAACTCTCTGATAATTGCATGCATGTATATAAATTTGAACTCCACCTGCATTCCCTTCCGTCCAATTCCTTTCCTATCCCCCACCAAATTTTCCCTCCCAACTTCATGTAACTTCTTTTTAAACCCATTGAATCCACTTAATTCTGCCAATATGTGCATGAATAGTCTCTCAGAGGGAACATCACTGAAAAGAAGCAGAGTTTTGCCCTAGCAACCATCAGGTACCATTAATTCATCCCCAAGGAGTGGGACTTGGTGAGTTTCTCTCTGATTCATGCTAAGATTTTGGCTGGCTTGTTCTGATATGTAGCTTATACATATTCTCCAAGCTGCTGTGAGTTTCTGTGTTCACTTTCATTGCATTTATAGGCACAATAAGGGACTTTCTGAGTGGGACCCCAGTAGGACAATCATTAAAGAGCAACAGTTGACAAATGATACCTCACTGTCTTAGTTAGGGTGTTACTGCTGTGAACAGACACCATGACCAAGACAACTCTTATAAAGGACAACATTTAATTGGTCTGGCTTATAGGTTCAGAGGTTCAGTCCATCATCATCAAGGTGGGAACAGGGCAGTATTCAGGCCCGCATGGTGCAGGCAGAGCTGAGAGATCTACATCTCTATCTGAAGGCAGCTAGTGGAAGACTGACTTCCAGGCAGCTAGGATGAGGGTCTTAAAGCACACACACACAGTGACACACCTACTCCAAGACCACACCTCCTAATAGTGCCACTCCTTACCTAGGTCAAGCATATACAAATTATAACACTCAAAAAACTAAATATTTCTGTGCAGTAAAGAACACCATCATTTGAGGGTGGAGGCAGCCCACAGAACTGAAAATTTTCTTTACAGCTTCCCCCTTGACAGAGTGTTACTATTCTAGAATATACCAAGAAAATCAGGATATAGAAAATCTTAAACACCAAGAAAATAAGTCAACTAAAATTGGGATACAGAACTAAACATGAAGTTCTGAAAAGACTAAATAGAAATGAATGAGAAATGGTTTTTTTAAATATTCAACATCCATAGCCATCAGCGAAATGGAAATTAAAACAACTTTACCTTTCAGTTTACCCCAGTCACAGTGGCTAAGATCAAGAAAACAAATTACAATTCTTGAGGTAGACGTGGGGAAAGAGAGATACTTATTTACTGGTTGTGGTAGTATAAACTGGAGCAGCCACTCTGGAAGTCATTGTGAGGTTTCCTTAAAAACAAAAACAGAACTATGTGACCGAGCTATTGCACTCCTTGATATATACTCAAGGCTCTTCGCCCTACTAGAGAAAGACTTCATTCCTGTTAGTTGCTGCTCTAGTCACCATGGCCAGAGCGTGGAAGCAGCTTAAATGTCCATCGATTGATGAATGGATGAATAAAAATCTGCCACTTATACACAGCAGGATTCTATTCAGCAAAAAAAGAAAGCATAAATCGTGAAATTTGTAGGTGAATGGATGGAACTGCGAACCATTATTCTGAGTCAGGTAACCAGGCACCGGAAAACAAACGCTTTGTGTTCTCACGCGCATGGACAGCCGCTTCAAGTCTTTGGATCTTCAGGGGTGCATACAGAAAGGAGGAAACTAGTACAGCGTGTGGGCAGGTGGGATTTCAAGGGAAGGGTGATAGAACTCATGATGGGAAGACAAAAGAAAAAAATGAAAAAATAAGGTTAAATGTGGTGGGGGATGGGAGAGCAGTGTAGGGGAGAATGGTGGCAAGGGAAGGGGGCGGGATAACTAACACTAAAGACCTTTGAAAACTCTGTAAAGATTGATGTTATTTTTAAAGGTGCCACTAGAGATCTTCCCTGGCCCTTCTGCCATGAACAGACCAGCTGGACGCAGCAGCCTACAGCTCACGAGTTCAGCAATTTTGTCTACACCCCAGTCCTGAGATTCCCCGCATGCAGAATGATGGGAAATAAATTCTCATTGCTCAAAAGTGACCCAGCCTACTGCGTTCTGTTTTGGCTCCTGGAAGTGCTGTCACAGGTGTGTACTAGAAAATCTAACTTTCCTCCAAAACAGATAATTAAATGTCACAGAACTGGGTTTTTTTTTTTTTTTTTTTTTTTTTGGTAATTTAACCTTTTATCCATTTATTTAAAATGTCAAGCATCTTATAAATGAAGATTTTGTGAGATCGTGAGCCCTTCTACTTTTGTTTTTTTGCTTTTATCTTTCAGTGACTAGTTAGCCAAGGTTTCTTTGCACTGTAAACCATGGGACATTGGACTAAGACAAACGCCCAGACCATGAATGTCCGCATGTGTGCCTTCATTAAGCACTAGGGAAAGCATTTGGAATGACATAGAATGAGCTCGTTATCAAGGTGTCACTGCTGTTTGACCCTCTTCCAGCCACTATTACTGGATCAGCAATGGAAATTAGAAACAAGCTGACCTTCCAGAATCCTCTTCTTAAATGTTGTAATTAAATCTAAGTCTGAACACATCCATGTCTGCATGCCTTCCAACTCAAGAAGTATAATGTCTTTGAAGCCGTATTTTATAAGGAGATGCCTATTATAAAAATAAATATTAAGAATAATTAAACACAGCACATACAACTAAATAAAAAAGATGGCAAGCAATCCAGGCTTCCTTTGTGTTTCCATATTCCAGACTCCACTGAGGGGGTAAGCCTTATTCTACACCTTGGTTCCCATGGTGGGGGAGGAAATATGTGTGTATGTGTGTGTGTGTGTGTGTGTGTGTGTATTGTATATTCCTTTTACAGTGTGTCCTGACCATGTTTCTATTGTTATAAATGTTCAATTTGCCGAATGAATAATGGTTTATCAGATAGATGCAGAAGAGAGACAATTGGAAAAAAAAAACAAACATTCAGAGAAGCTTGGATAGGAGGAGCAATCAACAGTGCAGTTATTTACCCAGGGCCTATTTATGAGACTGCCTACTCGTCTCCCACGAGATCCTCTTTCTCCTCTCTTGGAAACAACATCACACTGTGTATTTCTTTAACTTTTTTATATACCTAAGTGTCCTAGTTTGCTTTCTATTTCACTGATAAATGCCATCCCCAAAAGTAACCTGTAAAGGAAAGTGTTTATTTTACCTTAGAGGTTAGAATGCACCTTCAAGTGAAGGCAAAGCCAGATGTCAAGACAGGAGCTTGATGTAGAAGACTTCAAGCAGAAGAATTCTCCTTACTAACCTGCTCCCAGGTTCACAAACAGATTTCTTATAAGGCCCAGGCCCAACTGCCTAAGCATGGTACCACCCACAGTGGACTGGTCCAGAAAACGCCCCAGACATGTTCCTACAGGCCAGTCTGATGGAGGCAATCCCTCCCCTCAGGTTCCCTCTTCCCGGGGATGTCAAGTTTACAATCAATATTAGCCATCACAGTAAGATAAACCAAAATAAGAACATAAAGCATGCCTGCTGAGTCTGACAAACTGACATACTTTTAACCCTTATCTGGATCAAGAATTAACATAAACCAAATCTTAGAAGCCTTTGTCATGTCCATCCTTAGTAACTCCCCAAATCACTATTGCTTTATAAGGTATTTTTTCTCATCAGCATCATTTGGATGCAATCTGGAACTCTTTGCTTTACTCTCTTCCTTAGTATTCCATGTGTGAGATTCATTTGCTACAAATTGCAGCAGTGGATCCTGAATTCTTTTGCTGCTCAGTGTGTCTGTAGTTATATATTATATGTGTAGTTTGATTCTATAGCACATTTACAGGTGAGCATGAATTTCACCTGAGCTTTGAACTCAGGAATGTGATCCCTGGAGAAGTGTGTTCTCTCTGCTTTTGTGAAAAATGCCACACAGTGGAACTTCTTCTACAAGTTTCCAGGTGTCTTAGTCAGGGTTTCTATTCCTGCACAAACATCATGACCAAGATGCAAGTTGGGGAAGAAAGGATTTATTCGACTTACACTTCCATGCTGCTGTTCATCACTAAAGGAAGTCAGGACTGGAACTCAAGCAGGTCAAGGAGCAGGAGCTGATGCAGAGGCCATGGAGGAATGCTGCTTACTGGCTTTCTTGCTTCTCCTGGCTTGCTCAGCCTGCTTTCTTATTGAGCCCAAGACTACCAACCCACAGATGGTACCACCCACAAGGGGCCCTCCCCCCTTGATCACTAATTGAGAAAATGCCTTACCTCTGGATCTCCTGGAGGCATTTTCTCAACTGAAACTCCTTTCTCTGTGATAACTTCAGCTTGTGTCAAGTTGACACACAAAACTAGCCAGTACACCAGGTTAATAAAAATGTAGGACTCTGTTCTAGAATTTTAAGACAGGAATAGCAGAGCAAGTGTGAGGCCATTGTAATCACAAGATCCTCCATGACTGTGAAAGTCTGTTTCCAAAATGATCACCTAGCTTCTATTTCCTGGAAGGCATTTGTTCTATTTTGTTTTGCTTTGTTTTATGGGCTTGCAAACTAAGAGACATTTA
>CM052713.1:64198234-64252155 GCA_028551405.1 Uromys caudimaculatus | reverse complement strand
ACACAGGACAACATCCATTCATACGACACAGACAACATAAAACAGTCAGTTTTGACACATAGATTTTTTCTCGGCAATAGCCTTTCCTCCTCCTTTCTCTTTTTTCTCTCCCAGGCTCTCTTGACCTCTAGCTCCTTGGTAGGATACAGGGTCTTGCCCTTAGGTGGTGCAAGATCGCCTTCCTTTGTCTTCTCTCCCGGGGCATACTTTCCCCCTTTTCTCTTCCCCCTTTTATATTCTTTTTGGGGAGGCCTATTTTCTTTAGATGCATCTCTCCGTTTTGGTCGCGCTCCTAACCTTTGGTCCCGCTCTGGCTCAAATAAACTGTCCCGAACATTTTCCGATGTCTCCTGGTCATTAGCTATCTCTCTTTTACATAAGACCAGAAGGAAGCGGGCAGCAATTACGGTTGCTAAGAGAATTCCTAGCAGTGCATCACCCGCAAAACGATCCCATTAGAAATTCAGAGTCCAGCATACTTTGAGAGAGCTCACCTGCCACTGTAGCTATGCGAAGCCTTCCGTCCGGTGGGCGGGGTTCTCCTCGGTGTGAAAATGCTCCCGGCGTCCCGGGTTTTCGGCACCAGCTGTCCCGCGTGCGCGCCTCTCCCCGGCAAGAAGTCACGCAACGCAGTAGGCTCCGTCTACAGTTCAGCTTTATTGTTGCCGTTGATAGCGGGAGAACCGCGCGGGGCCCAACATGGCGGTGTTATATAGCTCCGGGGCAGCGTGTCTCCCATTGGTTGGCGTGCCCCGGGAGTGGGCGGTGATTAGCCATGTACACCCATAATGCGCTTCGGGGTTTTCGCGCGCTATCCGTAAACTTCCTCAGAGCGACAGTGCCATCTAGTGATGGCGAATATTCTAACCGCTCCTTACAAGTCCCCATATCTACATATTTCTGAAGACCTTTGGGAAGGGTATTTACTTTCTACGAAGAGACAGTGTGGTCTGGGTATTTGTTAGGAGCTGAGATTTAATTTGCTCAATCACCTTTATCACGTAATTGAACAGTCAATGAATCAACACTTTTTTATCAAGTCAGTTAAAGCAAAGTACCATACTCCCATACAAAATTTGTTATAAATAACAGCATTTATTTTTCACAGTTCTAGGAAGAGAAACTGAGATCAGAATGGTAAGATGGTTGAGTTCTGAGAGTCCCTTTCACAGTCGTCTGGGAGTTCTCAGAAGTGTGCTTTAAGATCACTGCTGCCACTTATGGGGCTTGCTCCGTCCTTATCACGTGACCCCTACCTAAATGCTATCATGTGTCTTCTGAGCATGTCAGTGAAACAGGAAGAGCCCACAAGACCTTACAGTGCTAGCAAGCGAAAGGGTCAGGGCTGAAGGAAGGGCTGAACTGAATGAGTGAGCAGGACATGCTTCTTCTTGCCCTGTTTTCTTCTCTGAGACATCTGGCTCTCTCCTACTGTAAGCCATATGTGTTTTGACCAATAACTCTATCTGTATGAGCAACATACTGCCTTTAATATTTTAATTAAGAGATATAATTTCTGTGCTCACCTATTCACTAGTTTATTTTTACTACTTTGCCTTTTTTTTAAAAAATGTTTGGAAAAGCCTTGCTCCATAGGATTCTCAAACAGGAGGCAATTGATTTATTTGGTAAAGAAAAAGACAAACCATCTTTGAAGTTACCATACTGTTACTCACCCCTGCCTTCTTGAGTTTCTAGTAACATTCCCTCATCTCCTGATGAAAGCATCTGCTGATAGTCGTTAGTATGAATAGCTTTCTTCACTGTCTCTCTAGGGTTTCTAACGAAGTCTGACAGTTCCAGTAGCTAAGGAAATTAGAACCTGAACTAGGACTCCAGCTCATCCATAAGGAAAAGTCAGATATGGTGGCCTACTTCTGCTTTCTCAGGACTGGAGAGATGCAGGCAGGTATATCTATGAAGTATACCATTGGTGCAGCTTAGTTGAATCAGTGAGCTTCAGGTTTAGTGAGAGACCCTGTCTCAAAAAATAAAATGGAGAGAAAAAAGGAAAACACCTAACATTGACCACTGGTCTCCACATATATGTGTATGCGTGCATACACTCATAGATACACACACACACACACACACACACACACACACACACACACACACACTAATCAAGTAATATTGAAAACTTTCATGGCAATTTTAATTTTGGGAGACAATTTGCAGGCTTTCAACCTTCGGGTACGTCAGTCTGGGAACTTAGAGAAACGATGTTTGAGGGTAGCTGTTACAGGCGTAGCATACTCTTCTTTCCAGGTTCCTTCCCCACGTGAAACTCTTTCTCTCAAACACATCTTCAGTTGCCAAACTAAAGGCAAATAAAGATGAACAGCTGGACATTCTCTGAGATCTAAACTTTATGCAGTGTGTAACCTTAATTGCGAGTGGGTATGTTCCCAGTAAGTACCACAGAGACTCTGAAGGAGGTGGGCTGATGGAGATAGGGAACATCATAGAGCAGGTTACATTGAGACACGTGAGCATTTCTGTGCTCCCCACTCCCCAATTCTGTGTCTCCTCCCCACCATCTTTTTAAACGTTTGGGAAAGCATGCCTTAGAGAATTCTCAAATAGGAGGCAATATATATACTTGCAAAAGAAAAGAAAAACCATCGTTGAAACCGCGGCACCTTTGCCCACCCCTGTTTCCTTGAGGGTCTAACTAAGATTCCCTCATCTTCAGATGAGCACATCTGCTGACAGTTAGCATCTGTTAGTAACCACTTGGGTCATTGTTGAAGGAAGGCAGAGCCTCCACTGAGTCTTTTTCTCTTAGACAAAGATGTTTGAACTCCTGTCTGTCAAATTCTTCTCCAGCTTTGGGCATGAATGGGGACTGGTAAACTGTACAGCTATGTCAAGAAGCAAAGAAATGCCCACTGGTCTTCAGGTGATCTTCACACTACCTTTGTGTCATGGGTCCGTCATAGGGCATTAGTGTGATTCTGTTTCCACCTCTTTCCCTAGAAAAAGCTGAACTGTGTGCTACTGCTGCTTCCTAGCAGTTCCAGGAACTTGGAGAAGATGGACGTCTTTGAGTTTTGCCGTTTCCCCTAGATGCCTGCCCATCAATTTCAAAAGACATCCTAGGAGTTAGAGAAGTGATGTTTGAGGGTAGCTGTTACAGGCGTAGCGTACTCTTCTTTCCAGGTTCCTTCCCCACGTGAAACTCTTTCTCTCAAACACGTCTTCAGTTGCCAAACTAAAGGCAAAATAAAGATGAATTATAGTGACAAATCCCTACGAGATCTTCCACTCTTTGCTAATTCAGAATAAGATGTGGCCATTCACTTAAAAAAAAAAAAAATCATCTGCTCAGCAGAATTTGCTCCAGTTTTCACCCTGTAATTTACTTCCTGTTATGGTTTAATAGCACAATAGACTCTAACTCACAGTCCTCATAACTCCTGCAGGCAGGGAAATAGCTACACTCAGAGACATTCTCATTCTGGGTGGAGAAATGAAATCTTGAAGCCGGGTCAAGGAAGTGCAACTGTGAAATTACAAAGGGAATTGTGTTTGCTCGGCATTTTTGCTGAGGTCAGGATGCTAGGATACAGGCTGGACCTGCATAACTCCTGAGATCCTGACTCACTGGCTCCCTCAACTGCTCTCGGTTTTCATCTATTTATGTCAACCGTTCATGTCAATTTGTACAATATCACAAGACTTACGATGAAACGGAATAGTGTTTCCAGGACTTTCCCAAAGAGAACACTTCTCAACAACAGGAGTGTCAAATCCACAGTAAGTTCAACAGCGTCTGTTTCCTGTTTTCAAAACAAACACTCTTCACGTTAGCGGTAAAGGGGAAGTACAGAATCACTGATGTGTGGTTCAGGCGCTTGTTAACAAAATGGGAGTTTTAATGATCTCGGTGTAGATTTGTGAATAGATACTGACTGAAAGCTAAGAGTATAGCACTTCCAATTAGCTCCTACTTTTTAAAATTAAAAAAAAAATCATTTATGATCTGGACCATTTAATTTCCCTTGACTGTAATATATAATTTCTTTAATAAGAGACATTCTAGTAGGAATATTATTTATGAGGCAAATCTGAGGTTTAAAATCCTAAACAACTGGAACATGGAAGAGGTTATGAGAATAGTATGTTTAATCAACCAATAGTCTCCCTGATTAGGGCAAGTGACTAAGAATCTAAATCTTGGGTCTAGGGATGTTTCTCAGTGGTAGAACACTTGCTGATATGCATAAAGCAACCTCAGATACCCTCGCTCCCACTAACGTAAGTCCTGTTATCTAGAATGTCCGGTCTCCTCTCCAAGCTCTATTGGTTGTTGCATGATGTTGCCAACTCAATGTTGTGTCCCAGTTTCCCATCTCTAGTAAGACCTATCTCTTATGTTTGCTAACAAGACTAACTGATTCAGAGCTTACAAAACAACCCCATGGCCCTTTGTGATTACTTCCCAATTCTTCGGTTGTTTTTTTTTTTTTTTTTCAAAACAGAGTTTCTGTGTGTCATAGAAGTCACTTTGTAGACCAGGCTGGCCTCAAACTCACAGAGATCTGCCTGCCTCTAGCATTAAAGGGATGCAGCACCATCCTGTGAGTATTATATCACAATTTTTATTGTCATTAATCCCAAAGTCCTCTAAGAAGATTAGTTCAATGTATTCTTTAATAATACTGCAACTCAGAAAAACATAAAAGAACCTGTCTTATATATTCAAATATATTATTGTGGTTACAGATTTGTGTGTATTTAAATATCTTTAAATATACCAGTTTGTCCTTCAGATAAGGACAGAAGAACACCTGAGAGACATCTGTCTCCAGCTATTTTGACTTGACATTTAGACCTTTGGGATTCTTCCTTAGTAGCAGTCTTAGCTCAATCTGCTACTTGGTCAACTTGATACAAGCTAAAATCATCTGGGAAGATGGGACCTCAACTAAGAAAATGCCTTTATCATATTGGCCTTCAGGAAAATCTCTGGGGCATCTTCTTTATCGATTGATGTAGGAGGGCCTAGTCCACTACAGACTAGTGTATCAAGATGACCTAAGTAGCAGATCACCCACTTGCTCCTCGATGGCCTTTCATACAAGGGCTGGGGCCTGTCCTCCTTTGATTTTTATTGCTATGGTAAATACCATGACTAAAAAGCCATACCACTTGAAGAGAAGAGGGTTTATCACACTTCCACTGCCAGATCACAGTCCATCATTGAGGAAAGTCAAAGCAGGAACTCAAGGCAGGGGCCTGAAGCAGAAGCTAAAACAAAACCCATGGAGGGATACTCCCAGGATTATATTCGGCTACCTTCCTTCTACCTCCTAGGACCACCTTCCAGGGGTGGCACTGCCCATAGTGGGCTAGGCCCTCCTACATCAATCAATCATCAAAAAGAAGATGCCCCACAGACTTGCCTAAAGGCCAATATGATAAATGTATTTTCTTAGTGGAGGTTCATTTTCCAAGATGTTTTTAGCTTGTATCAAGTTGACCAACTACTAGCCAACATAGAACCTCTTCTTAGGGGCTTTCTCAGGTCACCAATGATGCAGCCAGAAGTTGAAGACTTCTCAAAAATGTGTATCAGGAAGATTGCTTATTGAAGACTCTGCATACAAATCACTGATAGAATTCATATCTGACAGCTCTTAATAGCAATAATGGTCATAAACACCAGGTATAAGTTCAGACTAACACATTCAAATGCTGTGTGCTTCTGTAAGTGACTAACTAGGTTTTAATCACTCACACTTAGCATGGGGTTTATTAATTTCAAGAATTTTACCCTGCTGTGGAAACCAAGAGGGACCTTTACCTAAAGGCCAAAATGTAAATGTGTGACTTTGCCCTCAGGCAAGTGACTCACTGAAGGTGCAGTGACAAGCTGTCTTCTGTTTGATCAGTGACCTAGAAGTGGAGCTGCAGCAAAAGTATAATGTAAGGTAATTGGATAAGCAAGATTATTCCTAAAATAAAACTATTTTAAATGAACCACACTGTAGCTAAAATGAATAGTTATCAAAAACCAGAGTGTATTCATAAATTCATGTCTTTCAGCATTAATTTTATGGCATCTCCCACCATCTTCCCTATGGATTGAGAATAGAAAGGCAGGAGGTGGTCCCTGCTTAGGGCATTTTCAGTCTTTAGGTAGGTAAACACTTAACAAATGCTTTCCAAAATAGAGTTAGAGGTAAAGTATGAAAGGATCACAGAAATTTAGAGATTTTTTTTTTTTCAGAAAATTAGACAGTTAATATGGACCTTACAAGGAAAACGAGAGTGTTCCAGGAACACCCATAGAGTTCACTTAAGGTTAAAAAGACATCGTTGCATAGGATGTTGCTATGGTCTGAATGTGCCTTCAAAAAGTTCAAGTATTGGAGACGATATCACTGAATTTATATATTAATGGTCGTTGAAGATGGGGTCTTCTCCATGTCATTGGATTGGTTGAGGTCATGAGCGGAAGTCCTTATGATAACATTACTGTCTTTATAAGACAAGAAGAGAGTCATGAGCTTGTATCCCCGCTCTGTCTTACCAGGTGTTGTTGTGTAAATGTGCAATGTATCCCACAGGCTGATGTGTTTAAATTGTTCTAGTTAGTAGCATGATTGGAAAAAATTGTGGGACTTTTAGGATGTAAAGACTTGTTGGAGGATGTACATGACTGGGGATGGACCTTGAGGTTGTTAATAACATGGCTCCAATTTCTAGTCTTGCTTTGCTCCGAGTGGATGCACTGTGACCACTTACCCTCCTGTCCACGCCACCATGCCTTCCTTGACTGCTGCCACGCCTTCTTTAAAATGATGAATTATATCTGTCTTGATACGTAAGCCAAAATAAACCCTTCTCCCTTAAGTTGCTCTTGTCAGTATCACAGCAACAAGAAAGTAACTGAGAGAACAAGAAAGAGGTCATGGCATGTATGGTAGAGGGCCTCCAGAGAGGGCAGTGCCATGCCCTTAGACCTCTCAGCCTCCAGAACTGTGATCCATTAAGCTTCTTCGTAAGCTATCCTTTACATTTTGTTCTAGCAATGGAATAAGAACTTCAGAGAGATATGTTCAGAGAAATGGTTGGAGGAAGTATTCCAAAGGAAAATGTCACAATTGGACCCTGTGGTACAGAGCTTCGAATACTTTTCTAATAGAGAATGTATCCTGCCAACTAAATATTCACCCCTACCTCCTCTTTTTCTCATCATTGCGGTGCTGGCAATTCAGTCCGGAATCTTGCACATGAGAGGCGCTTCCTAATTAGTCACATACATCTCTTAGCTATCACTCCCGAAGCTCTGCCTTTTATACAAGTGTTAGTGAGTGTGGTGGTTTGGGTATGCTTGGCCCAGGGAGTGGCACTATTACAAGGTGTGGCCTTGTTGCAGTGAGCGTGGTCTTGTTGGAGGAAGTGCGTCACTGTGGGGGTGGGCTTTGAGGCGCTGCCTCCTAGCTGCCTGGAAAACAGTCCTCTCCTGGCTGCAGTTGAATCAAGTTGCACAACTCTCTGCTCCTTCCTCAGCACCATGTCTGTTTGGAAGCTGCCATGCTTCCTGCTATGAGGCCAACGGACTCAACCTCCGACACTGTAAGCCAGCCCCAATTAAATGTTGTCTCAATATAATAGTGTGCCTGGGTCATGGTGTCTCTTCATGTCAATGGGAACCCTAACTAAGACAGTGAGTTAATTCATACAGCATGGCTTTCCATACAAAGGTTAGTGTCCCTTTTCATTGTAGATTTTTAGGTTATTAGCGGTATATCCAGAATTTGAAACCTTTTCAAAACATGTAAAGAGGTTGGCTTCTCACAGACTCTCCTCAAATCACTGATGGACTTTAGATCTGACAGCTCCTTGATGTTAAAAATGGTCACAAATATCAGATATCACAAATACAACCAGAAAAAGATGCTCCAGACTCACCTGCTTGTACCACCCCCAAGGAGCTATGATTCAGTGTATAGTTTTAAGAAACCTAGAGTTGATAATCCCAGCACTGAGTAGATGGAGGCAGGAAGTTCAGGAATTTAAGGTAATTCTCACCTACATATCAAGTCTGAGGTCTACATGGAACCCTCTTTCAAAAAGACCAACAGGTTGGGGAGATGGCTCACTTGGTATACTGCTTGCAATGCAATAATGAAGACTAGATGTAAAAATGTGAACTGTGGCAGTGCTCCTGTAATCCCAGCACTGGGGAGGCAGACACAGGAAGATTCCTGGGGCATGCTTGCCAAGAGTCTAGCAAGTTGCTGAGTTCCAGGTTCAGCGAGAGACAGTTGAGTGTTTACCTCATTATTTTCATTTTAGACACATAGGTTCATTTTAGTTCTCCTTATGGGTTAAGATGCCAGAATTCTGTTATCCTTAATATACTTTCTTATTGATCAGCTTCTTCTATGCAATCCATAGCCATTTGGCTCCTCTGCCTCTTGTGCATATGCTTTCTGGGGCACTGACTTCCTACTGACAGGCCCTACTTCTCTCTGCTGCCCTCCCTCCTGGAGACTGTCCTTACCACACTCTAGAGCTGGCAGTCTATGTCAAGGCATCCTAGGTAAGACCTCTTATTTGCACCAGACCTGACAGCCTTTCACCTCTCCAAGCCACTGTGGAGACTTACCTTACAGTAAACAGTAGTTCTAGAACTGAATGGTTTCATAAAGAAAGAAAGAAGCCCCATGAACATCTGGGGTTTTCTCTGGGTATTTTTCTGATATTATCTCTAGTATTTTTAGTGTTAGGTTGACAGATCAAAACACTCAGAGATGTGACCAGACCACAGGTCACTTACAAATGAGAATTCTCGCTTAGCAGAACTGTTTGTTCTCTTCCTATTCTTTAGCACTATGGGAAACCCAGCAGAGAGTAATTGGATAAAGCCCCCATTAACTTGTAATTGGCATCAGGTTAATGACAATAATTAAGAAGAGGGCTACTTACCCTAAGAGTTTCAGATCCTGTTTAACTGTCTAACTGGGCTCCCATTTCAAAGTCATTAACATGAGGGTAGAATTTGGCTTCTCTCTGAGCTTGTTTCTTGCTCAGCTTGTTTAGCCCTCTCACTGGTTCCAGTATGCAATAGAAATGTCTGATCTCTTGCAATGAGGGACACAGGCTTTTGTACACACCATTCCAATCTGGTTCTGTTATAGGAATCTCAAACACATCACACAAAAAACTTCAAATATCCAAGTAGTAACTTTATCTCCTCTACTTTGAAGAACCAGTCAGAATCAACAGGCCAACCACTCAATCACCAGGTAACAGCTACGGATGGTTATACATGTTGAAATTTCACAGTAATGAATTTTTTTATGGCAATGGAGTCTTGAGGTAAGAAGGACACATATTTATGCTATACTCCTGTGAATTCTTCTCAATTGATCCTGATTGTCTTCCAAATAAAATAATCTTTAAGATACCTCTTGATTCACTAAAATGTTTGCCTTGTTTATTCCTTTCCCAGTTATCTGTTCATTGCTGGCTTGTTCTGTAATCTCTCAGAGTGCAGAGAAATTTAATCAGAAGCAGTGGGATGAAAGCAGTAGAAGAAGAAGAAGAGAAAAAGAAGAAAAGAAGAGAAGGAAGGAGTAGAAGGAACAAAAGAAGGAGCAGGAAAAGGAGTAGCAGTGGTGGTGATGGTGGTGGTGGTGGTGGTGGTGGTGGTGGTGGTGGTGGTGGTGGTGGTGGTGGTGGTGGTGGTGGTGGTGGTGGTGGTGGAGGAGGAAGAGGAGGAGGAGGAGGAGGAGGAGAAGCAGCAGCAGCTGTCTAGGTGTCCAGGTGAAGGTGGCATATGCCATGAAAGCTATGGGGAAAAAATCAGGAGAGTGGGGGTTTGGGCCATGTCTGTGACTGACAGGATGCATGAGTGTTGTAAGCGACAGAGGAATCAGTGCATTGGCGACATCCTTGCTTCAGCTCGCTCAGTGCTGCCTCAGCGGATCTTGGTAGCAGTTGGGGGCCTGCAAGGAGAATCCCTGAAGTAGACTTGCAGGAGACTTTGCCCAACTGGTGTGACCTCTTTCAGATCAATCTGCAGCAGTTCTGCTCTACATATGTTGTTATTCTTGAAAGGGTTTGTTTTATGATTATGGTTATTTTTTAAACCTCAGTGGCTTCCTAATAATAATGCTTTCAAAACCCTTTTTATTGATTCTTTGTGAGTTTCCCATCATGCACTCCAATCCCACCCACTTTCCATCCTTCCATAGCTGCCCCTGCAACCTCCCACACAAAAAAATAAAAATAAAAATAAATCTCTCCATGGAAGCTGTGGTGTGTCACCGTGTGTCACTGTGTGTCCCCCAGTCTACCCCTTTTCCCAAACAGCTTTACTTCCCAGTGTTTATTGCAGTGACTCGTTGTCTTGTTCAAGGCCTCTAGCTTCTGCTATACCATCGATATTGGACCCTTACCAGGACTCCTCTCGATATCTTGTTGTCCTGTGCCATGGAGATCCTGTAGCTTTGGTTCTGCAGAACTGGCCTCTTCATGTGCTCCAGCACAGTTCATAGATGGGATAGATGTTGGGGCAAGCAAACTCAAAACCTCAAATCTGGGCTTGGGAGGTAGCTGAGTTGGTCAGTCCACCAGCTCTCTGGTGCCTGTGCATAGTAACTGGCTAGCTCTGCCAACTTTGCCCAGGTGAAGGGCAGGACCATCTCTTGCCTGTGGCAGCCAGCAAGGGACATGGCCAGCTCTTCTACACCCATGCCATTGGGGCCAGCTCTCCTGTACGCACCCCACCAGGACCAGCTCTCTAGTGCCACCCCAGCAAGTGGAGGGGCCAGCTTACCAGAGTGCCACAGCTGGCAAGGGGCAGGGACAGCTGTCCCACTCGAATGTTCTTTGGGCCAACTCACTCACACCCATGCTCCCAGGGCCAGTTCTACCTCCATTCCCAGACGAGGAGCAGGTGGTGGTGGTGATGGTGGTGGCAGTGCGTGCGTGCGTGCGTGTGTGTGTGTGTGTGTGTGTGTGTGTGTGTGAGAGAGAGAGAGAGAGAGAGAGAGAGATCTCCCACCTATGCCACTTTACAGCCAAAAGAGGGATGTGGCTAACTCTCCTGACTGCTGCAGTCTTTAAAAAACAGGGCCAGGGTCTGGGAAACCCTTGTACATCAACATGGCCCCAGGCGGCAGCCCAGAACAGAGACATCTGCATGGCCTTTGGTGGTAACAAGGGCCATGGTCATCAACACAGACTCCTGCTGTTCCAAGGCCAAGGAAGCAGACATATCCCTCATTAGCAGCATGGACCGGGCCGTTACCATGGTCTTAAGTGGCACTGCAGACTCCACATCAGGCTGTTCCTCACCACCCTATCCAATTCTGCCCCTCCTCACAGTGCACAAACCATTCTGATTCTCCCTCCCTCCCTCCCTCCCTCTCTCCCTCCCTCCCTCCCTCCCTCCCTCCCTCCCTCCTCTCTACCACATACTTTGCTTGTCATAGCATCATCTGCACCACCTATGCCCATTTTATGATTATTTTAAATAAAGATCTCTGCTAAAAAAATAAAAAAAAATAAAAAATAAAACCAAGATCAACTCAGTTCTTAGCTCTTGAGTCTCTAGAAAGCCCCTTTCCATATCTAGCTGGAGATGCGATATTCATAGCTGACTATGATAGTCGCGCCCACACGCTGGCTTGTTTTGTCTTCTGAGAAGAGATCACTCTGGGACAGGGAGTCCTTCCATACGTGGAGGAAATGCACAGTCGTCCTGAAGGTTGTGGGTCTACGGCCACATAGTTGGGTCACACAGGTACAGAGATTAAAAGACAGAAGAACAGGACTTGCATTTCTTTAGCTCAGCGGCCCCTCTGCCCCTTTGTCTAAGTGCAGGAAGCTTTTCAATCCATGGCAGACACACACACACACACACACACACACACACACACACACACACACACCTCCTCCACCCGTTTTTCTGGTTTTGTGTGAAGCAGAATGGCAGCAACAGCTGACAGAAACTTAGCAGAAGGCACAGATGTCGACTTTCCTAGTTTCAAAGACACCTAATCAGGGCTGAACGGAACAAAAATACCCCACAGCACAAAAGCCAGCAATATAGACCTTGTCAGTCTTGGGGAGCACTAGAGGTCTTCTATCATCTAGGACTACGTGAATTAGTTCAGATGACCTGATCTGGATCCTAACTTGCATGTAACTCCTACCCTACTTCATCTTCCTGCTAAGTTTCTGCCATGTTCTTGCTCCCCATGTCAACTGACACAAAAGCAGCCTACCAGAGGTGGCACCGCCCATATTGAGAGCTGGGGCAAGCAACTCTAGAAACGGCTTCTCAGACATGGCCGGCATTGTGCTTTACAGACTTCTCGGTTATCTCTTAATCCAACCATCCAACAAAACTAGTAAAATTAATCATCATAAAATAAAAAGATTCAAGACAAATAAAAATAGCCAATAAAGAAAAGGAAAAATCCAAGCACCTTGCTGCCATTATCCTTTCAAGACAGAGCAGTAGATGGTAGATAGTAGATAGTAGAGATGGTATTATCCTAGAATAAAAGACAATTCTGTGACTCAAACAAAGGGTGTTCTTCTAAAGTTGACCAGGTGCCTTTGCACTGCTGAGATGAAAGCAATCAGCCTTTAGGGAATGTGCTCTTTTCGAATCAACTTCTAGTATAGTCCTCCCACTATTAGTCCTATGATAACATTTTTTCCATTAGTTTTGTCTGACAGAGAAATGTGGAAGAGTCACAAGGTGTTAAAGCTACAGACACTTTTCTGTCTTTAACTAAATGCTTTCAAATCATACACAGAGAATTGCATCTCTGCTTATGGAGTGGGTTAATCTGGGCATCTTTTGTCTGCTTCCTTATAAAGGCTCCAGTTTCTTCTTGAATGAACCCACACTTTCTTTGTGGGCGCTCAGCTCAGCTCTGCTGCGCATGGCAGGGCCTGGGATAGTTGGGCATTTGCTACTTTCTTAGCATTCACCATAGCTGTAGGACACTGGATCCAAATCCACTCTCACTTTTGACAGGTTAGAAGACAAAGTTTAAGAGAGGCAGATGGGTGCCCAGTAGTGGCAAAGGAGGCTTAGCGACCAGCCTCTGAATGTCAGGTAGCAATCCCTCAATCCTCATGCCTATGGGGACTTTCTCTTCCACCTTTATCACTGTTCAGTTGCCTCCTCCTACTGTACTACCTGTTCTTTGCTTTGAAGCTACAGATTGGAGACTTGGGGACATATGAGCTCTGTCTTAGCTATCTTCCACATCCCTACGCTGACTTTTCCTATAAAGCTACTTCATGCTGGGCCACAGACTTCCCAAATTCCTCCCAGTGAAGAATGCAGCATATAATGACTGGGCCTTCAGAACAGTCTTAGACCCCTGCCTGTACCTGGTACAAGCATTTACTGAGAGGACAAATGGAACCTGCTTGTGAAAGAGAGAGAGAGAGAGAGAGAGAGAGAGAGAGAGAGAGAGAGAGAGAGAAACTGGGCTGGCTACATGGACATGGTTTGGTTGGTAAAGTATTGCCTGAGCTGGTTTTGTCTACCTAACCCCCCCATACAAAATCTAGGACCTGGTGGCACGAGCCTGCAATCTCAGTACTGAGGAGGTTGAGACAGGTAGATTCACATGGCTAGCTGTCGAGTCTAGCCAAGCAGTGAGCTTCAGGCTCAGTGAGGGACACTGTCTCAAAAAACAAGGTGGGAAGGAAGACATCAACTGAGGAAAACATCCAAGGCCGACCTCTGGCCGCCATGTGCATTCCCCCCCCCCCCACATGTATACACATGAACAAAGACACAAACACATATCCATGAAAAAAATTTGGGCTAGAAAGATGGCTCAGAAAGAAGTTGAGAGCAGTTGCTGTCTTGCAGAAGACCTGAGTTCAGTTCCCAGCACTCACATGGTGGCTCATGACTGTCCAAGTTCCAAGGGATCTGATGCTCTCTTCTGTTCTCTGTGGGCACTACCCACAATGTGGTACACACAAGCAAACACTCATACACATAAAAATAAATCAATCTGCCAAAAAAGAATAAGTTAAAGAACTCTCATTTTTCCCATATGGCATTTGCAGGAGCTTTCAAAGTTATTTTATTTTATTTTTTATCCTACACTTGAAATTTCATCTGTTGCATAAGGGGTTTGTGAATTTTCTTCTTGAGAGACAGATGTATCAAATTTCAGATTTGTTCCAGTGGAACTCAATTTAATCAGTTTACTTTACTTAAATTATAGAATAAATACCTTATGTGGTGAGAATCAGAGATCTACCTTACAGGCTCGGGTATTTGAACACTCAATCTCCTTGGCACTGTCTGGGCAAGCTATGGAACCTTCAGGAGGCAGACCATTGTAAAGATGTCCAGCACTGAGGGTTGGCTCTGAGTTTAGAGACAGTTCCAGTTCACACTCTCTCTGCATCAAGCCTGCCAAATCCCACAGTGCTTTATTGGGGATTGAACCTAGGGTCCTGTGCATGCTAAGCAAGCATCCTGCCACTGACCTACATCTCCAGCATCGTGACCTAATTCTTTGATGAGATAATTGAAATGGACAACACGTGGATGTCGGACAAAGGCGTCACATGATCAAGCCGAAGGGCATCAGCTTTTATTCTGCAGGCGATGGTAATCTTTCTCAAGGGTCTTTGAGCTAAGAAGCAGCACTATCACATTCCTTTGGGAAGAGAACTCTGGGACAGTGGAAAGTGCCGCGCAAACATCAGTGTCACCTGGGAATGTGACAGGTGAAAAGAAAAAAATCTCCAGTTTCTCAGTTGATTGAGAAACACTGGGGATGAGGCCCCAGTTTGACAAAACTTGAAATTAAGAGAATCACCAATTTAGAGAGAAATGGAGGCAAAGTATCGGTTCCCAGAGGCCCAAGATAGTCAGGGAGCTGGAGTGGAGAAGCTGTGTGGAAATAATGACAGTGGGATGGGTAATATTGTCAACTTGATGGGATATGCAATTCCCTGTGCACCACTGTGAGGGTTTATCCAGAGGAGGTTGACTGAGGTGGGAAGACACACCCTACAGGAGGGGGTCACCGTGCCTTGGGCTTAAGTCCTGGACCACATAAGGAGAGAGGGAGCTGCATATAGAAGCTCATCACACCCTGCTTCTTGACTGGGGGGTGCAATGGGACCAGATTCCTTAACCTCCTGCCCCCATGTTTTCCTCACCACAGAGGCCTGCATCCTCTCAAACTGTAAGATGCAATAAACCCTTCCTTCCTTAGGTTGTTTTTGAAAGGAAGGGTAATTTATCACTGCAGCAGGAAAATGTAGCTAATTCATGTGTTAACCAGTCACTGGAAGAGTGGCTCAGGCATTTTGTGGTGTAGCTACTTACACACTTTTAGAAGACATTCAATTTGGGTTCTGCCTCTAAAGTTTTTCACTTATTCATCCATTCCACAGATACTGATAAACTGGGAGTCATTTAGTACTACCAAGGAGAATATAGGCCAATCTCTCCATGACCATTACTGGTTTTATTGGATCAGCACTTTCATGAGCTCAGTAAGTAGAAACTGGATGCCTTTAGTTATTAGTGGATGTGCTGGTTTGTGTCATCTTGACACAAGCTAGTCATGTGGTAAGAGAGAACCTCAACTGAGAAAATGCCTCCATAAGATTGGCTTGTAGTGGATTTGTAAAATTAGTGGTTGATGAGGGAGGGTCCAGACCATTGTGGTGGTGCCACTCCCGCGCTGGTGGTCCTGGGTCTTAGAAGAAGGCAGGGTGAGCAAGACAGTAAGTAGTCCTCCTCCACACCCTCTGTATCAGTTCCTGTCCCCACATCCCTGCCTTCCATAATCGATAAAATGTAAGCTGAAGTCTAAGATAAGATAAACCCTGTCTTCCCCAAGTTGCTTTTGGTCACAGTGTCTTATCACAGAAATAGAAAGTCCAACTAAGACAGTGGCATGTCTTGAAAGTCCTCCTCCTGGCAACCAAGAATATCTTTAGTGGTCAAACTGGCATATGCACTGTCAAGAGATTTAACCTCTTTAGAAGTTCCTTTGACTTTTACTTGACTCAACAAGTAGCCGTGTAGTCTTGAGCGACAGTTTACACAAATCTAGTAGTTCTTAGCAATTTACTCTTAGAAAACAATTTCATAAGATTTCTAAGTAGGGGAGCGCCAGGCAGATCGGACCAGAGGCAGGTGCTGCCTCTGTTGTAGGCCAAAGCTGACTAGTTGCTTTAAGGTGGGAAGAATTCAACCATTGTAAGATCGCCTAGAATGCTGGAAAGGGAGGCAAGCCAAAAGTGATTTAATCAAGTGCTATGTCCAATCAGATTCATAGCAAGCAAGGACTGCTCCATACCTGGTGTCAGTGGCTTATGTCTTATTCTGCGCCTAAGGATAATAGATGCTCCAACTGACAACGCTGATGCTCTCTCAGCATGGGAATCCCCTTAGGCAGTATCTCTGCTTCAAAGGCTGGCGTGGGGAAACGCAGATGCAAAGTGGTGAGGACAGCAAGTATCTAGAGAGAAACTTGTACCCTATGCCACATCCCCAAATGGCACATCAACAAGCTTTACTGATATAAAAGTGAAATTTCAAGATGGTAAAACCCTCAGATATCATTTAGGCCAGACATGGAGCCTTTGAACAGCTTCTTATTTAGAATTTCATTTACATTAAAAGGGCATCGCTCTGCCCTCAGGTTCCCCTCCTGTTTTATCTACCATGTTTAGAGGTCCTTGCCAGGCTCCAAGACACCTGTAAAGCATTCTAAGTTCTAACAGATCACTGAAGAAATAAGGGAGAATGAACAATTTCATAGCTAGTTTGAAACGAGAGACTTTGGGCAACTGAGCATGAATAGAATGCAGTGAACAGAGACTGAGAGAAGTCAAGATGAATTTCTTTTAATGTCTCGTAGTAGAAGCTAACCAGGAAAACTTCGCTTGTGGTCCAGTACTCTTCCTGGCCACTTTTACAAACTACACTCTTGGTCTCTATTTCCTCTCCTGATGTAGTACAAGGACCCAAGAATATTAGATATTATTAAGTAATGGATTTATTTTTCACACAGTCTTATGTAGCAGTCTGGCTCTCAACTTGTTAGAAAGCCCAAGGGTGAAAGTTCGGAACACCCATGATTCAATTCACAGCAACCGTTGGACTGAGCGTGGGGTCCCAGATGGAGGAGTTGGAGAAGGGACTGAAGGAGCTGAGGGGGTTTGCAGCCCTATGGGGAGGGAGCAACAGTGTCAACTGGTCAGGCCCCCGGTGCTCCCAGAGACTGGACCACCAACCAAAGAATGCATATGGAGGGGCCCAGGGTGCTGGCCACATATGTGGCAGAGGAGGGCCTTGTTGGCCATCAGTGGGTGGAGAGGCCCTTGGACCTGAGAGTGTTAGATGCCCCAGTGTAGGGGAATGCCAGGGAGGGAAGATGGGAGTGGGTGAGTGGGTGGGGGAATACCCTCATAGAGGCAGGGGGAGGGGAGATGGGATAGGGGGTTTCCAAAAGGGAGACCTGGAAAGGGGAAAATATTTGAAATGTAAATAAAGTATTAAATAACAAAAAAATAAAAGAAAGCCCAAGGGTGACCTTGAGTTTCTGAGCCTTTAGCCTCCCAAGTGCTAGCTAGCCTACTGACATATACCTCTAAACTGGGTTTAGGACCGTGTAATCCACTTCTGATCTCTTAAACAACTGTGTTTCCTAGTTTTAAATTATCACCATATACACCATGAAAATTTCTTTAAAAGTCAGTGATGAAGGACAGGTGGGATGGCTCAGTAGGTAGAGGTAGGAGAACTGACTTCACAAAGCTGTCTTCTGGCCACTTCTTGCACACCACAGTCAGTGAGATGGTTTTCTGCAGGTGCTCTTAGCCACGAGCCACCTCCTCAGTCCTAATAAAAATTCAATCATGAATGAGAAAAGGCTAATTTAATATTGATTCATTATGCTAACCACAGGGATTTTTGACTAATATGCTGTTTCCTTATTTCAAATGTTCTTTAAAAAGCCAACTAAAATATAGGTGTGTTTTATTCATTTTTATGAATTTTTATTTTGTGTGTATTTTCCTGGCTTAGATATTTGCACACCACCTGTGTGTCTGATCCCCATGGAGGACAAAAGAAGGTACTGGGCCCACTGGGAATGCAGGTACAGATAGTTATTAGCAGCCACAGGGACGCTGGGACTTGAACCTGTGTCCTCTGGGGAACAGTTAGGGCTCTTAACTGGAGCCATCTCTTCAACCCTCTAAAGTTCTATTCTTAGTAACTCAACTTGGGGAAAAAAAAAAAAAACCCAAATTCAAATTGTTCAAGGAGCTAACAGGATAGACAGAGTGTCTTAGTTAGGGTTTTACTGCTGTGAACAGACACCATGACCAAGGCAGCTCTTATAAGGACAACACTTAATTGGGGCTGGCTTAGAGGTTCAGAGGTTCAGTCCAGTATCATTAAGGTGGGAGCATGGCAGCACGGAGCAGGAGGAGCTGCGAGTTCTACATCTTCATCTGAAGGCTTCTAGGGAAAGACTGACTTCCAGGCAGCTAGGGTGAGGGTCTTAAAGCCCACACACACAGTGACACACCTACTTCAACAGGGCCACGCCTTCTAATAGTTCAAGTCCCTGGGCTGAGCATATACAATCCAAAGGAAGGAGGACAAGAAGAGAGGGAGGAGAGGGAGGGAGGCAGGCAGGCAGGCAGACAAGCAGGTAGGTCAGTCCTTTTAACACTGACGTGGGCTGGAAATATGGTTCAGCAGGTAAAGGGGCTTGCGGTCAAGTCTGAGAACCTGAGCTTGATCCCTGAGAGCCATGCGGTAGGACAGAACTGATTCTTGAAGCTTCTGACCTCCACCAAGCCAAATGGGCCCGGTGCGCCCACCTCCAGTAAACACATAAATGTAAGAAAATCAACAGAGGCTCGGAGATAGCTACCAAAATATTTGTTTTATTCTTGTAAAGTTAAAAATAGTAGACAGACTTATCTAGTTACAGTTTCAAAGCAGAATACAAATATATAAATTGCATATAACCCAGACGATGACAAAATAAACATTTTTTTTTTTTGAGACAAACTTAGCTTTGACCACGGCAGTTTCATTTTCGCTTTCTAAATGGCAGCAGTTGTTGAATATAAGTTTCCAACCACACAGATTAAAGTTCGAGGACTGCTGCATAAGCAGCCAGGGTTAAAGCAACATTTTGCCCTGTCTCTGTCTCTCTGTGTCTCTGTCTCTGTCTCTCTCACACACACACACACACACACAGACACACACATCACTACTAAATACTTTTTAAAACCATCTCTTCTGGAGGCAGTACAGTGGCGAAAAGAAAAAGAAAACCAAGCATCAAAGCTAAACCCACTACACTTGGCGGCACGGGCAGCTGGTGCAGCTTTAAACAAGTCCCTCTCCAGGACAGTTTTGCTTCCTGTTGGTAAACTTGAAATTGGGGGGAAATTACTAAATAATTTAACGGAGCCTGCTTCAAACTAAAAATATCAGCGAAAACATTGACAAACTGAATGTTAAAAATCTTAACGTTCTCCGAGCCCCACGTGATCGGCTCCCATCAAGGTGGGCGTGGCCTGGGTTGCTCTGGGGACATCAGCAGGGGCATCGAATGAAATTAGGGAAGTGCAAGGCAAAGGTCACACTCTTCCTAGCCCAGCATGGCCTTCCCCTCCCCCACAGAGTCCTACTACTCCAGCAGATAAACTCTTCTGTACCCGGCACCACAAAGCTTAACTTGGCATGGGTATTTTATTTAGGGCTCTGATCTTTAGTCATTTTTTTTTTAAACCAAATTTTTTCAGAAAAAAAAAAAAAATTCTGTTCAAGGTAAAACTGGAATCAGACCCAAATCAAATCAAGTCTTTGCTTTAAGGTCATAGGGGGTATATTACAGTATTTATAGGTATAAAGTTTTAAAAGAGCCACACATCTTGCTGTAGCGTGAATAATAGGAGCATTTGTCAGTAAATGAACTTGGAAAAGGTAAAACAAGCAAACAAACAACTCCTCCAATCAAAACAAAACACGGTGAAAGGACCGCTCTCCTCCACCATTAAAGCAGTTCCTGTTCATGTAATTCTTTTTCATGGTCACGCATCTGAACCCTTTAAAAAGCCAGCGAGATCTTTAAAATTCCTACTTAAGTTTGGAGCACACCCATTCTATATGGTGTTAATGAACAGATTTCTCCTGAAACGGAACACAATAAAACCCAAACTGTTACACATGAACACATACGGATCAAAAGTATGACTTCTAAAATTAACAAAAACCTGGCAGGCCTCAACAGAATGAACACCAAGGTAGGTTCTATATAAACAAACAAAAAGGTAAAAAGCCATTTTTCAATGGTACATAGGATACAACAAGAGGCCAAGGAATCACAAGCGACCCATTAAGACGGCAACGGAATATGCTTCAACCATGTTTCCGAAATCACTTGCTGGCATGCACACATTCTGAAAAATAACCATTTAATGTTTATAAATATCGTTACGTGTTTATAAAAATGGGCGCTCTATCTAGGGTGACACAAACATGATGCTCGGAAGTGCAAGGGCTTCCCTTTACTCCGATACTACAGGCAAGAATCACACAGCGAGGCAAAGGAACTGCTGAGATCAGCAGCATGGCGTGCCAAGTGAACGCCTGCTCCAAAGAACTAACTTAGAAATCTATACAAGGATAAGGCGGCGATAATCTCCGGGGAAATGCTACAAGGGCGGACGATACGAAAATTTAAGCCAGGCATGGCAGTGTATGTCAATCCTCCCCCATCTTTCCCCCACCCCCCCAATCAGAAGGCTGAGGCGCTAGGATCACAACTAAGCTTGGGTCCAGCCTGGGCAACATAATAGAACCAAAGCCAGAAGCAAAACCTTTGTATATTTACTAGGGTGACAGGAATTAATAACCTGGGGTCTGATATATGCTAGGCATATAAAAACACTAATCTTTAAAGAAAAAAAAATGTTAAAAATCACATCTGACTTCTGATTTTTAAAATAGGCATCTTGTTTAACTATGAAATCTAGTATGACAAAATTTCACTTCGCTCCTCATAGAAGCTCAGAGACGAATGGGCTCAGTAGCTGTACATCTTCTGTTGTTTTAAAAAATGAAATCCTGTGTGAAGTTTCTTCTGAACTTTCTCAAAACACACAACTATTTAGAAAGAACCAAATATAGAAACCAGTACTTGTGAAAGTTCCTATTTCCTTCACTTGGACTTCAACTCTGTGCCCATCCTTAGTTTTGCATATACAATAATTGATATTCAATCAAGAGCGCATATCAAGCTAGGAGTAGGGTATACACCTGAAGCACAGCACTAGATCTCCTCCTGAGGCAGGAGAATTGCTACGAATTCCAGGCCAGCCTGGTCTACAAAGAGAATTCTAGGCTAGCAAAAGCTATGTAGCAAGACCCTGTGTCAAAACAAGCAAGCAAGCCACTACCACCAAAATAACCCCAACTAACTGGTAGTTAAATTATATAAAGTAGTATAGTCCAGCAAAATCCATGAGTGAGTACTAGTGTTCCTACCAGCACCACAGATAGACTTAGGAGCACCATTCCTTTGGTGTTTCCAGTGAAATATCTAAAAGAAATGCATCAGAGGTCCCAGTTAAGACCTTAGAGTACTTGAGAGAAATCTCAATTATTCCAAACTCATTAGTAAACTAAATGTTTGCCAGAGTACTCCTTAAAGAGATAAGCAAACGTTTTCTTTGGGCAACACTGGTATTTAGGACTGCACCGTATGTCTCTTATGATAGGAATACACTGAGTACTTCACATACCAAATGCTGACTATCTCACACTCCTATGGCTGCCCGGTCTTTCCATCATCCAGACAGAAGCCCAAATGTGTGCGATACACGGGCTGCTGCCGTTCTTAATGAATTACGCCAAGCAGGAGTAGTCAGATTGGAAAATGTAACCATAACAACCAAGCACTGAAACACTTACTGGCACAATCAGGACACGTCTTCACCCGGCTTGTAAACCTTCCATATTGCACACGTTCAATTTAAAGCTTATCAAAACTAAGGCAATGCATTTACCTCTGATCTCCGGACTTCAAATTCATTTCAGGTGACTCAAAGATCAGAGAAACTAAAAAGGTTTTGTTTTTTCAAAAACTCCTTCCACAAAGCTTCAAGGGTAAGCTTTCTTCAGGACAAAGCAAAACCAATGGGATACTGGCTAATGCACACATAGCCAGGCCAGTTTAACTCGTCCTAGCATTGGGGAAAGGGGCTTTTTCTACAGTGAGGCAGTTGTTTGCTTAGTCAAATATTATGTCTGTGCAATATTAAAGTCTGATCCCGGCCCAGATGTAGACGGCCTACTTCAATGCAGAGATCGTCATTTATGTATGAGGCCACCAAGTCCATGGGCTTTCTTTCCTCAGATTTCTGCAGGCAAAAAATATCTACCGCACAAATATCTTCTAAGCACCAGCTAAAGAGTTCATCTTAATTACGGACTAGCTATAGCTTTTATTTTATTATTAAAACTTATCTAACATCTTGAAATAACTTATTAGTTAAGAATCTGAAACTGAAGGAGCTTATATTATCCTTTTTATTGAATTTTATTTATTTTTTTGGTCCTATAATCTTCTATCCCTTTGTATTTTAAAACTTAGAAAAGTACCTTAAAATGCTTCTTCTTCTTCCTTTCTTTTTTAGTTTTTTATTTTTATTTTTTGGACTAATTTCAGTGACGTGGATAGCAAAATTTGGACAGTTAACAGATTATTGGAACTCCATGTGAAGTGGCACACATAATTTCATCACCCCCCACTACCCCCACCAAAGGAAGACAGGTACAGCCTGAAGATAGTATTCACACTGGACCCGGAGAGTTGATGTACTTTGTCCAAAACTAACGCATCAAATCAAGTCGTGAGAGTTAAGAAGCAGAGTAGGGCTTCTGCTTTTATGGAGACTGACACATAAAAACTAGACTAGTATTTTCTTCCTAAGCTAATTCAGCATTGCTTTCATTAGAAAACAATAATGTGCCTTATTTACTTGGCTATCTGCTTTGAAGAGTGATTAATTCCACTTTCATGTGCTGTAGTCAAAACAGCTCAGGTAGGTAGACTGCTTCTCCAGACAGTATCCAAAACACACTTAGTTTTGGAAAGAAAGAGAACAGTTATTAAAAACACCATATTGCCAAAATGCAGTGATCTCCACAGATGCGAACAGTCCCACAACGACGTGCAAATACACATGGCCATTCAAATACAGATTTATAGACAATGAGAAATACCCAAAATAGCAATTTTATATATAAAATTTTGTATTAAAATATTGCTCATATTAAATAAGGTAATATTATGGATTCAATTTCCCTCTGAAAAGTCATCTCTAGTAGTTTAGGCTAACAGAAGACCTTGCTAGGCTTCTATTGTTGACAGTGGGTTACAATAAAAATGGGTCAATAAAAACACTGTAACAGTAGATTTAAGTAGTCAGACACCGTACAAGTTAGGGAGGGGAATTTAGCAATTATAAGAAAAAGTCCCCAAAGGAAGCCAAATGATTAACCCTGGGCTAGAGTGATCTACTTTATTAGATAAAGATAATGAATATTATCTTACATTTTGCAAGTACAACAACCATAAAAATGATCATAACTTTCTTCCAATGTTCTCTAGGTACGTGTGCTTAGCAGAGCAACAGACGCGTGGTTCAGTTGTTCATGGGTAGGTGTGACCTTGCCCCTGTCCGTCCCACTTGGAGGCAGGGTAACTTGGAGCAGTTCTTGAGGAGCTGCTCAATAGCCACGTGACGGACGTGGAGCTCTGATGCCAGGGAGTCCTTCTCTTGCACCTGCTGTGTTAACTCTTCAAAAACTTCTGTGAGGATTTAAAAAGCAGTTTCATTTTTAGTGCACAGAAAGCTAACACTGTGGCTCCATCTTAAAGATTTATTTATTTATTTTACTTATAAGAGTACACTGTCACTGTCTTCAGACATACCAGAAGAGGGCATCAGATCCCATTACAGATGGTTGAGAGCCACCACTTGGTGGCTGGGAATTGAACTCAGGACCTCTGGAAGAGCAGTCAGTGTTCTTAACCACTGAGCTATCTCTCCAGCCCCTATGACTCCATCTTAAGTAAATACAGGTACAATGCACTGAGTACATTTTAATAATTTGATCCCAAGGAAAATAGCTGTTTCCTTGTGAGCCTAACAGTGTTGATCATATTCTATCACACTTCATATCGGAAACTGTGATGTCCAATGTTCTCCACCAAGTGCAACTTAAGAAAGACTAAGTATACACCGCAGAAAGCGGCCACTGCCTGAGTCACCTCTCCACTATAACCTATATATAGGTTTGATCAATACATGATGACCTATGTCATAAACACTCATTAATACTCAGGCCTAGAAACTCCTCAGAGACTTGGAATGGACTAGCTGCCTTTTCAAAAACCCTGGCTCCCCCTGTTAGGTGTGTGCCTGCTTCAGACAGCTAATCTAAACCTCGCAGTTGAATTTTCTTTCATGGGTAAGATCAGTAATAAATACAACCACCTCACAGATGAGGTCCTATGTGGGAAGAACACAGAATAAGGCCGTAGTGAGGGTGACCTGGGATTGTCAGTGCACTTTTGAATGCTTTGCAGAAGCTGTGAGCTGAAAGCTTCGCACTTGAGTCTCTACTGTCTGATGGGCAAGTCTCTGTAAGCGACTTAAAGGGCTTCGAAGTATAATTACTTCACTTAAATGGAACAAATGATAATAAATGCAGATTTTTTTTTTTTTTTTTTTTTTTAAAGAAAATCCTGATGTCTTTATGGACAAAACAATGTTTTATCAGGGATCTCAAAAATAATCCATGCAGGCGTGCTGAGGTGGGCCCACAGAGATAGAAACAGGGGATAAGGAAAAACCAGCTATGTTTGAGGAACAGTTGCATCAGATGACCACAGGAAGTGGTCGCTACACTTATCTTACTACTTTTTAATGGGTTCCAAATGGCTCATGGTTTATACGGATAACCAGGGCTAGTACTACTGCCTTAAGGAACTATCAGGATGTATGCCCCAGAATGCCTGGTGCCATGAGTGGCCCCCGATAACGTCAATGATGGCCAAAGGCAGAGGTTAGCTACAATCTCTATTCTACTTAGATTACTTTTCCTGTGGCCCCCAAGACATTTACTCTTTGCTGTTTGCCTCACAAACCTCAACAGGTCTGAATGTCTAATCCCCCAATTTAAACCCTGCAGACGCTAACAATGTCCAATCACAGGGGAGAGTCGGTACCAACATTTTTACACATAACAAGCATTGAGACTGAGTCTTTACCCTGGATTTGCTGTTGGAGCTTTGTACTCAGTTGGACTACTTCAGCAAGAGTCATCGAATTCACTGAAATATGAAAACACAGTAACTGTTACCACACACAACCTCGGAGAGCAAGCTGCCTGCCAGCTTCTTAGGTAAAGAACAGGCAGTTAATTCCCCAATTTAACATTCAACCGAACCCCAGGTTTCGTTCATTGGTTCTTAAAGTGTAGCAAATTCTAACCACAAAACCCTCATAGGAAACACATTTATACACCTACACCACTACTGTAACACCTCCATCCTCCATAGGAAACAGAGAGTTTGGAAAAACAAAAAAAAGGTAGGTAATAGGCCCGTTGGATTCTGGTCTCTCCTACTTACGTTTTCTGAAGTACTAGTCACTGCCCATTCACATGGACTTGTATTAAGCGTTAATTAAATCATGACATGGGGCTTTAAAGTACGGTGAAATGTCTATCTAGCAAAACAACCTTTACATGAACAATCAACAACCTGTCTAAAGACATAGTCAAGGTCCCTTCTGGATCTAAAATAATTTCACTTAAGCCAATTAAGATCACCTTAGTTAGACTTTGTAGAAAAGGTTCAGACAAAGAAGTCATTTTAAAATTTAAGACAAATACCCATGTTACCTTTTAGGCTTTAGTAAAATGTCAGATGTCTGTTTTTAAATTGACCCTCCCTCTCCTGGCCAATTAGTCGTATAAGGGGCTAGCAACATGACAATGTATACTGGCCAATAGTGCCAGTTACATAAACAGAAGGAACTTTCAATTCAGTTTGCTGATCCCATTCCATTTGGTCACTAATAAGGGCAAAAATATATGATAGTGGCAATGAAATTTGGTGTGTAATAATATATATTCAAGACCCATCCAAAGATGTTTTTAAGATGTCTCCTTTTGTTGAAGTCAGTCTGTCACTTAAAATATTATGTTCACCAAATCTGTAATCCTACGGTGTAATTCTACACACACACACACACACACACACACACACACACACACACACACAGAAAAAAAAAAAAAAAGCAAACCAACTACCACCCAACCCTCCCCCAAAAAGGTCAAACGACATACTCTTCACCTGTATTCTTCAGATACTACTTACGTTCTTCTCGGCTGTAACGTGGACTCTGGGTCTGGACATTTCCCTCCGGACCTGAGCTCGTCTCTTCTGCTTTCTGTGCCTGGTTGTGACTGTGAGTCCACAATGTATCCGCGTCTTCCAATATACCAAGCCCGAAGTCTGTATCTTCCCTGTGCTCCAGGATTCTTTGCGTATAGCTTGAGATGCCGCCTGCGTTGCCGGCTAACCCTTTTGCCGAGTACTTTGGCACCTGAGAGTCGAACTGTGGGAGTAATTTCTTCTCTGGCTTATGCCTGAAATTAAACAGGTGATGCTGGGAAGTTTTGGAACACTCGGAATCCAAATCCAGATTTTTATTTTGGGCATACTGCACAATCCAGTTTATCTTCTTACTCAGGATGGTTTTAACTCCCTCGTAAGTACCTTTGGAAAGCTTGGAACGAGAACAATCCTGGTTTGCAATTAAATGGTATTTTTCAAAGCAGTCTTTGTGGCCTCTCAACGATTTGGTGTGTAGGAGATTAGACTTTGGTACTCCTAAAATGACAAGAAGACAATAAAATCTCAAAAGTTCACATTTTCTTAATAAAACATTAGTTTAAGTACAAATGAATCTTAGTGAATTCTTGATAGAAATTTGAAGTGGATAAATACTAAACAGAGCCTAATCTGTGTTTCCGTTTAGCTTTATATTCAAAATATTTTTATTGATTTACTGTATTTGCACACCTGCATGTGTGTGCATGTTCACATAGACTAGTATGTGTACGTGTGGAGGCCCAAGTTCAACCAAGTGTGTCTCTCTTGGATTGCTCTCCATCTCTGTTTCTTAAGACAGAGTCTTATAGAACTTGGAATTCAGTGGAGAGTTGGTCTGGTCCATGCTCCCCCCCCCCTATCTATGCGGTCTAGGGACTGGAATCAGGTCCCCACACTTGACTGAGCCACATCTCCAACTCAGCAGCACTGTTTGCATGACTAGAAAAGACTTTGGAAAAATGTAATGATTCAATTTGAGTCTTAGTTCAGTGACATTTTAATACATACAATATAAAAACACACACCACTGTTCCCAGCAATCATTAATCTTTGTACATATTTACAAAGTCTTCTTTTAGAAGCTCAATGACAAAAATGCTCAGGTGTTGGGGAGATGCTTCAGTGGACACACTTGCTGTGCCAGCTCGAGGGCCCAAATTCAGACTCCCGGAGCACACACTAAGCTCTGGGCTCATCAGGAGACCTGGCCTTAGTAAATAAAGTAGAGAGTGATCTCAGGACATACTGAACATCAACCTTGGGCTTGCACACGATACACTTAGGAATCTGCATACATGTGAACACATGAATACAATTATATACACCTCAAACATGCCCCCTTCCCCCCAAGCTTTTTCCTTTTTCCCAACAAATCATAGGTTAATCCAGGCTGCAGAGCTGGCCCCAGAGTCATGGAGTAGGAGAACCGGCCATGTTCCTCACAGGCTGTAACACTTGGGAGAGCAGGCCCTGTGCCTTGCCTGGGCAGCAAAGTCGAGCTAGCACTGCTGGTGTGGGTGAGGATGAGCCAGCCCTGAGGGCATGAGATTGGTAGAGCTGGCTCTGCCCCTTGCTGGTAGTGGCACTGGATGGGACAGGCCAGGAGAGCTCGCCCCAGGTGGTATGGTTGGTTGTGGGAGAGCTCGGTGGGACAACCTGTTCAGAGAGCTCTCAGGTCCAAATCCAGGGCTTTGAACGGACCCACCCCAACATCTACCCCATCGAAACTAACCCACAGATTCAAAACAACACAATCTCCATGACACAGTGCAGCAGTAGCCAGAGGCCTCCTACCAGACCAACAACTCACTGCAATGAACACTGGCAAGGAAGTGTGGACAAAAGGGGCGCACTGTAAACCATGCTACAGCTTCCACAACCAGAGTTTTTTTCCTCTGTTGGCAGGGAGGTTGCAAGCGTGGAGAGGAAGGGGAGATGAGTGGAACTGAGGAGCATATGTGAAATTCAAAAAGAACCAATACAAAGTTAAAACAGAAAAAGAAAACCAAAGGGAGTTATCATAAGTTATATAACTTAATCATATTCCTTATAAAAAGTACATTATCACATCCACACTCAATTCCTCCACTGCTATTCCACTATTCCTCCATATATATATATATATATATATATATATATATTTTTTTTTTAAACTCCTGTCAAGCCCACTTAATACTTCCAGTAAGTGCGTGAGCATGGCCTTTCTCTATGTGAAGAAAATGGCCTCGGCCAGCAGTCACCACTTGCTAATAGTTCTTCAACTATGAAAGAGGTATCACAACACCCTCTCCCCTCCCCTCCCCAGCTGGACTTTGGTTGAATCTTGTGCATGCTGTCAGAGCTGCTGTGAGTTCATGTGTAGAACTCTCATGTCCAAAACAAACAAACACCAGAAAAGAAAACCCCACCATTTCACTGCAGGCACCCACTGCCTCTAGTTCTCACCCCGTTCCCACCCATCTTCGGAAACGATCACTGAGGTGTGATGGAGAAGTCCTGCTTAGGACTGAGATGTCCTCAGTCTCTTACTCTGTTTTCTGACAGCTTTTGGGTCTCTGTATGAATGGCCATCTATTGCAAAAACAAACCTCTCTGATGAGAGTTGACACATTACTGATCTCTAGGTAGAAAGATAAGTGATATAGGTAGAAAGTCAGTCCAATACTATGTTCACTTAGCAAACAGTAGAAGCTTTTCCTCTAGGACCTAGAATCTATCAGCCACAGGCCTTACCTAGGTTTACCCAGTCACAGGTTCTTGGCCCAGTGTACGAGTACTAGGCATGAATTTTGTCTTAGAGCAGAGCAGAAAAGATTGGTTACTCTCATGATACTGTTGCCATTGTTGTAACAGTGGGCATTATTTGCAGGGGCAGCCATTACTCACAGGAGGATAGAGTATTCAATCCTTTTCTCCTGCAGGAGGACACACAGTAGCCTCCAGCACTGGGATGATAGCCAGCAGGGATGGAACATCAGGGTTGGGACCACACTGATGTACCATATTCTACAACTCAAGTGTATGTGCCATCTTTAGTGATGGGGTCTTACCATCAAGGTGTTGAGGGTAAGCAAGAGCAATGGCACTATCATGTCATATTATATATATTATATTATATATTTTATATTATATATATAATATAAAAGCCTTACAAGGGTAATCAACTGTTTCATTTATTTTGTAAGAAAATCAAAATGTCTACACTTTGCGCAGTTCAATTTTACACTTATTAAAACTGACCAAGGTAATTTTATCTTCTAGAAGAAATGAATCACACACAATTATTACTCACACAGCACTAAACACATTAGCTGGTAGAAATTTAACTCACAGGTATTCATGATACACTAAAAGTAATGGGAATATCTGACCCCCTTTTATAGTTCCCAGGGTTCTTTTGAAGCTTTTTGAAATATAAGATGTGTTTTTCAAACTCAAAGTGTATTTCAAAATAGTCATATATTTTTATAATTCAAGACATATTATTTTATTTGATACTTTATTTACATTTCAAATGTTTTCCCCTTTCCAGGTCTCCCCTTTGGAAACCCCTATCCCATCCCCCTCCCCCTGCCTCTATGAGGGTATTCCCCCACCCACCCACCCACTCTGGTCTTCCCTCCCTGGCATTCCCCTACACTGGGGCATCTAACACCCTCAGGCCAAGGACCTCTCCTCTCACTGATGGTCAACAAGGCCATCCTCTGCCACATATGTGGCCAGCACCATGGGTCCCTCCATGTGTATTCTTTGGTTGGTGGTCCAGTCTCCGGGAGCACCAGAGGGTCTGACCAGTTGACACTGTTGCTCCCTCCATGGGGCTGCAAACTCCCTCAGCTTAAGACATATAAGTCAAACAGGGCTCCCTCTATACTGAAGGTACATCATGCACTCATGCACGTGGAGTTTTAAAGGAATGCCTGCCAGAATGATTGTCTAAATTTGCATGAAAATAGAGTCAGGAGACCCACTGAGGTACGAGGTTTCAAAATCAAAAACCAGCAACACACATTTCAAGGACCACGAAAAGTTATATTCCTTATTCTCTCCTGAATTCAAAAGCTCAAGCTGTAGTTTTATTAATTGAACTGGAAAGTCTGGTGAGTGATAAGATAATGGGAAATTTGTGTTTCAGTGGTATGAAGTAAGGAATAAAAGTGGAATGCTAGCCGATACCAGGACTTGATCAGCTTGCCCCCAAATCCCACGCGGGGTAGCCCATCAGTTCCACAGCCTGAATGCATGCTTTGTATAACCTACAGCTTTGCTGTAGATGGTCCTAGGCTCCCCGAATTCATTATGTGGAAATGAAACTGCTCTGCTTCTATTCTCAACACTGAACCCCACTCACTCTAGAGAGTGGAAACCCCTGATGGTAGGTTTCCTGTGGCGCACTTGTCCTGAGAGCTGCTTCTGTCCCATGGTTAGATGTTCTGCTACTCATCTTAAAGGGGTTTCCTCCTCCTCTCCTCTCCCTCTCCCCTCCTATCTTCACCCCTAAACATCTTAAACCCTGCTTCACCCATTGCAAACCTGGGTATTATCCACATCTAGGGAGCCCTCAATTCCTCTAAGAAGCTTTCTCTAACCTACACACCTAGGTTAGCTTATTACACAGGATTTTACAACTGCCTCTTCGTTGGCTTTTATTTCTCACCAGGTAAGTTCTGTGTAGAAAGGGGCCATTATCTAGCTTACTCACAGGCATCCGGAGTCTTTCGTGTCTGGCACTCCATAAAAAGTAGTTAAATGCACCAGAGAAAGTTAAGAGACTATTTAAAACACAGCAGCAACCATGATAACCATAGAAGGCTTATTTTACCAATTGTCACATAAGGACCACTTCACTGTGGTCTTACCCTTCTTACTTAAAGGGTACTGGGAAGTCTGGGCAGCTTACTCAGAGGATAATTAAAGCCACCTTTCAGTGAAGTCATTCCTAAACCTAAGTCCAGAGGGCTGACAGTCTAAGGAAGTGATGAATGGCAGGCACTAATACAAAAATAGATTCCTGTGCTATCAGTCTGCCAGGAAAATCATAAGGTTTACTTCATTACATATTTTAAATAGCAATCTACAAATGTATACAATAAGGGCTGATTCACAGAAACTACCACTTATCCAGTGATATCTGATCCTGTCTCAAAAAACCAAAAAAACAAAACAAAAAACAGTTTAGGTTAAATTATAATAAAAATTTAACGTCACTGAATTTTAAAATTCCATTAAAAATATTTGTAAACATACTTTAACCATCCCATTTAATAGCAAACTAAAAAGTAAGACAATATACCATGACTACCTTATGTAATTAATTTTTATTATAGAAAAACATGTCTCAGTATAATAGCAATATGCCTGCCATTTTATATACTTAAGTGATTATGTACTTTCCAATTTCCCATTTCAAATTAGCATTGGAGAAGTAATCACTTCGGTTATGAGAAATCTCAGGATTGAAGATGTGATGGAGAGATGCTGAGGCATGTCATTTTGAAAGGCCACTAAGTTATAACCTTGGTTGCAGTAGAGACCCCAGGATATTGGAGATGTCAGGATTAGAGGACATTTACCAAGGATAACAGGGGTCATGGAATGGAGCTGTCCTGAGCCTCCAAGATAGCATGCTGTCTTAGTTAGGGCTTTACTGCTGTGCACAGACACCATGACCAAGGCAACTCTTATAAGGACAACATTTAATTGGGGCTGGCTTACAGGTTCAGTCCATTATCATCAAGGCAGGAGCATGGCAGCATCCAGGCAGGCATGGTGCATGAGGAGCTGAGAGTTCTACTTCTTCATCTGAAGGCTAATATAGGCTTCCAGGCAGCTAGGACAGGGTCTTAAAGCCCACGCCCACAGTGACACACCTACTCCAACAAGGTTACACCTCCTAATAGTGCCACTCCCCGGGCCAAGCATATAGAAGCCATCACACATGCTATGGACCCACAGCTGGAGAAGAGGAGCTGCCAAAGCCCTTTGGTGCCAGGATCACGAGTGAGTCCCAGATGCCAGGCACTGAGCTACCAGAGTTTGGAATGACACTGCTGGGCTTTGTTTTACTTAAATGCAAATTTTTATGGCCTTGTTCATCCTTCTTAATCAGGCATTTAACCGACTTTAGACTTCTCAGAAGTCCAAACTTAAGAGACTGCAATCTTAAAGAGAAACAGAACTTTTAAATGATGGGAATTCTTTTTTTAAAAAAAAAAAAACTATATGACTTTTAAGGCTGTACTATATTTTGAACCTTGATATTAACATAAGATCTTGGGGACAAACAGGAAAGGAAAGGTTGTGGTTTAAAGTGCTGTGTCAAAGCTGACAAGGAATGAATGGGCTGTCATCGCTTCCTCTGCCAACTTGACGGAGTTGACAGAGCAACAGAAAACAAATCACAACACAACGTTTACCTTTCCTGTATGTTCTGAAAACTCTCCTGATAACCCATCTGGCAGGTTGTCCTCACGATTATTCTCCCTTTAAAATAAAATTGCCTATATCAAAGCCCACAGAGGGCCCAAAACTACTCAAATGTGAATATTTACCTGTAAAACTGCCACTGTCACTCTTAAAATTGAGGGTATTCCAGGGCTTTTACTGACTCTTCATACTGTGGGAAGACAATGCTTCTTTCTAACAGAGATGATACTCCAAAAGTCATTTTTTGAAAAGCCGTAATTGCCAAAACTCTTAATAAGTTGTATTTCCATCCCTCCCTCCCTCTGTCCGTCTATCCCTCTGTTCTTCCGTCCATCCATCCAGGCCTGGTCTTGACTGTCTCCACACATACCACACAGCTTAACTGCATGCGTTCTTCAATCACATTATCTGTCTATCTCGTGGACATTTACTTATTAACCGGATCCTGATTTGACTTTATGGGGTTTCCTATTAGCAGGACTGTGGACTGTTTATTTTTTCTTAATCAGATGAGAGAGTTTAGTTATGGCTTAAATTCCAGGTTAATATTCAATAAAATAATTTAAGCATATCACCTTCAAATAAAACAATCATTTGTGCAGTAATAGTCAGTAGTATTGCCTCCAATTTTTTTTTCTTTTAATGGAGGTTCCTATTGTGCCCAGTTTAGGTAATTTCCAGGATTTAGAGGGATTTGTTTTGATAAATTCACCTTGGTTGCTAAGAGAGAAATACTTGCACATGTTAAATAATACCATGCTTGTTTAAGCAACTGTTAATTATAAAAATTATTGGATGCACATCCAGTTGCAATAGAAAAGATTAAAATGAATCAAAGTCCACTTCTTTGTTTTTGAGATAATTATTTTTGATAAATGGAACAGAAGAGAAGCCCTGTCTATAGAGATGCTGTGCTCACAGGGTCCATACCACACACATTTTGTTTTGTCTTCTCCAAATATTGTAAAAGAGAAAACAATTCCTGATTGCTGTTGTTAAATCAGGTCTCTCAGGCAACTTCATGAGAACAGTGAAGATGTTCTTGACATCAAAACAGTCCACACCCATGACTGGATTCACTTATATCTGCGTGACCTCAAAGGCTCTCAACTCAAGCCAGGTGAGGTCACTTTAACATATGTTACAACTGTAGCCGTATTTGTCTGGATTGACTGGTTAGAACAATTTCTGACACACCCAGTTTGACTATATTACCATGCCTTCGTTGAGCAAGCATTGGGCAAGCTATGGTTCAAAAAGATATTACCATTTTATTGTTGCTGAGCACTCCAGTAAGTGGAGGGGTGCTCAGGTTGTCTGTCCTGTCATGGTAAAGGTAAGAAGGTAGGCCTGGATCTGAATAGGTCTTCCTAAACTCCACAGCCCAGGCCCCTTCTTGGAACGCCTCAGCAGTTGTCCACAGTGCCTGCAGAATAGTGTGACAAAGGAGAACCCTACTCTTTGACTTCTCGGATGTTTAGCTAACTCAAATGTCACTTAAATAACTAAATAAAGCCTGCTGTGTTCAAGGTCTTGACATTTGAAAGCAAGGTAACCTGGCTTCTCTGCCCTGGGTAGCAGATGGAATTATTGGTGATCACGTTGAGTCAGCTGCAGACAGCTCAGCAACTGTCCCGTGTATTTGGGAACCACCGACTTAGGAGAGACATACAACAGGTGGTCTTAATAAGGGAGCAGATTTCAGTTCAGGGCTGGTTAGGCCAGGCTCAAGTTTTTCTGTGCTAAGAGGATTAAGCTGATAATCAAATCAGCTTGCTTCAGTAAATGAACTATGAGGAAGAACTTCAGCAAGCCAAGAGTTCAGAGAAGTGATGCTAAAATGCAAACCGCAACATCAAGTACCAGAGAAGTCGAAGTAGAAGTGGTTTCGTGTATTGACAGTGTGCAACAATTTCAAAGCCAAATCAAACATACACACACAAAACCCTCTCTCCCAGCGGATTCTACTTTTTCATTTTAACAGTTGGGAAGTTAGGAAAACACACCTACATAACAACTGTTTATTACTAAAAGAGTACAAAAAAAAAAAAAAAATCCCATATTCCATTCTACTCTCTAATTTGGATACTTTTTTTTTTTTTTTTTAACCAGTAATATCCAAAAGAACTTTCTGTGATGGTGGTTATGTTCCATCTAAGCTACTAAATACTGTAACCACCAGTCACATCGATATTTAATATTAGCAATGAGGTTAGTGTGGCCTGGGCACTCAACTCTGAATTTGACTTCATTTTCATTTATTGAAATTTAACCACTCTGGTCAGGCTGCTGACTTGGCCAGGACAGCTCATGTGCTGACAACTGATTAAGAAAAGGGACTTATGGTAAGAGAACGCGGATGGAAGCAACCACCAACTTTTTGACTGTAATGGAGGATACTCAGTTCGAAACCACACAGAATAAAGAAAGACTAGGTCTGCATTTTAAGCATATTAAAACACACCAAATTCAGATAATTTAAAGTGGCACAATTAAATAAAATTACACCATGTGAAGTTTTAAGCCAACAGTCCATTTTTTTTTCAATCCTCTGAATTCAAGTTTTCCACTAAGTACATTTAATTCATTGTTCCTACATTTATGTTATTTTTGTATGTGAGGTTATCATATAAAACAAAATTAAGTCATAAAGCAACAGACACAGCTCTGGGTACAACAGATTTGGCAGTTTTAACCACCCACTGGTGTGGCGTATAGGGACACTAACTTTCAGAAAGATTGACAGTGTCTCAACGGTAAAGTTATAAAGATGAATGTTATTTGAAGACAGTCTGAAATACCCTTTCATAGTAGCAACCACATGAGTGGGAACAAACCAGCCAGACCCAGACGTGGATTTGAAACTGGGATGGTTTGTATATGCTCGGGCCAGGGAGTGGCACTATTAGGATGTGTGCCCTTGTTGGAGTAGGTGTGTCACTGTAGGCGTGGGCTTTAAGACCCTAGTTCTAGCTCTCTGGGATCCAGTCTTCTCTTAGGGGCCTGCAAATGAAGATGTAGACCTCTCAGCTCCTCCTGCACCATGCCTGCCTGGATGCTGCCATGCTCCCGCCTTGATGATAATAGACTGAACTTCTGAACCTGTAAGCCAGCCCCAAGTAAATGTTGTCCTTATAAGACTTGCCTTGGTCATGGTGTCTGTGCACAGCAGTGAAACCCTAGCTAAGACAGAAACCAGGATGAACCGTGGTTCATTTCTTCAGTCACTATCTCCCCAGCCAAGGTTTGGACTGAAAAACTGATTTTCTTACAGGTAAGAGAGAAAAAGCGACCCCAGACTACTACTATAAAACATCAGTTCTACAACTCCGTATCTTTGCTTACATTTGAACCATAGACCCTCACGTCCAGGTAAGTATTTTTTAAGTGTTCTGTAGCACCCTTCAATTATGCTGTAGAAAGCTAAAGCCATCACCTGCGTTTCAGACCGTCCTGACCCCCATGGATATGACATTTCGGCAGCAGACAATTCAGCTTCCCTTTACTTTGCTCACAGTCACATAAATATTTCTTTTTATAAAACTTCTCCATGGAGATGAACACAGGAACCTGTTAATGTTGGAGCAACAACCTACTGACATATATTTTATCTTAGGTGGAATAACCATCTTTAAGTAGTCTGGCTATCTGTCATAACTACCTCATCATAATTCCAGGGTAAAAAAAAAAAATTAACTTTGAGCTCAACGAGCAGGTTAGAAAACTAAGGGAAACCAACCGTTTGCACAACGAAACAAGACGGGTTTTCAATAGCAGAGTGCATGTTATTCACTGAGTAGTGTGGGAAGCCATCAAAGCACACGATAAGCCTACCTTCAGGGCCTACATCTTCTCCTGGGAATTTAAGCTGCATCACAACAGGAATTTAAGCAGGCAAGTGAAGGAGAGGTGTCACAGTGTTTCAGCACTGCTAAGCTGGAAACTAAGCGAGCAGTTCTCAAGGCGATCTTGGCGCTTTAAAAACACCAATGTGTTAAAGAGTTACCCACCGACCGGGAAGAATGCTCCTAATGTAGTAAATGAAAATCCTGGATGGTAACCATGGGCACTAACATTCCTTTTGTAAGTACAATCCCCCTCTCCACGTGCCTTCACCCCACAAGATTCAACAGTAGAAACACTGAGATTAGTACACATGTTTGGGTGGTTATGAATCTCTCTGCTCCTTTTCCTTTCTGTGTTTTGACTATGTTGTTTGGGAAGAACAAAGTCACTTACATTTTAAGTAGGAAAAATTCAAAACACCACAGAAACTTCTGAAGAGAAATACAGTTTCGTCTGAAAATGAACACCAGCATTCCTTAGTTCAAGACAAATTGGGTTTAGGTTGTGTGCTGCGTTTCAATCAACAAGGCGAGACAAGAAAGACGAGGGAAGGCACTGGAAGTAAGAGACCCATTCTCAAAGCATATTATATTAAAACTTTTGGGAATCCTTTCTCTGCTAACATCTAGCAGAACATTTAACCTCAAGGGACCCCATTCCCCCTAAAAGTAAAATCATAACCAAGTCAGAGTTCTATTTACCTGTCATGTCAATCCTTGCTGGAAAACCAAGAAATAAAGGGGGCACCAGGGAAAAGTTGCTAAGTGAACAAAGCGAACACTGACTGCTGCTTTCGGCTTAAAACGACCAACACACATGGCCCTGCAGGAGGAGGAGGTCAGAGGCAGAGGTGGAAAACCTGTGATAGAAAGGACAACTTCTCCGCAGTTCAGACTTCAACATCCACAGAACAAGAACCTACGGTGTTAATGGAGAAGGGCCCAGGAACACGGTAACAGCAAGGCCTAGGGGGAAACAGACTCCTTCAGCCCATACCACACGACTGGGACTTCATCACACACCACACGCTCTTACGTTAACTCTCACACTAGATCCATCACTCCTCAGCCCCAGCATGGCTTCTCTCCCGCCATGGTCTTATTCATCAGTCTTTCTCATTTCATACATACTCCAAGGGCTCAGCAATTATATTCTAGGAGGGGGGGTACTTAATACACAGGGCATGAGGTAACCAAAGGCATAAAAGTGAATGAAGAAAGGAATGGAGTCAGAGGGGGAATGAGAGAGGCAGGGGTGAGCAGTTAAGCCTAGAATCCTGGGCTTGGTAGTACAGGGTATATATCCCAGCTATATAAGAGGTTGCTTTAGGAGGATTGCAGGTCAAAGACAGCTTGGTTTACTGGAAATTCGAGGCCTGCCTGGAAAATTAGCGAGACCTCGCCTGAAAATAATAATAAAACCCTAAAAATCAAGGGGTGGGATACAGGTCAGCGATAGATCACTTGCCTGGCACAGGTCAGATCCTAGGTTTAGTTCCAACATTTTAAAAAAAGTAATGGGGTGGAGGAAGTGAGGTATTGTGGATAGCCCTGGGGCTTTTTGTATTCTAATTCTCCCTCCCTGTGAGGGGCTTCAGACAAGGAGTGAGTTACTACACCTGTGACTTGTGAACTAATCCCCTAATGAATAAAAGAGCCAATCACTGGGCACATAGAGGGACTTCCAGGTCGGAGAGAGGAAGCAGGAGAGAAAGAGATGCCTTTTGGAACAGAGACAGCATGTAGCAGGTAAGATGTAGCTAGTAGTCTCCTGGTATCATGGCGGATCCGCAAAGATTCGCCACCAGAGGAATCAGACTTTGATAAGGTTTACAAGATTAGGTTTTAGTTGATGCACCCAGATATTGAGTTATCATTGTTTTTGAACTAAGTTTGTGCTGCCTTTTCCTTCACTCGGTGGCTCGTCTGGGTTCAAGAGAGAAAGGTACAGCGGCAAAGTGTGGGTTTGCCTGATGTGTACCACAGAGGCCATGGGGTATTGAAGCATGGGGCTGGCGTGGTAGTGACCTGCCAGTGGGAACCTAGTGAGCTGGGTGGAGAGATCATGGAGCTCTGAGTCAGAGCTGCGAGATGAAAGCAGGTCGGCCATTGCCCGCCAGTGCATGGCTGGCCAGCCTGCGGGGGATGAGAGAACCGGGGCATAGTGCGGGAACATGCCATATCGTCATTCTTTTTTAATATTTCCCGCAACAGGGTATGATAAGAATACTCTAGGAGATTCTTAGAACTGAATAAAAGTAGCTAATCACGTAATAGTTGGCATGCTACATCCGGGAGCTAAGAGCTTGACCCAGAAGAAATGGCAAGGGCGGGCTCACTGGCAAGGCATAACAAACACAAGTTCAGACTTGTATTTTAAAGACCCTTCTTGGTTGTACTGAGGGAGAGGGAGGCCTCAGTGTGGATGTAGCAGTGAGCTAGAGAGGAAATACATGGTTTCTGAACGAAAACTGGTAAGGAAATAATGCCCCAACAGAGGAGTAGCGGAACCGGAAGTGAGAAGCCTGTCTCCAGCTCACAGCTGACTTGTCTTTGCAAATGAGTGCGCTATCGTCTGCTGAGGTGCACGGCAGAGAGTGGACTGCTCTGACTCCATTTTAGCCCTAACTTCATTTCCTGTCCTCATTTCTTTCACAAACCATGATTCTGTGCGTGTAACATAGAAATCACCTTTTAATCCTGGGTGGTTGACTTTTATCAACCATCTGGGAAAAGCCGTTCATGATTTCAACCATGACACCTGTTATCTGCTGCTGGAAATAATTCTGTCCTAAGTACTGAGTACTTTCAATTTAGATGTAATGTTCTTGTATGTCTCATAACACATCTCACTCCTGACTACTGGGATCAATCAACCATGATTCTGAGCTAGAAAGTCATTTTTTATGCATTTATGCTCTTGATAATTGTAATATTATTATTAACAAAGTGCTCTGGGTTGCATGGTCCACGTGCTTGTTTTGATCACAGATTTCTAAGCCGTGGAGATTATCAGCAGTGAGTGCCCACTTGGTGGGTGCTGCATCCACAAGTAGTGTTTGCCTGTGTCAAAGGAACCCAGGAAAGCATTCCGAGACAGCCTCCTCAAACACTGTTTTTATGCTTCTAGTTAATGACAATAACTAGAAACAACTGTTAGTGCTAGCTGTACTGTGCTGATATTCTGAAGGGAAGATAAAGCTCTTTGGTTATATTAGTAAGACTCACAGCTGTCAGAAAGACCTTATGTAATTTAATAAATAGACCAAAGTTTCCTCGTGGTTCAGTTTAGAGGAAAAATCTTAAAGGCAATTCTTTAAAGTTCTTCTGCTAGGTCCCCTTGGTGGGAACAGAATGACATGGTTCCTGCCCCAGGACAGGGCCAGCAGGCATGGGCATAGGGCTTGTTTATGTAATAATGTACACATTTTCATGGTCCTCCTTCAAGGAAGGTCCTCCCTGTTATCGTTAACGATGTCCAAGATAATCCGAGAGAGCATCCTGTCCAGGAGGCCAAGGTGTGGCTAATGTTTTAGCAAAACGGTAAAGGCTGGGATCTTCAGGACAGCCCTTAAGGCTGCGGAAAAGGACTCTAAAAACATGAGTTCAAAAATACATAATTTCTCAACTGCACAAAATATAACATATGACTTGTATATAAGGGGTTTCACAGATCTAAAGAAACAGAGGCAGCTACACTATGAGCCAGCTTGTCAGAAAGATACAGACAGGCAGATATAAATGCTGGCAGATTCCTGAGTTCAAGGTCAGCCTGGGACAGAGGAAATTTAGGACCAGGTGTTGTAAAAATCGTAATTTCAGGGTGGGGTCCCACCCAGCTAGTTTATTGACTGTGCTTAACAGAGGCAGGCAGATCTCTGACTTCTTTTGCAATGTTAAAAGAAAATGTGTCCTTGCTGTCTCCTAAGAACTAAGGGGCTGGGGTCACTGGACGGGATGACAATCAAAGGGAAACCTGGAGTACTGGATTGATATGTAAAATAAAAGACTGGGTTTATGATCTGCAAGAGATGAGCTATCCAGAGAATTTTTTAGAATAACAGCAGGAGAGAACTGCCTAGAGAACTGTCTCCAGCGGAACATATAGAGAAAGAAGAACCGAGAGAGAGAGAGAGAGAGAGAGAGAGAGAGAGAGAGAGAGAGAGCGCACGTGTGTGCACAAGCCGGAAAGCTGTCTCCAGCAGAGCATACGCCATCGGCTTCCACCTGTGATTTGATTTCCAGTCCTGTTTCACTGCTCCCAGACACCCCTTCCTCAGAACCCCTCTCCAAGCCAAGGCTGGTCCTTGGCATTCTTCCATGTCAATTCACCAGTTAAATACTCAACCACTGTTCTGCTAGTCCTTCTGTGACGGCTGAACATTCACTGGTCTTTGTGAAATTACATAGGAAAAAGGAAATGGCGCAGGAGACAAACACACCGGCAAGTCCCTGCCGTAAAGTGGATAGATTTCCACGAAGAAGAGGGTGTGATGGAAGGTTAATACTGAGGCAGGTGGGAAGCAGAGGCATGGAGACCTTTGCATGTTCAAGGCCAGACAGGCCTGCCAAACCTACATAGCAAAATCCTGTCCTGGAACAAGAGCAGAGAATACAACAGAAGGGAGGTATGGCACACGGTCTGCTCATCTGAGGGAACTTTTTTGTTTCTGTGAGTCAGGGTATGGAGCTGTGTCTTAAGCTGGTCTCAAACACACCACAATCTTCCCGCCTCTGACTGTTGTGTTCGGAAATTATCTGCATGAGCGCAAAGCCCAGCTGAGCAATGTAACCTCTTGAAGGACTTTGGCTGCAGTCATTTCGTGGAGGTGCCCTCCTGCGTTATTCAGCAAGGTGTGTAAATCTTTCCCCTCCCCATGCTTCAGCTCCAGACAGGAGGGAGGATTCCAGTCCAACATGACATATGGCGTAGAATAATTTACCTTCAGACATGCAGTCTCAGGTGCTCACAGATTATATAAGTGAAGATGTCTAAAATTAGCTGCAAATATAGACAGTTTGGGGGGAGGGAGAGAAATAGAAGACAATCTGCTAGATATTAGCATGTACAAGGTCACAAAAGACCGGGAGTGAGGCTAGACGGGCTAGGGCAAAACATGACAATATAGTTTTATCGAACAAAACAAATACAACACAGTGTGAAGCAGCCTGTAGGTCCAATTAGAGACAATGGGAAAACCCGATTGTGCAGTGAAACTCAGTAAAGAGCGCCACTCAGTGTCACAGAAAGGATATCTCCATTACAGGGAAGGTGGCACTATTATAGAGAGAATGCCACTACCATAGAGAGGGTGGCACTGCCCTAGGGTGCTACTATCAGAGGGTTTGATTTACGATTAAAGCAATGCAAGCATAAGAAAGTCAACGAAGCATCCTTTACCCAGCGGCTGCAGCTGTATCAGTGCTGGCCTCAGAGACTTACCAGGTCTGAGCTCCTGTGTGTCTTTTACTCTGTGTGACTGGAGGACAACTCCACTCACTTGGGTCCTTCATTTTGTCATACACAGATGAAGATAAAATTATTTCTGCTTGGCCAAGATGGGAGAAATCTATGTTTACTGCAACAACTGCTAGATTCCACTTAAGAATCAGTTCATAACATTTAGGGTTTCCAATTTCCCCCCTTCCCCCCACAGTTTATCTCCGAGTGAGAGGAAGTGTTACTCATTTCCTGCCGCCTATGTAGATGAGCGTGAACCTCCACAAACCCAGTGCACGGTGCAGATGAGGAACCTGCCCCATCTCACTGCAGTGGGGATTCCCATCTGTCGGTCTGGCTCCGGCCTGTGTATCGCTGTGTACTTTTGCAATGGCTTTGTTAGCTGAGCCTCATTCGAGATGAGAGTGGAAAGTGAGTTTCACTGGCGATGAGCAGAAATCACAGGATGTTTCCAAAGCAACTGCAGTTACAAGGGCACAAGCACGGTAAAGGCTTGTCTGAACTGAACCCCATGTGGGCGGAGCTAGGTTCAAATTCTTACCCCTGACCTACTTACAGTAGCCTATTTTCACTGCTTAAACTGTTCTCTTTAACTTTCTAGTCTCAGTTCGAGAGTCTAGGGTAAGTTTTAAAGTTTGGATCACCCACAAATGTTGGTCATGATGGTTTATTTGTTGGGATTTGGTTTGGGTCTTTGTAACCGGGAAAGTCAACTATTATGGAGTGGGTATTGGTTGTATAAAAAGAAGTTGGGGGTGAGGGACATGGCTCTGTCAGTAAAGCGCTTGCCATGTATGTTAGCATTCTGTCTAAACTCCACCCCACAGTTACCTGGCAACAGCCAGGTATGCTCCGCCCCACAGTTGCCTGGCAACAGCCAGGTGGGCCTGGCCCACTATAAAAGGGGCTGCTTGGCCTCTTCTCTCTCTTATCTCTTTCTCTTGCCTCTCTCTTGAATCTCTTATCCCTTACCTCTCCCCATTCACTTCCCCCTCTCTCCACGTGGTCATGGCCGGCCTCTCCACGTCTCTACTCTCTCCCTCTCTCTGCCTTTCTCTGCCTCTACTACCCTCTTAGCTCCCCTCCCCATGCCCTGAATAAACTCTATTTCTATACTATACCTTCGTGTGTGTCTGGTCCCTCTGGGAGATGGGATGTCTCGGCATGGGCCTGCTGAGGCACACCCTTCCCCCACACCTCCCTAGCTCTCTATGCCTCCATAACATATATATATCTATATATTCTTATAAACACATCAATGTAAGCATGAGAGATGTTTGAACTTTATCGTAAAAGCTAGGCTTGGTGGCATGGTCCTTAGACCCGGCACTGGAGAGGCAGACATGAGAACTCCAAGTTCCACTGGGCCAGTCAGTGCAGTTTGTCAGTGCGCCCCACATTAAAGTAGCTTCAGGGAAACTGACATTCAGGGAAAGGCCCTGTCTCCAGAAATACGGTAGAGAGTGCCTGAGGAAAGCCCCTGACCTCAGCCCTTAACCTGTACCTGCCCACATGTGTGACTCAACGTGTACAAACACATGCCCAAACAGACGCTGAGTTAGGAAGTCTGGGGCAGAGAGCTCTACTCCTTGAGCGGAAAACCTAAGCCTTTGTTTCTTTCTGTTTCACTTTGCTTAACACACAGTTTCCAACTTCAGGCTTCTGTCACAAGCCAGGGAGGCTGAGGTTACTCCAGCCATTATTTACTTACTCCGGAACAGAAGAGAAAGGGCTGCTTCGACATTGCCTCCCCTGTGGAAAGGGAGCGATCCCTTAGTCCCACCCAGCAATTTCCTGACCTTAAGTTCATTATGTTTAAGAGCTGCTGCCCGGCATAAGGTCCATGGTTTACAAAGGTACAGTGTATACTGAGGAGACAGCTAATAAAATGGGCTATACAAATACTCCCCCCCTCCCCCCAGTATTAAAGGTTTCATCATATTGAAGGCAAAACTGTCTCCACTACAGTTGAGATCGATTAGTGCTCAGATCAATCTTCTGGCCTTGGGGCTTGAACTGCTTCGTGAACGTTCGTTGAATAATGGTTACACTGTGAGGACCAGCATGTAGCCATATTCAAAGTGGTCTTGTCAAAAAACTGTAAAGATTTTCAAAATTTTTTTTGGCCTAGCTCAGTCCATAAAACATAATTAATTCAACTCCCAAGGAGGGGTGCCCCAGAAATTTATTACTGGGTAAGAACAAATGAAATTAAGCCTAAGTAATTTGGTGGTATATTTTAAGCTTGGGACTATTCCCTGGTTTCTCTCTGCCTCTGTTCAGGAGAGACTAATGGTGCCCCTCTCCCTGGGTATCTCTTCAGAGATGGTCAGCCGCTGAGACCACCAGCCACTTTTGAGGCCATTCTTTCAGGGATTAAAAAAAAAAAAAAAAAAAAAGTTAACCCTAATGTTAAGAGGGAAAGAACACAGACAGTACAGCAACAGGCTTTGCACTTAGATAAACTAAAAGTGGCATTTTAAGTTTATCTTTTAAACATCTATTTATTTTGACTTTATGTGTAAGGGCTTTTGCCCTGCAAGTATGCCTGTGTACTGTGTGTATGCCTGGTACCCACAGAAGCCAGAACATGGCATTGGGTCCTCTAGAATTGGACTGTGAGATGGTCGTTAGCCATCTTGTGGGTGCAGGCAACCAAACCTCTGCACTCTCTGGCTTTCCAGTTAGGTAATTTAAGCTTTCTTTCCTACAATGAAGAGCTGGTAGATAACTAAGCCAGAGAGCAACAAGCGCTCCTAACGGCTGAGCCATCTCTCCAGACCCTGTTGGTAGTTAACTCTCATATACAGTGTTGCCACTACGGAATGAGACCGAGAGACAGAGGCTGTGGTCCGATGAAGTTTGTGGCTTCCTGTCCCCAAACAGTGGATCTGTCTGCTTGAGCAGAAAGATGCTGGCATTAAGAGCAGGGTGTGGAGGAGGAACAGAAGACCTTCAACAATAAACAACCACTTCCAGCTTTCAGCCAAAGGATGGATTTCACACCAACCAGTGATGAACAAAGTCATGGTAAAAAAACCCGGGATGGATGAATAGGAAAGGTAGACCCGGGGCTCACCTATGCTTTACTAGGAGAAAACACAGATTTTTTTCTTGCTAGAAAGATCCAGTAACCGAATTTATCTGTTTCCACGAAAGAACAAGAAATTAGAGAGAACAAAGGATAGACTACACAGAGAAGGCAGATACACGCTTACTTGTCAGCTAGCAACGCCAGTTTAGCTGGAAATCGAACTGGTTTAGTTTCTAACAGTTGTATCTATCACTGTAAAGGCTTAAGTTACTTATCTGGGAAGCCGAGTAGCTCCTGCCTTCGGGGAGCCACTCCCAGGATTGCTATTGCCTTTGGTACATAAATAAGGTTGGTCCATTGCAGGCCCCTAAGACCTGGCTTCGGTTTAGGGACCACAGGCGATATGGTTATTAAGCAGGTTAGAGAATCTACCACGATAAACTCGATGTCTGTAAGTGTACTGATCACTAAGACTGTATGCAGAAATCTTAAGAGTGCCTTAGGACTAGATCAGGGCCTCGTCCTCTGCGTGCACCTGTCTCCTTATCTTACAAGTGCATAAATTATCCTGATGGTGAGTTTACAGGCTACAAAAGTCACCCCTGGGATCAGTTAATGACTGAAGCCCTTGAAATTCAGGTTCAGATTTTTGATGAACAGGACCATGCTTTGGAAACATGAAAGCTAGTCAGTACCCACTTTCCTTTTAAATATGTGAAACAACAAGAAAAAGATAACTAGAGCCATGACTAGTCCCTCCAGCACAGATCCGCCTGTGTGAGGTCAATCCCCTTCCCTTTGTCTCTGCTGCAGAAACACATGCAAGCACATGGTTCTTAAACAAGGGGCTCATTATTAGGAAGCCAGTGCTCATTTGATGTAAACAACTCAAAGTGTATAAAATGGCGTTTAATTTCAAACGTGTGAACTAAAACCCAGCCCATCTGCCATGGTCCTCAAGACATTTAGCTTCACTTGGGCTCTTTGCAGAAAAAAAAAAAAAAGAAAAAAAAAAAAAAAAAAGAAAGAAATGGTTGAGAGAAAATTGAAAGTTTCTTAGTTAACAGCAACATCACCACACTCCAAACAAAACTGTATTAAATCAGTAATGCTCTATTCAAAGGTCTCTTTTATATCCCAGTTACAGAAAGAAAACCACAATAACTCAAGTCACTAACGAAGGTGAAGAATATACCCATCTTCCCTTCTTCCCACTCATTTTAAAAATGTGTGGACTGTGCGTGCGCGCGTGTGTGTGTGTGTGTGTGTGTGTGTGTGGTGTAGTGTGTGCCACAGCTCACACACACAGGCCAGAGGGAGCTTGAGGGAGCGGCGGCTTTCCCTCTGAGGTGTGAGATCCAGGAATTGAACTCAGGTCCTGAGGTGGGGCATCAAGTGTCTTTCCCTGCATTAAGCCATGTCGCCAGCCCTCCAATGATTTTTTTTTAAAAAACAAGGCTTGAGTGGCTACTGATATAAAAACTGACATTGGTGGGAATCTTTTCCCATCTTCCTGCAGCAGTATGGCAAATATTAAACTAAACAAATGTTTATATTAAATAGCTCATCAGTGCAGTAACAATGGAAATACATGTGTGAGCAAGGAACCGACTCTCCAGACAAACCGAGAAGGCTTTTAAGCTCCACCTTTAACGCACACAGAGGATGAAACGGTTCTAATCCGGATTGGGAACCATTTTTTGTCTTTTAGGCTAACAGACAATTATTTCAAAAACACAGGACTGGGGTCATGTTTACACATCAAGAGCTAACATGCTCACAGTTAAAAGACATCTTAGGAAGGGCTAGGAAAGCAATAACGGCAACTGAGGTCTCTGCAGTAAAATTTTATATGGGATGATGATTTACTTGTCAGGAATACTGACTAGGGAAAGCTGGCTGAACCAAAAACCAATTAGGACTCAGGAGGAGAGATTTCCAGCAACTATCAACTACCTATTGACAGCAGATCAATGAGATTGAGGTCACATCCACAAGAACTAGATAGGCAAGCTTCTAAGCCTGGGACTATCAATTAGTGGTGTGCTTTCAAACTGCACTTCTGAGGCCTTTCAGGTTCCATCCCATCCCATTCAAAAGAGTAAGAACAGCAGGCACCCCAGAGCTATTTTGAATGAAGATAATCCAGTAAGACGCTTAGTGCCATGCTTGGCACAGATGTGCTCTCAGCAAACATTTGCCTGGCACATAACAAAAGCTTGCTGTCACCACTCCAGCAACCTGGAGCAGCCCACCGGCCAGACCTCGGTTTCTTCCACAGAAAACACAGAGGCTGCAGTTGATCATTTCTGATGTCTTTGCCCTTCTAAAATGCAAACTTCTAGGAGGTGTCAGAATAGACAGGGAAAACTGTGTTTCCAAAGAGCAGAAGTGTGCCCTCTCGATGTGGCATGTACAGCCCGGGCATCAACTCCACACAAAAATCATACTTGTAAGTCATGCCTTTAAAACTAGCTGTAATCACTACATGTACCAAAGCCAAAGTAACAAGCATCTGCACAACCCACAGAAATCCCATGATGCTCCAAGACACACTATTTCGAAGCTACAATGTTTCCGAGTAACAAGTCCTAACAGGAATGTCAAAGTCTATGATCACAGTGCATAAGTGTGTTTAGCAATAAGGATATTTTGTACCTCTTAACAGAAAAAAAAAAATCATGAAAATCTTTAAAGACAAAATGAAATGTTTTGAAACCAAGCCATCAAGGATCTAGGTATCTCAAAATATCTAGTAAGTAAGGTCTTTCTCCACCGACACATTACAACCTCAAAATACTGGCATTAAGAAAATTTAAAAGCCCTTTTGGTTTTTAAAAGATTACTGAAAGTAAAGGAAGTTACCTAAAATTTTGTATAAAAAACTTAGAAAAATTAAAAGTTAATTAAAATTCACTACATGCTGGGAAAAGAGAGACTAAGAGTTTGTGCAGAAAATTACATCTGCCCATGTAACAGTCATGTTCATTCTTAAATGGGGGGGGGGGTTGAGAGGTTAAAAATCTAACGTTTGCCAGACAATACCTGCACTTCATATCAGTGAAAATGAGCCTAAGAGTGTGTTTTAAAGACAAAGATTTTCCTCGATTCATAAAACTATGTTAACTCTGGCTTCATTTCCAGAAAACCTTAGCAGATCCTCACTTAGCACAATCTCTAGGCTTTCAAACAATTTCAGTGATGCTTCAAGCATCTCAGCGTAAGTTGTACAAAGTACAAGGCATGCAGTTAAAACCGCAGTATCCTTACCCTCGAGATTGAGCTCAAAGCAAATGTGGCAGAAGGAGAGGGTGTCTTTGTCTGTCCCCAGTTTACATACACTGCAAATGTTGTCATCATTCAAGTCAATGTTTACAAACTGCTCCTCTTCGTTCATAGTGCCCCTATGAGGAAAGAGAAAAGGCAAGTTACACAACAGCTAGAACTTGCTCATGGCCTGCAGTACCAACAAAAAACGAAAAAGGAGGCGTTTGCAACAGCTCCATCAGGCAAGCATCGCCATGCTTGGAGTTATAGTATCACAGTTTTACTGAGAAAAAGCACACAGAGAGAAAAGGGCTGCCTATCGGGGACACTCGTCGCCCAGGTCGCACCGGCAGACACCGGGTCTGTCAACCAACTTCAGGCCGATCGCAGTGGCCAGAAGGAGCCACTGGGACGCGGCTTTGCCAACTTCTGGGCGAGCGCCTGGAGGCGTTCCGCTAACTCGGTTACCGGGCTCCCCCGCTCCGCCGCGGCAAGACGCACGTGGGGACGGGGACACCGGGAAAGGCTCGGCTCACGTCGGAGACCCCGCAGTCACGGACCGGAGGGTTCCGGAGGCGCCACTCGAGGGTCGTGGGCGGCCGGCGTGGCGTGGGAATCCGTCTCGTCTGTCCGTCCGTCCGTCCCCCTGCGCACCAGAGCGGCTAAGAGAAGGATCTCTACCGTCCGGCTCCGCGGGCCACCGTCCGCGCGCCACCAGCCACACTATTGTTTCCGCCGCCGCCGCAGACGGCAGTGCGCTCCGCCCCGCCCCGGCCGCCAGCGCCACCCCGAGCCGCCCACGGGGAGAGTGGCGGGGCCAGCCCACAGCCCCGGGGCCCCACGTGGCCACCCCGCCGCGAGGAGTACAGCCACCCTCCGCCTGCCCGCCCGCCCGTGTCCGCTCCACGGCCCCGCGAGCACCCCCTTTCCCCCGCCTCCGCGGCGAGCATCTCGCGCCCCTCCGCGTGGCGCACTTGGACCCGTCCGGACCGCCTCCGTCCAGCCCCTGCAAACTCCAGCCACTCGCGGGTTGCAGGAGGGGGCCCACGGCGACTGCTGGAAGGGGGGTGGGGGAGAGAAAGGCACAGTCACGCGTGGGGAGTGGATTGCTTCGAAACCAGGAGCCTGAACCACGTACTATCCCTGAACTCCAGTTTCATGTTGGAAGCTCCTGAAGCTGATAATTCAGGTATCCCGATTTAGGTATAATCCTAGAAACAGAGCATCTTTTCCTTCTGATTATGTCTTGCCGAGGCGCCCCTCCCCACGATGTGGTACAGCGCATGCCCATCCACGGGTAACATTCCCGAGGCTCCGCCTCTTGTTTTTAAGTCCACCCTTTTCCAAACTTTTTTTAAGTATGTAAATTTACTTTTATCAACTGCTTGACTCCTTAAGCCTTGCCTAGGCCACAAGTCTACCCAATACTTTCAGTTACGTTTGCTATAGTAGTCTTTCTCAACCGCCCACAGAAGAGAAAACAGGAAACTCAGCTTTTGTCTTACAGCTCAGTGGTGACGAACCCTTTATCCCAGTTTCTTAGAAACAAAAACTGGGGCTTGAACTCAAGGCTGCGGAAGGGAAAACCACTAATCAACGTCTCAAGAAAAGTCATCTGTGCTCATGCTGCTGAAGTGTGGTAGATGACTCAATGACCCTGACAACATGTGGCATGATTACAAGCGCAGAATCTCTAGTCCTACCCAAATTCCCTACCTTGCTCTGAACAAGACCTCCAGATCCGTGGACCTGAGGTGCCTCAGCAGGTGAAGTGTTTGTTGTGGCTTGCCTAGCAAGCTGAGCTCCATTTCCGGTGGAATGAGAGAACTGACTCCACAAAGCTGTCCTCTGAGTGTCCACACTCACCATGACACATCTTAAAGGTCCCAGGCCCCTATGCATATTAAAATTGGAGCGTGCTAAATATCTTGTATTTGGATTCTACTCACCTACTTAATGAAAGTGATTTTTACAACGTTTATATTTGTATGTGTATGTTTGTATATGTGGTGTGTATGATGTGTACATGATCATACCCTGGCATGTGTGTGGAGGTCAGGGGACAACTTTAGGTGTCTGTCCTCACTTTTATCTTGTTTGAGAACGGGTCTCTTTGCTGTTCATAGCTGTGTAGTCTAGGCTAGGGGGCCAGTGGGTTTCTGGTGATCTCCCTGTCTTCAGCTCCTGTGTTGCAGTAGAAGTGTTAAGATTGTAGACTACCATGTTTGGTTTCATCTGGTGGATTAGTCAGGGTTCTCTAGAGTCACAGAACTTATGGGATGTCTCTCTATATTAAGGGAATTTAATGTGATGATTTATAGTCTGTAGTCCAACTAACCCAACAATGGGCCGCTGTGGATGAGAAGTCCAAGAATCTAGTAGTTGCTCAGTCCCATGAAACTAATTGTTTCAGCTAGTCTGCTGTAGAAGTAGGTTCCAACAGATGTGCTGGCAAGTAAATGCAAGCAGGTAAAGAAGAGTGAATCTTCCTTCTTCTAATGTCCTTATGTAGGCTTCCAGTAGAAGATGTGGCCCAGATTAAAAGTGTGTGCCAGCACAACTGGGTTTGGGACTTGTTTTGTCCCAGGCTGACCTTGAACTCAGAGATCTCTTTGCCTCAGTGTCCTGAGAGTAAAACCATGCACTACCTTGGCTGAACCTAAGCTTTTCATGGTCACTAAGCCTCAAGATCTCCACGCCAAGATCCAGAAACTTGTGTCTTCCAGCCTCAAGATCTGGATCACAGGTGAGCCCTCCAATTCTGGATTGTCGTTCATTCCAGATAGTCAAGTTGACAACCAGGAATAGCTGATACACCCAGGTTCTGGGCATCTGAACTTAGGTCCTCACATGTATATGGAAAGCCACACCTTGGAGCCATTGCAGGTCCACATATCTGAGTGTCTTGTTCAGATGCAGGTACATATTTAGGGAATTTGGGATAGGACTGGAAATTCTGCATTTGTAGTGATGTCGTATAAAGTCAGTGTGGCTGATTCTTGTACTTCACTTCATTAACATGGACACTGACTGCTTTTTTGAGGCACTGATGAGTTACATCATAATTCATCAGTTTTCATAACTGATAACTCATAAGTTTTCAAGTTCAGTGGATCCATCTTATCTGTCTATCTATTCTCTTGGGTAAATACCTAGGGCAGGATTGCTAGATGATATGGTGAACATTTGCTCATTTTGTGTCGGGTTATGTGTGAATGTGAGGATCAAATCCGGGTGAGTTACGTAACTCCCATACCAGTAAACCATGGCGCACGCCTTTAATCCCAGCACTTGGGAGGCAGAGGCAGGTGGATTTGTGAGTTTGAGGTCAGCCTGGTCTACAGAGTTGAGTTCCAGGAGAGCTAGGGCTACACAGAGAAACCCTGTCTCAACCCCCCCCCCCAAAAAAAAGGAAATCGCCAAATGTTTTCCCTCAGTGCTTATGCAACTTTAGACACTGAGAATTGTGAATATCCTCTTAGTGAGCTGATAGCTGTTATGGCTTATATCTAAGACGTGCTCCCCATAGATTCATGATCTGAAGGCTTATGTGCTCCTCCTTTGTGGGAGGGACTGTTTTAGGGACCCTAAAAGGTTCTGGAGGTAGAACCCAGCTAGTAGAAATGGATTATTGGGAGCATGTCTGAAATTATTAGCTTGGTCATTAGTGCTGGCTGCCCTCTGCTTCCTACTCTTCCAACATGTAAACACCCACCGCTACTTAGTGCACATCAGCTTCCAGGAGCTGCACCACTTTCCTGTGTCTTCCCTGCCATGAGATGAACTGGAATCCTTCCAAAGTCCTGAGTTCATCCTAACTTGTTTCTGTCTGGTACTTTTGTTACTGTGATGCAAAAATCACAGACACAACTATTTTTCTTTGAAAATGAAAGGGGTGGGGTTTCTGTTGTTGCAAAGAATATCTCCAAAAGGAAAACCATCACTGGGCAGGTTTAAAAGCAGATCAGAAGATCTGTGCTCAGAAAGAAAAGGAATGCAGAGAGGAAACACAGAAGAATAAAACACAGTGTTAGCGATCTCAGATGTGACAGCACCCAACCTAACACACATGTATGACTGCAGTACTGGGGGAAAAAAAACTTGTAGATTTCATTAAAAGTATCAGCTAAAATTCAAGAAGCTCAACAAACCTGAAGCTAGACAAAAGAACCCTAACCAATGCATAATCAAACAAAAAATACCAAGGAAAAGAGAAAAACCATCAAGTAGACTGAGAAAAGAGATGTATTGAAGGAGAACTTGAGAAACTGGTACTGGCTTCCCATCAGAAATCATACAAACCCGGAAAAACCTGGAATAAAGGCTTTCAGAGGTAGAAATGGAGCTGGACTCCTAAAATTCTGTTTACACAGTGTAGCTCCAAAAATAAAGACATCTTCACACAAAGAGAAGCTGAGAGAAACTGCTATCACACTGTAAGAAACGACCAAGAAGCTCTGCAGGCAAAAGAAAACATGCCAGATCCGCGTGGACATATTCAACCAGTGAAGAGCATAAGATCTAGTAATTCATAAGGAAATGTTCAGAAAAGTCAGTCAACCCCAAAGTTTATTTGAGAGGTACTAATGGGAAAATACTGAATTTGGGGTCTCAGGTACAGTGAAGAACGATAACTGGCTCTAACCCTATAAACCATTAAAAGCAGGAATCTTTAATGTCAGAGATGCTTCAGAAGATTAAGCCAAAACAACTGAGAGAACCCCAGAGATGTTAAGTCACCATTACCAGGAAACAACAAAGACAGGGATCTCAGACCTCGTCTGTGAGGAACTACATTTAGCCAACAACTTGGGAAACTCATTTTAGCATCCTATAGATGTATTAATGTTAGCCTCAGTGGACCCAAAACAGAGCATCCAACGGAACCACACTGGATTCCTACCCACTGTCTCCATCTGTGTTCTATTGCTGCGGAGAGACACCATGACCACAGCAACTCTTAAAAGAAAGGATTTAACTGGGGCTGGCTTACAGTTGCTAAGGTTTAGTTCATTATCAAAATGGTGGGGATCATGGTAGCATCCAGGCAGTGGAGCAGGAGCTGAGAGTTCTTTCTATATCTGGATCTGTAGGCAGCAGAAAGAGTGGGCCAATGGGTCCGGCTTTGGCTTTTGAAAACCTTGAAGCCCACCTCCAGTGGCACAGGTCCTCCAACAAGACCACGCCTCCTAATCCTTTCAAATAGTGCCTGGTAGCCGAGCATTCAAATCTATGGGCCAATGGGAGTAATTGTTATTGAAAGCCTGCCTATGGTCTTCCATGGCAACAATAACAACAGAAAGCCCACATACACATGGAAGCTGAACAATGCTCTACTCAGCGACAACTTGGTCAGGGAAGAAATAAAGAAAGAAATTAAAGACTTCCTTGAATTTAATGAAAATGAAAGTACA
>CM052713.1:64179165-64189580 GCA_028551405.1 Uromys caudimaculatus | reverse complement strand
GTTCCTTATGTTCTTGCCCTTGCCTTTTGCCATCCTGTTAACTCTGATGTTAGCTGGTCTTACTCTGTCTGGTTGTGGCTTGCCCCTCCTGCAGGCCTCTGTGTCAATACTCCTTGAAGACCAGCTCTCTCTGAGAGGTGTTTGGGTTTGGAGAGCTGTGGCACAGGGTCAGCTCTGGGGTGCAAACAGAAACCAGAAGGATCCTGTTCTGATCCCAGCTGTTCCTTGGTTCCTGTGTCCTGATGGCTCTGCGAGGGTACCTCTTGATTGAGAAATTTGAACAGAAGTGGTGGTCTTCCTGTTCTCAAAGATGTGTCAGCACTCCTGGGAGACCAGCTCTCTCATGGCACTGAGTATGGAGCCCTGTGTCATGGGCTCAGCTCCCCGGCCTCCACTCACAGGACTCAAAGATGTGTCCACACTCCCTGGATGCTAGCCTTCTCTCTGCGTGATTTGGTTATGGAGCTCTGTGGCATAGACTGGGGTCCCTGGCCCTAGTTGTTCATTTAAATGACCTCCTCTTCCATCCACATTCATACAGCCTGTCTCTTGTTGGAAAACACGCATCAGCTTGCTCTTCAAGGCTTTGCTTTTCTATACAACCCAGAACCATCTTGTAAAAGTAACTTTTATTCACTTGATGCAGTTGTAGTTTTGGAGGCTTACTGCCCAATAAGGTCACCCTTACTAGGTCTTTCTGAACTCTGGCTGACTGGTTCAACTCAGCTGTTCTGGCTCAAAATCTTCTCCAAGCACACTAATTCAATCTGGCTTCCCTCAGCTTCTCTTCTTGGCTTCAAACTAACTCTGGCAATTTCTTCTGGCTGTATGTAATTGTCTGGCTTCACCCACCTCTGCTTACCTGCACTGAACTACATGAACTCGAGAACAAACTCACCTCCACTGCACCACACTCACTGCACTGACCCCAATTGACTGAATTCAACTGAACTGACTCACTGACCTGCTTTTTTTCAAACATGTTCCTTCCTTCTATAAACTAACCTTACTTTCTTTGCTTGGGATTAAAGGTGTATATTGAGGGTGTATATCTTGATCCCAACCCCTTCCTGTTTTTCACTGCTTCCTAGTCACCATGAGGTAAAGAGATTGTGCCATGTGTTCCCACCTCTGGCCAAAAGCAAAGATTCCAGGAACCATGACCTGTCTAATCTAAAATAAACCTTTCTTGACTTGTTTTTTCAGATATTCTGTTGTGACAGAAACCTAGCACAAGGTCATTTTTCTCATAAAGATAAACACTAAAATGTGACTACTTTGAACTAAGATGTGGCTCTAGTTAAGAGCAGATCTTTAAATACAATGAACATATTTGTAAAATAGCCTGTTAATCTCATAAGTGTAATTATGTGTTAAAAGACAATATATTCTATATTTGGATTAAATAAAACATATTTTATCATTTATTTTGACACAAAGGATATAGCCCATGGCTGGGTATCATGTATAAAGCCCTAGGCTCAATCCCAAGAGCTTCCCCATATTAATTGTACTTGTTTTTATTTCTTTAAGAAAAGAGAGTGTCTTCAGTGGTATATGTAGAATGCCTTCAGTGAAACATGTGGCTACCATTACATTGCTAATGAAATCATAGGATAATTTGTTCATATTGGCTCTCTCCTTCGACCATATAGGTACTACGGAAGGCAGAGAAGAGCCAGAGGACTAGGCTATGTCAATTCCAAAGGGAAGAATGTCCTGTGTAGAGACTTAACCATAAAAAGCAAGGTGAGGGCCTGCCTGCCATGCCCCAGTAGCAACAAAGACCAATGTGGCTTAGCTCTCCGACTCCAGTAGGTGAAGCACAAAAAAAGAACTGGGAAGCAGGATCAGGGTCATTTTCAAGACTTGAACTCCTGCTCTGAATAAAACAGAAAGCCATTGAAAGGTTTAGGGAAGTTCCTCCAGGGAACGCTGTTGAGGACAAACTGTGGAGTTAATCAAGTCTCCAGCAGGGAGTCCGACACTGCCTATAAGAAAGTGAGACTAGCTTGTTCTTCTTCAAGGGGCATTTTGAAAGTAGAGCCAATGAGATTTGATGAGAGATTAGAAGTAGACTAAGATAGATAATGAAGTAAAACACACTCAAAAGGATTTTTTTTTTTAAATCTCAAGCAACAAGAAGATCTAAATAATCACTACGTAGAAGGCAAGGAGGATGAAAAGTGTGAAGTTAGGAATGGGAGACAAGGGGAAAAATCAGAAGTTTGGTGATGGATGTGCTAATGAGCGTGAATGAGTCTCATCTATCTGGGATTCAGAGAAAGTTGTACACTGTAAATATATACTGTAAGTATATATGTATGTGTGTAAGCATATACAGTATAATGTATTTAAAAACAGAGATTAGTTAGCATCACCAATGGACTGAGAACAGACAACAGTTCCAAGATACTTTATGAAATAACAGGTCTGATTGGTGATTGATAGATAGGTAAATAGATATTCTGCAATAACCAAAATTAAAATTTCTTACACATTTGTAAAAGGATCGATGTTAAAGATAGATATATTGATAGATAGATAGATAGATAGATAGATAGATAGATAGATAGATAGATAATAAAATGCATATATTCCTTCCATAGGTAAAAAGGAATAGAAAATTGAGACAGAAAAGAAAGTAGGTTGCTATGGGTTTTTTTTTTCCAGTAAATTTTTATTTTCTTCCAAAACCTCTCATGTATTTTCAAAAGTCAAAAATAACCTCTTTTTCAACGTAATAATCATTCCAGATTCTCCTACATAAACAAAGACAGGAAATATAATCAAACTGAACCAGAAAATGAAAGACAAATTGTGTTATCTTTCTCATCAGTTAGGAATGCTTCCTTCTGAGATTCTGCATCATTTCCTTAACTGCTTGCCAAACAGTGTGAAGAACCCCTTCCCCCCCCACACACACAAATGGCTGCTGTTACTTTTAATACTTTATTATATCGTTTGACATTTTATGTGTTAAGTTCCAAAAACCTTCATCTCTGACTTTGTCATTATATTTCCTCAGTAAAATCTACAAGAGCAGAGCTGATTGGCTCAGCTTGAATCAAATTGTTTTTGGCTGAGTCCACTAGAACCAGAAATGATAAGTCAGCTGGTCAAAGTATGGAGACACTGAATCCCATTAATAATGCATTTTCTTTAAAATTATATTTAGTCCCATAACTGTTCATAATACATGCTTGTTTAAAAATTCAAATAAGGACCAGCAAGATGGATCAGAGGATAAAGGTGCTTGCTGCCAACCTTGATGACCTGAGTTCAACCCCCAGACACACATGGTAGGAGAACCAACACCAGCAAATTGTCCTCTATCTTCTACAAGTACACATAAATATACAATAAACAAATAGCTGTTAAAAATCAAATAAATATAGAAGCAAAAGGAAAAGAACACCTTTCAATTCTTTTTCCCATGAGTCAGAAAGTGTGAACTCCAAAAGACCACCAAGGAGCCAACTCTGATGTAATCACATTAGGGTCTCCGTAGGCGTAAGTTTTTTGCAACCTACTTTTAATAAGGATTCAACCTGTTCTCTAGCCAGACACCCAGCAGAGGTAGTGGAAGAGAAAAGTTATTAGGAATGGGGAAAATGGGCCTGTTTAGCAATAGTTCTTTGGGGGCGAGCTGGATCTTCTTTGGCAGTAGTTCAGTCTCACAGCAAACCTCAAATACAATTTGGCAGCTGCAGATAGTCCTCTAGGCAGGCAGACACCAGGCACAAACCTGCAGCTACAGTCCAACCCTTTCAGCAGGCGGACACCAGGCAGCCGTAGTTCAATCCTGAAGAAACTGCCAGGCTTGCCAACCGGCCTGAGGCAAGGCTGTGGGAGCTGGGAGTGGCAAACTACCCTAGGAACCTCAAGAGCAGTTCTTGGGTGACTTTCCCTCAATGGTGGCATTATCTCAAGTTGAGCTCAACAATGCTATGTAAAGCAAACTACATGCATGTTGTTAGTGAAGAATAGCAGGACAGAGCAAACCAAACCAATGCTCAGTGCTTGTCTCCCACTGTCTGTGTTTTTACACTTTTATCAAGAGTCCTTTCACATGTTTGCTATATCAAAACATCCTTTCACCTGTGTGCTCCAGTAAAACATTATTTGACATAATTTACTTTCCAAAGAAACTAGAAGTTTCCACTTCAGGTCTCTTTATCATAAACTTGAGTTTGGGCTTACTCACCAACAACCCACAGAACAGTTTGGTGAAGTTGCCCCAAACTCTCATTGGGACAAGGTTTTATAGAGAATGGGAGAATAAGTGAGCAGGGGTCCAGCCTGGCAAGTATCTAATAGAATGACTATTGTAAGCAGACAGGTGGGTGTTCTGAAGCAAGACCATGAACAATCACAACTGGTCTGGAAGTACATCTGAAATGATCAGACTAATCCTTGGTTGATTGTTGCTAGGAAGTAGCTAGGGGGTAGCTCTAGGGTATGGGCCAAGGACGAGCCATGGACTCCTTCCTGGCACTTGAGTGTAGCACTCAGGTTCTGCTGTAGGTCAAGTTCTCAGGCTTTTCTTTTTCTTCTACGATAGAGTCCAGTCCCAAGATGGAGTAGGTTTGGCCTCTCACTCTCACCCCTAACTACTAATTTTACATCCCATGGTGAAGGACAGGGGCAACTCTAATGAAACAGGTGGCTCAGGATCCCAAGTATAAGTTCAAAAAAGACCTGTATTTGACTTTTATAATCTACTTAACACATTATATAAACAATATTAAGAACTTAGTTCTCCCCTTTCCTCACGCATCCCTTCTATTTCAGGGAATTTTCCACAGTAGTGGTTTTCTAAAAATTTTCAGTTGCATGTATATTACCATAGGCTCCATGAGCTTTAACACATAAAATGAATCTGACAAGCATAAAATCACAGTTAAGAGCAAATTTATATTTCTAAGGAAGCACTGAAATGCTGAAATATATTCTGAAGTGCAAAATGGACCTAGTGAAGCCATCTGAACTACCAGAACCCCTCCCTTCCTCAGTGAATGCCCAGTGCATTCTCTGTGCATCTTGTTAGACTTGAAGTTATCTTAGAGGCAGTACACAGAACTTGTCTTACTCAAAAGTAAGACTAGGCTTGAAGTTTTTTCTTAATTGCTATACTATGTAAATTATGCTTTATCTCATATATCCCAGACTATTCTGGAACTTCCTACCTAGCCAAGTATGACTTGGACTTCTGATCCTCCTGCCCCACTTCTGAAGTGGTGTTATTATTTGCTTATACCACCATGCCCAGTGTTATGCAATGCTCAGGATGGAAGCCAGGGCTTCACACATGCCATATAAACACTTTACCAACTGGGCCTCACCCTCAGCTCATGCTCGTATATTTAAGAGTTCAAATAAACACATACAGAAAAGCAAAAGGTAGCTTCATTTAATGCTACCTAAGTAGCCACTGATTATCCTCAAGTCCCCAGCCCTCTGCAGAGGGAAATGAAGTTTAACAACCTTTGCAGAGGAGAAATCCAGCTGTGTGGGCCGAAGTCCTTGAAGTGTGTTTCTAGGTTAGATTTGGTGTCTAACTCATTCTCTTTCATCTTCAGCTCACCCTTTATTCTTTGTGCCAACAGCTTCTTGTCAATATTCCTGTCAAGTGACTCTAATGGCTCTCTATCCAGAACCCATAAAGACATCTTTTAATACAGTCCCAAAGAGTTAATCTCTTAAGGTTTTCCTAACTCACCCATGTTTTTTTTAAGCAGACATTTGATGAGCTGGTGAAGCAATCATTCAGAAACATACATCTCTAAAGCCGTAATCAGTTTATAATTTGTGCTGTGTAGCAAACAACTGTAGCTAGTCGTCCATGGGGACAATCCTTCAAATGCAGTATCTAACATTAAAGCCGCTTATGGCTATTTCAGATCATAGGAGCTTTCCAGCCTGCGATGTGTTCAGTCCGTTCCATTTCTGGGGATCAGCTGTGCTAATAGTTGACTGGAAAAGGAGCTGTGCACTGCAAAGTCAGCAGTGAATGATAGGAACAAGAGAGCATTTATAAGGTATCTCTCCCCAAATGAGAATATATTAAGCACAATAGCAAATGCTATTTTTTTTTCAAAGCGGCATATCACATTCTCATGAGATCCTGTGCTTAAGTTTGTGTGCTGCCTGGTGAGAAAAACTGACCAGCACCAAGTAAGCAGGTCAGGAGCAAGAGCACCTGCGGAGCACACACAAGGCCCTGAGTTCCAGACCAACACAAAAAATCAGAGAACTGACTGGAGAAGCTTCAATCTCAAACTAATTTATAAATTTTTCTAAAATTTTGAAGTAAAAAAGTAATATGAAAATTTTAAAATAAGAACCTTCACAGGTATAAAATCTCCTAAATTACAGCCTTTGTGGGCTTCTGGTTATATTTTCCTAGTGAATCAATCACTGTATCATAGGAATTATAGAACTATGCAGTTTTTCTGATTCCTATTCTCCATCTAAACCTGGGAAGAGCAATATCTATTTTGCAAGTTTTGTTGATATAATCTGAATAGTTTCTTGCCCTAAACTTGTATGACAAACCCAATCCCCAATTCAACTAAGACTGGTGAGGTCATGAAGGTGGAGCTCCTAAGTGGCATTGGTGTCCTTCAAGGGACTAAGAGATTGGGTTTTCTCTTTCCACCAAGTGAGAACACAGGGAGAAAGTACCATTCTGGGAACCAGAGAATGATCTGTCATATCTACCAGATGCTTAATCTACCAGAGACTTGATCTTATAGCTCCTGCCCTTGAAAGCCATAAGAAGTAAGGTTCTGTTGTAGAAGCCATCCAGACTCAGTACATTGCTACAGAAGCCTGGTCACAAAGTTACATAATGTAAACAGTGGTAGTTTTGCCATGGGTGAGGCCCACCACTGATTCTGTTTCCATCCTGTGGCAAGTAATTCCCATGCATACTGGCAAACATTCAAATGTCTGCCTCGTTGCTCAGGTTTTCTAACTTCTAATTCATCTGAAAGATGTATTTTCTTTTGTTATTTGGAAGAAGAGTTCTGAAACCTTTTCTGGGTTGTCCCCTGAGGAAATCGGTTGAAATCACACACCAGTCATGCCTAGAAATAACTGGCTCAATAATGCATCCATAATTGGCTTCTCGGAACCATCCGTCACATAAGTGACCTTCCTTCAGATGTTTATCTATGAGGGAAAAACAAAGATGTTACATAAAGTGTTTTCCACAATGCCCAGTACAAAAATTCATAATAGGTCCTTGCTCTACATCTCCTTGGGTAATGTTGTCCACTTTACTGATGAATCAGAGTCTACTTCTTAACAGTAACTCATACTGGGCAAAATGTCTTATATAGAATATAGCCACATGTGGCTACTAAGGACTTGAAACATTATTCTAAACTGAAAATGGATGGCAGTTTGAGCTGAAAAATATTTAGATAACATAAAATAAAAACTCAAGGTAACTCATGAATAATTATTGTGCTGATTAATTGAGATAACACGTTTATATACTGATTTATTGCCTTTGTGTCTTTGATTTTTATAGTATTGGGACTAGAAGACCATTTGTTATATACTAGTAAAATAAAATACATTAATACTAGTCCTACCATCTTCTTAGTTTTTATAATGTGGCTCTACCCCAACATATTAATTTACTTTAATTGTGTGTTGTATTCTTGTGGAGGACTACACTACACTGTACTTACTTATGCTGTACTTTTTTACTACTGTAAGGTCTCAGTTCATGAACAAAAAGGAGAAAGAGAAAAACAACAGAGAGCGAGAGAGAGAGAGAGAGAGAGAGAGAGAGAGAGAGAGAGAGAACCTGGGAGCTCATAGTCAGTATCCTTTCCTATTATAGAGGAATTTTAATATGGTTGCTCTGGCAAAGGCTTGCATCCAAAGACCTTCTAGCTTTTTATTGGCATCTCTAAAGTCTATAGTACAATTCTTTCTGCTTACCAAAACAGGGATCTCCAACTGTTGCAAGGGTATTCTGATGCTAAAGATTTCGGGAAACCTAAAGAAGAAGGGGGGGGGGGAAGGAGAGGGGAGAGGAGGAGGGGGAGGAGGAGGAAGAAGAGGGAGGAGGAGGGAGAGTGTGGAGGAGAAGGGAGAGGACGAAGAGGAGGAGGGAAGGAGGAGGGGAGGAAAAAGAAGGAGGAAGGGGAAGAGGAGGAGAAAGGAGGGGGAGGAGGAAGAAGAAGAGAAGAAGAAGAAGAAGAAGAAGAAGAAGAAGAAGAAGAAGAAGAAGAAGAAGAAGAAGAAGAAGAAGAAGAACAAGAACAAGAACAAGAACAAGAACAAGAACAAGAACAAGAACAAGAACAAGAACAAGAACAAGAACAAGAACAAGAACAAGAACAAGAAGAACAAGAACAAGAAGAACAGGAACAAGAAGAACAAGAACAAGAAGAAGAACAAGAAGAGGAAGAGGAGGAGGAAGGAAGGAAGGAAGGAAGGAAGGAAGGAAGGAAGGAAGGAAGGAAAGCAAGGAAGCTATTAAGGCTCTGGAGGCAGAGGCAAGCTCTGTGAACTCTGTAATTTGAGGACAGCCTGGTCTACAGATGAGTTCCAGACCAGCCAGTGAGCAACAGTGAGACCCTGTCTGAAAGTAACAACAAAAGCTATCCAGGTTCCATAATGTCACAAGTCTTCATTTTTAGAACTACCCATGGAATACAGCCCAACGCTCTGTATGACAGCTTCTTTTAGTCTTGGTTGGTAAATAGTTCTGACTCTCCCATTTCTCATGCTTGGTCAAATAAAACAAATGCACAAACATAGAACTTAGCAAGCTAAATAGCATTTTCACTGTCTTCTTAGTTCCTCGTTGGTCAGACTTCTTAGCATCAGTTGTCATTCAATAAGAGGTGTTTAATATCTTTCATTCATTCCTTGAGAGTAAGGCAAAGCATATGGAACAGTGAGGGATAAAGGCGACTCCAGCTTAAGTAGACAGATGAGCTTAGTCAATTCTGATGATGATCAAGAGATGACAGATGTCACAACCAGATCTACCTCATAACCAAGGGTGTCTTGAGTAAGATAGGGAAAATTCATGTAGAAACAGCAAGAAGAGTAAACGCATATGCAAAGAAGACTAGCCTCCAACCCACGTCCTAGCTGAGTACCTAGGGAGAGACAGCAGTGGAAAAGAGGGTAAGTCTGCCACACTTGTTGCCCCAGCATTAGAGCGGAAATCGCAGCATTGGTTGGGTCTCTAGAAACACCTTTCACCAATGAAGGTTAAGAAATAAATTCTTCCTACATCTAAGTATTAGAATTTACTTGAGAAAGATAGCTGGAGATGAAACAAACTTGAATTTTTAACCCAAATTTAACTATGGTGAGTCAGTCAACAGGAGTCGCAGGGATTTCAGAATGTAGCTTTTAGGAGACTGACAAATTACCTAACAACCCAAGAACATTCATCTCCTTTCCTGCACCTGATCTACCTGGTCCAAACTACACAAAGCGACAATATCATCCTGAAGGAAAAACAGAAGCAAGGCCTGGCAGATTTTAAACCTAAAGTGCTAACAAGACATGGAAAGGGGAACATTAACCTAGAAATAACTACAGTCGGGTTTATACCATCATAGGAAATTGGGCCTATGATAGACAGCAAGCTCAATGAGAAATATCATCTCAAGAGGCCCGTCCACCACCATGCCACTGGCTGCGCAGGCAGGCAGGAGACACCCAGAAGCCAGCCAGGTTCACAACCTGCCCCCAGCGGGAGCCACTCTGATGTGCAAATCTATGGTGGACAGGTGGGAGAGAAGAAGACGCAGAACCGTTTCAGCATTATGAAGAGTAGTGGAACAGGGGATGAGAAAGTGGAGAAGAATAGACTGCTCTGAGTAGTCTGCACTGCCACCTGAGGCGGTGATGAAGTTCCCCGGTCCATGCTGTCACTGAGGACCATGTCTAGAGGTAGGCATCATGATTTTGTGCATTGTGTAAATGTTATCTTTGTTTTACTCAAATGCTTATTTCTCTGCCCTCACATCTTTTTCAATCCTGACACAGCATTGCAATGCTTATGTCAAGAAGCTCCTGTCCTAAGTTTGTGTAAATGACTCTTACCATTTATTCTTTGCCTTGTCAATAAATACTGATCTGCCAATGGCTGGGCAGAAGAGAGAATAGGACTGGACTTCTGCTATCTGGGGGGGGGGGGGGACACAGAAGAGGAGGAGGAGGAGGAGGAGGAGGAGACAGAGAAGAGGAAGAGGAAGAGGAAAAGGAAGAAGAAGAAGAAGAAGAAGAGGAGGAGGAGGAGGAGGAGGAAGAGGAAGAAGAAGAAGAAGAAGAAGAAGAAGAAGAAGAAGAAGAAGAAGAAGAAGAAGAAGAAGAAGAAGAAGAAGAAGAAGAAGAAGAAGAAGAGGAAGAGGAAGAGGAAGAAGAGGAAG
>CM052713.1:64166863-64179065 GCA_028551405.1 Uromys caudimaculatus | reverse complement strand
ATACATAAATGGATGTATTATTGGGATCTTGGCTGAGAGAAAGCCAGATTAGTTTAGGGGATTAAGATAGACTTCCCAGGGACTGAGGTGAAGCTAGAAAATAAATCTTGGTTTCTCTGTTTCATTATTGGGAACTAGCTAGGATAAAGAAATACAGCCACCCTATTAATTTACTATTTATATTTATATTAAAATTATCTTTAACAACTGGGACCATACAGTAGCAGGAGGCAATGTGGAAGTCCCTCGTCTGGGCTGCTGCCTGGGGCCATGTTGATGTGAAAGGGCTGTGATGTGCCCACCCCCACCCCCGCCCACTGTAGCACTTGGGAGAGTGGGCTCTGAATCAGACCTGGATAGCACAGTAGAGCTGGCCCTGGTGGCAGAAGCAAAGGTGATCTGACAACCCTATCCTCCCTCACGACCCCCAGTTGTGAGTGCTGGAGAGCTGGGCCCACCCCTTATCTGCCATAAGGTGGCATGGGTGAGGGAGAGATGCCCTCCCGTCCCTCCATCCCACAAAGACTTTTGTGTGTGCACACACATGCACAAGTTAATCAATTAAAAAATAAAGCAGAGCCGGGCAGTGGTGGCACACGCCTTTAATCCCAGCACATGGGAGGCAGAGGCAGGCGGATTTCTGAGTTCGAGGCCAGCCTGGTCTACAGAGTGAATTCCAGGACAGCCAGGGCTACACAGAGAAACCCTGTCTCGGGTGACAGTTAAGGAACAAATAGCTAAGGCTGTCCTCTGGTCTACACACACACACACACACACACACACACACACACACACACACACAGAGAGAGAGAGAGAGAGAGAGAGAGAGAGAGAGAGAGAGAGAGAGAGAGACCATGTAGGCAGAAGGGGGCTCCTTAAATAGAGGAAAGAGACTAGGTGGGGTTGAGATAGGGAAAGGGAGGTAATGGGGCAGTGGAGAACATGATGGAAATATGTTATTTAATGAATCAAAATTTCATATGAAACTCATTGTTCTGCATAATATATGCTAACAATAGAAAGGAGAGAGTGAGCTGTACCCAGGCAATCCTCTCTTTCTGCATCCTGACTTCATGCGCAATGTGACCACATGCTTCTGCCACCATACCCCCTCACCTGCCTCTGGACCTAGAAACTAAAATACACCTTTCCTCTTTTAAAGAAAAAAAGTTAAACTGAGGAAATTCTATAAGCCTAAAAAGATCCAGCCTCAGCCACACCCTTTCAGATCTAAGCAGTCAGGACTTTTTTGCAGGGAAAGCTACTCACTACAGATGGTGCTTTAACTCAGTGGGAATCATTAAAGTCAGGCTGGCTTCTCTGCTGTGCTTGCGCTATGCCAGTGTCCAAGTGCTAAGAATTAATTCTTTCTCTACCTGTAGTTGTAAACATAAAGTACAGTGTAAGAGGATTTTATTTATAAGATAAAGAGATTGGAAGATGTCCTTGTTAGCTATAAAATTAAATGTCACCCACTTTATTTTTATCAAGCATCAGAGGTCTTCTAAGTCTCAGATCTAGCCTTAAAGGAAGAAACTGAAAACCAGTAGGTAAAACAGGGGCAAACCTTTTGCTTTTATGAACACACTCAGTCTTACGTTTGTAGATTGCTTCCTAGAAACCTCAGAAGTGTAGGCCGGGAGGGGTGCCGCTGGCAATATTTCATATGATAAAAAAATGATAAATTGCATCAGGCAGGAGAAAAACTATGAACTATAAGAACATGGTGGGAAGACATGGTTTGGGGATTTCTGAGTATGATTCTCAGAGGTAGTCAGGCCCAGTACAGAACTCAGAAAACAATGCCTCAAACATTATTATAAGAGATGGATGCTCCCATCAGAAACTGGAGCCTTTAAGCACAATGGACCCTTGGATAAATCTTATTTCAACTTGTCTGAACTTGATGCCTAGCAACCAAAAGTTGCCCTCGTGGTTGGTGGAACGGAACACCAGCTGCAGAAAGACATAACTGGAAAGGCAAGTGCAATGCAACCCTCTAACAAGCTGAACTTCCTGCTCTGTATCCTTCCATTCTGTTCTTTTGGTGTGTGTGTGTGTGTGTGTGTGTGTGTGTGTGTGTGTGTGTGTGTGTGTGTGTTACACATTTTTGTGGGCATATGGATATCAGAGCCCAGCCTTAGGAACCATCCACCTTATTTTTTTCATATTTATTTTATCTCTGTGTATGAGTGCTCTAGGCTTGGAACTTGGATCTTCATGTTTGACAGCAACTAATTTACCCACTGAGCCATCTCCCCATCCCCCTACATCCATCTAACGATCCCTGTAGAAGTCTGGTGAACCTGAACTTCTAGGAACTCTCCCTGTGGGCACTGCAATGGCTCAGTACACATCAGAGAACACGTGACAGAACGGTATCAAATGGATACGCCTTTCATGACTGATGACCTTATTAATATTCCCTCTATTTTTAAACTAATCTACTATTTTTGTTTTCCTCATAAATGCATACTAAAATCATAAGTTTGCATGTGTTGAAATAAAAATTCTGTTGTCTCTCTTATAGCTACTTAACTATACTTAGTGATAGAACACTACAAACCCAAAGCAACTGTCACATGCTGGGAGAAAACTTGATTTCCTCACTCGTAAACAATGATGAAAAACGAGGGATACTTGGATGTAAATGTGCTTGAGGTGAACTTAAAATTCCAAAGCAACTAAGAGTGGACCTAAAACTGTCCCCAGGGGTGAGCGCATACATCAACCCATCTGCTCAGAAATCCATGTACTATTCAGTTCTCCTGCTTTTGTATTTGCAGGTTAGCCTTGAGCTACCCACCAAGATGACCCTAAACTCTTGATCCTCCCTAACTTTACTTCCCAAGTGCTAGATTATAGTCAAGTGCCACCATGCTCAGTTTAATTTGATTCTGAGGATTGAACCCAGGATTCAAGGGCTCCCAGATAACTCTACTAACAGAGCTAAATTCCTGAACTCATCACTGCTTCTTCATGAGTTCTCTAGATAAACTATTTCTCTAGATAAACTTTTAATTAAGTCTAGTACAATAAATGTGGTAAGTAAGCCTCGTGGTAAATGACATGCTTTTAAAAACAAGACTCAAAAAACAGAAAGAGAGAGAGAGAAAGAGAGAAAGACTCATCCTGAGTATGTATCTATCATTTAATTTCAAGCTATCATAAGAGGTGATCATATTAAACTTTCTTTCTAGTTCTAGGTATAAGCCCACAAGCCCATCTGACATACAAGTCTGATGACCTGAGTTAAATGTCCAGATCCCATGGTGGAAGGAGAGAACCAGCTCCTGAATGTTTTCTTCTGATATCCACATGCACATAGTACAAGTACTTTCACAAAGAGGTATGGGGCAGGAGGAAGGGAGGAAGGAGGAAGAAAGACAAAATCAAACATCCTTGTGTTCTTTCTCACTTATCCTCAGTGCTATTGTCTCTCAGTCACAAACTTTTTATCTCAATGAACCCTTCAGTTTTATACCTAACTCAATGTGCACACCAATGGTGGAGTCTAAAATATGTCTGGATTTCAATTTCTTGCTTGAGTATTCCACATCCAGATGTTTGATATTTATATCATGGGTTATAAAAGTAAACCTCTGCTAAAGTATTACAAAATATAACTTCCTCTAACTTCAGAGAACAAACTTACACTTTCCTTTAATCACCTTGATTTTTACAATGAGAACTGTCTTCATTAAGAATAACTGGTTTTAGTCTAATAGGAAAAAAAATCAGTATCTTGGTAGTTAATTCCCAGTCTTCTCCAGAAATGCTCACAAAGAATTTATCCACAGACTAGAAAAGTGTTTGCTGTGTTCTTAGAAAACAAGACGATGGATCAGCACACAGATTATTCATAATGTCAGCAAATCCTTTTAATGCAAATATATATAACCCAAACTTTTGAAGGGGGTTTCTTACCTAAGAATAAGAAAAGTCATAATTTTAACAGTGATATTTTCTTTGGCATTAAGGATTCCAACTGAACGGCACTTGAGAAGGATTGGGCATTTAGAAAGTGGATTGACAAAACAGAAATAAACCCACCACAATTCAATCTGAGTGGAAATTAGAAAGCACTCCAAAACAAATAGTTACTGCTTTCCTGTTTACTAAAAAAGAAAAGAAGTTTAAATACGTACTTTAACCTCAAATACATTATTTAAACTGGTACTGGGCCTAAGATTGGAAGTCTGTTCTTCAGTCTTTATCAGTCAATTTTAATGTGTAACATGTGCTGTACTCAGTTGAAAATGTTATTGAGCACTGAAGAAGCCTACATGTTTGTCCTCTTCAAAAAGCCATGACTTTCATGGATACATGGGCACCTGCAAGAAAGACATGGTTCTCAAGACCCCTTCCAGTGCAGCTTTAGAGTAACCAGAAAATCTATGTGCTGGCTTTGGGTTATGGACTAAAAGGACAGCAGCTATATGTTCTTTACATTCTCTTTCCAGCCTCCTACTAATTACTATTTGCAATCCACACAAAATGAATCCCACATCTTAGAGGTGGCAGAGAGAAAGCCAGAAGCACCATTCATGTCTGAAGACTTTATGGGTAAGGTCTCCCATATCCAGACAATGCAGGAAAAAAAAAAAAAACCTACCTTTCTGAGACACTATAATTAGGCATTTTATATCAAATGTGGTGAAGGCTAATCCCAATGGTACAGATTTTAAAGTATTAAGTAAGTGCTAAATACAAATGAAATGAGGAACACAATTCTTATAGACAATCTGTTTACAATTAAGTGGTATAAAAAGTATTGGTGTAGACTATGAATTTTTTTAACCACCCAGGTTTATGTTGTGTTTTGGTTTTTGTTTGGTAGTGGTGGTGGTGGTATGGGAGTTTGTGACAGTTTGCCTGGTATGTGTACTTGTTAATGTAGGTGCGTACACATGTATGTGAGGCTGCACATGTTTGTGTGTGCGTGTTATAGAAGATAGAGGTTGACCTAGGGTATCTTTCCTTGATTGATCTCTATCTTTATTTTTTTTTAGCTAGAGTCTCTCTGAACCAATGAAACAGTTCATTGATTCACCTAGGCTTGCTAGCCAATGAGCTTCAGGGATCCGCCTATTTCTGCCCACCTCAGCCCTGAGATAACAAGTGTGAGCCTATATACCCAGCCTTTGATATCACGTCTGGAGATTTGAACTCAACTCCTCATGCTGTACAGCACACACTGTTATCAACTCGGTCATCTCCCCAGCCCACAACCTATGTTTAATCCAGTTCCCTTCCTCTGGGAACAGCTACCACTTTCCTCTGGAGGCATTTGTGATGTCAAGAGATCAAATGTTACCCACTCCTAAGCCTAGAGAATTAAGTAGTAGCCCTTATAATTGATTCAGGAGTCAGCTCGTGAATTTAACATCCAGCTGTTGCAATCAGTGTAGCTCCAGCACGGTGCATGATGAAGCACAATTTGGTGCTTCTTTAGCCAACATCTGTCATTCATCTGCCATTCAGCTAGCTCCACCCTAGCTTGACACTCTGACTGGACACTTGACTGTTCTAAATCTCTTAACTCCTTTGCACCAGGAGATAGTCTTGAGGAAGCATTTCTCAAGATGTTGACAGTACACAAGAACTTAAGCTAACCCATAGAATCACACGTATAATGTGTCTGTTACTATCTCACAGGAATAAAACCCTACATTCAAACCATTACAGTGAACTATAGGGTTACAGGAACTAGAGAGGGGACGGAGAGACGGAAATAAAGTGTGATTAAGTAAAGTGCAGACAGTGTGAGTTTCATAGTTTTCAGAGCCATGGCACCAGAAGGCCGGGGCTGCAGGTGTCAGTCTATCTATAGGAGAAAAATGAGATGGGGTATCAAGACAAGCAAGGTGGTTGTGTTCCTCGGGATTGCTATTGCTGTGATAAAACACTATAACCAAAAGAAAGCTGGTTAAGAAAGGATTTGTTTGGCTTACACCGCCACATCACTGTTTATCATCAAAGGAAGTCAGGGCAGAAACTCAAACTGGACAAGAACCTGGAGGCAGGAGCTGATGCAGAGGCCATGATGTGTTTAAATAAAGATAAAGAGAGAGGGATATGCTCTATGGGGGCGTGGTGAGGTGTGGGGGAAGGGTGTGTCCCAGCGGCCCATGCCGAGGTATCCCTTCCCTCTTGCTAACAGCCTGATCTTATGGCATCATTTTCCCAACCAAGGTTCCCGTCTCTCAGAAGACTCTAGCTTCTGTCAGGTGGACATCAAACTAGCCAGTCACATGACATATAGTATAGAACAGAGGGGGAGGGGAGCTAAGAGGGTGGTAGAGGCAGAGAATGGCAGAGAGAGGGAGAGAGTAGAGAAGTAGAGGCCGGCCATGAGCATGTGGAGAGGGGGGGGGAAGGGAATGGGGAGAGAGGTAGGAAGGGGTGAGGGGACAGAGTGGGAACAAGAAGGCAAGAGAGGAACAAGAGTAAGAGACCGAGGAGGGAGCAAGCAGCCCCTTTAATAGTGGCTCAGGCCTACTTGGCTGTTGCCAGGTAACCGTGGGGCGGAGCTTAGACAGAATGCTAACACTGCTTACTGGCTTGCTCCTTATATCTTACTCAGCCTGCTTTTTATAGAACCCAAGACCTAGGGATGGTGCTACCCATCAATCACTAATTAAGAAAATGTGCCGCAGGCTTGCTAACAGCCTGATCTTATGGCATCATTTTCCCAACCAAGGTTCCCGTCTCTCAGAAGACTCTAGCTTCTGTCAGGTGGACATCAAACTAGCCAGCATCGACATCCATTTATGGATGGACATGTTGAGTGTATTAAGTTCTTTACTTTAAAAGTGGGACCCTGTAAACAATCGTGCATTACAAAAGGTGAGCATACTATGAAATCAGGAACACAGAAGGCATATCCTCATGTTAGTGGAAGGATTCCGTGTGTGTGAGACTTTACTGATGAGTGGGGATGATTATCCTACCGTCACACAGAAGGCAGTTTTAGGAAAGAAAATCAATCCTCTCTAGCGGCCACTGCTGGTTTATTTACATATCTCTTTTTCTTGGCTGTTTTTTTTTTTGGGGGGGGGGGGGTGGTCATGGAGCCCAGAAAAAAAAGACCTATTTTTCTCAAACCTGTTACTTGTGAAGATGATGTATAAACAAAAATCTGCTATGGTCTCTTAGGAAATGGCTTGCTTCCTGGCTGAAGTGAAAGGTGTGGCTTACTCTCAGACCTTTCCCACTTCTTCTGTGCCTATTATTTTTCCTGGAGGAAATTATGGTGCCCAACTGGAGAAGAACCAGAGCAGGCAGTGCTGACAACAATGACAGCTGTGAGTGGTTGGCTCTGCTGAGCTTGCTCAGAGACACACAGAAGCCCTTACTCAGATACTGTAAATTTGGGTTTTTGTTCCATGTATATCAAATGATTTGGAGCTCTCCGATACCCAATTTCACAGTGATGTCTATTTTCAATCAAGCCTAATTATAAAGATAGTCTTTGTTTACAGTTTTTCACACTTCAGTGAGTCACTAATTTGAGGGATTTATTAGGTTTATTATGTTTCTGTGTGTGTGTGTGTGTGTGTGTGTGCGCGCGCGCGCGCGCACACACACACAAGAGAAAGTGCACGCACCACAGAGTATTGTAGAGCTCAAAGGACAACTTTGATCCTTGCTGTCCACCCCGTCTCTTGTTCACTCTCACCACATATAGCAGAATAGCTGGTTCACGGGCTTCCAGAAATTCTCCTGTGTCTGCCTCCCATCTGGCCATAGAATGAGGTCAGGCATGTGTTACCAAGTCTGGTTTTTATGTGGGTTCCAAGAACTATCTTCCCAGCCCGAATTACTAGTTTCGAAAGGACTACATGTAACAGATAACCATTCAAGTCCCTCTGAGCCTGCCTCTTGAATTATGAAGAACTGAAGACCAACCCTTTTGGAGGGACTGGCTTTTCTTCTCCCTGTATTGTCAGGGAGGGAGGCGAGGCAGTGTGTTTACTCAGTGATTTTTACCTTATTCTGGAACCTCTCTCAGAATGGAAGGAGATTACCACCAGCCCAAGTATTTTCAATCAATTTTTATTACTTAAAACAGAAGATAGCTATTAAATAAATAAATGAGATTTTTTTTAAATGAAAAACAATAAACTGGAAATCAACTTGTATCTGTCTAACTGCTAAATAGATTAACGTATTCCCGTTAGGACAAAGGCACAAGGCCATCATGAGTTTCTAGAAGAGGGTGCCATCTGCATTTGTCCCAGAAAACTCTTTGAAGAATACACTGAGAAACTAGATGAAAGATCTGCAGACATAATAACCGAGGGTTCCTGCCAGGATGAAATGAGGGTTACTAGAATAGCTTGTAAAAGAAAGCTGGCCACAGTATACAAAATACCTATTTTTAAAGGCTGGAACATGGATCATACAGCATGGAGTTTTTAATAGAAAGGAAGGCAAATGGGATGAGGCACTGTAGTGGCTATTTCTGATTGTCAACTTGACTATATCTGGAGTGAATTATAATCCAGAATTAGAAGGCTCACCTGTGATCTAGATCTTGCGACTGGAGGACATAACTTTCAGGTGTGGTGGTATGCGCACCTCTAATCTGGGCCACACCTGCTGCTGGAGATCTACATAAGGACATTGGAAGAAGGAAGAATCAATCGTCTTCGCAAGTGAGCAATCTAAAAGTTGCTAAGTGTGTCCTTGAAGAGAATCTTCTCTCCAGCAGCCGAAGAGCTCAGGTTGCAGAAAATCAAACTGAACCCCTCATTATAAGGTTGGCCAAATTGCAGCAAAAGTTCAGGTCTCAGCCTCAGAGGGTGTCAGTAGTTAAAGTAAGGTCATTAATTGGCAAAGAATGGGATCCTATAACTTGGGATGGGGATGTGTGGGAAGACCCTGTTGAAGCTGAGAATTCTGAATCTTCAGATTCTCAGTGGTTTACCCCACGTGAGGAAGTAGTATCCTCAGCCCCACCCCTTCAAATAATGCCTTCTCCACATGAGGAAGTTAATTCTCCAGAGTCTGATAAACCAGCAGTGACTTTTGCTGAAGAAATGCCAGACAAGATAATATTGATGTTTCTCAAGGCCCACCAATAGCTTCTTCTAGGCCTATAACCAGACTCAAGGCAAAACAGGCCCCTAGAGGGGAGGTAGAAAGCGTAGTCCATGAGGAAGTGCACTACCCTACTAAGGAGCTTAATGAGTTTGCTAATTTATTTAAGCAGAAGTCTGGAGAATATATGTGGGAATGGATTTTAAGAGTGTGGGATAATGGTGGAAGGAATATAAAACTAGATCAGGCTGAGTTTATTGACATGGATCCTCTGAGTGGAGATTCAAGGTTTAATATGGAAGCTGGTATAGTTAAAAAAGGTGTTAGAAGTTTGTTTGAATCGTTGGCTGAAGCATTTATCAAAAGATGGCCTACTGAAAAGGAGTTGGAAATTCCTGATATCCCTTGGTTTGGTGTTGATGAAGGGATTTTAAGGCTCAGGGAAATTGCAGCGCTAGAGTGGATACCTTGTGTAAAGCCTAATCCTCCACAATGGGAAGGCCCAGAAGATATGCCCTTCACCAATCCCATAAGACGCAAACTGGTGAGAGGGGCATCAGCACATTTGAAGAGTTTTGTTCTTGCCCTTTTCCTTGTGCCAGACCTTAGGGTTGGCGATGCTGCTGCTCAATTAGATGAATTAAATGCAATGGGTTTAACTAGGCCTCGAGGTAACAAGGGCCAGGTGACAGCATTGAATCTCCAGAGACAAGGTGGTTGTAGTTATTATAATGGACAGTGTAGACAAAACAACATCAATAATGACATATACCATGATGGTCACCACAGGAGAAGTGAAATTTATAATGGCATGACTTGTTCAGACCTTCGGTTCTGGCTAATCAGTCATGGTGTCTCCAGGTATGAAATACATAGAAAGCCTACTGCATATCTGTTTGATTTGTATAAGCAGAAAATTTCTCAAACAAATGAAAGAAAGGCTACATTGGATCCTGACAAAAGGCAATCTCAGCCAGTGAATCAGTTTCCAGACTTGAGCCAGTTTGCAGACCCAGAACCCCTTGAATGAAGGAGTGGCCGGGTTCCCCTGAGGAAGGATCTTGATAAGACACCTAAAAGTTTTGCTGTTAGCCTTTCTCCAGTCCTTCCCCAGAGGGACCTACAGCCTTTTACAAGGGTGACTGTACACTGGGGGAAAGGAAATAATCAGACTTTCAGGGGCCTATTGGATACTGGCTCTGAATTGACATTGATCCCAGGAGATCCCAAGAAACATTGTGGCCCTCCTGTTAAAGTAGGGGCTTAAGGAGGACAGGTGATTAATGGAGTTTTGACTGATGTCCAACTTACAGTAGGACCAGTAGGTCCCTGAACACATCCTGTGGTCATTTCCCCAGTTCCAGAATGTATAATTGGGATAGATATACTTAGATATTGGCAGAATTCTCATATTCTCTGACATGTGGAGTGAGGACTATTATGGTTGGAAAGGATAAATGGAAGCCATTAGAGTTGCCTCTACCAAAGAAAATAGTGAATCAAAAACAATACCGTATTCCTGGAGGAATTGCAGAAATTACTGCCACTATCAAGGACTTGAGAGATACAGGGGTGGTGGTTCCCACCACATCTCCCTTTAACTCTCCTATCTGGCCAGTGCAGAAGACAGATGGATCATGGAGAATGACGGTTGACTATTGAAAACTAAATCAGGTAGTAACTCCGATTGCAGCTGCTGTACCAGATGTAGTTTTGTTACTTGAGCAAATTAATACATCTCCTGGTACCTGGTATGCAGCTATTGATCTAGCAAATGCCTTCTTCTCAGTACCTGTCCATAAGGACCACCAGAAGCAATTTGCTTTTAGTTGGCAAGGCCAGCAGTATACCTTTACAGTTGTACCTCAAGAATATATTAACTCTCCTGCCCTGTGTCATAACTTAGTTAGAAGGGATCTTGATTGTTTGTCTCTTCCACAAAATATCACATTGGTGCACTATATTGATGACATTATGCTGATTGGACCAAGTGAGCAGGAAGTAGCTACCACTTTGGACTCATTGGTAATGCATATGTGTATCAGAGGACGGGAAATAAATCCAACCAAAATTCAAGAACCATCTACTTCAGTGAAATTCTTAGGAGTCCAGTGGTGTGGGGCTTGTTGTAGAGATATTCCTTCTAAGGTGAAAGATAAATTATTGCACCTGGCCCCTCCTACCACCAAGAAAGAAGCACAGTGTTTAGTGGGTCTATTTGGATTCTGGATTCCTCACTTGGGTGTGTTACTCAGGCCCATTTACCAAGTGACTCGGAAAGCTACTAGATTTGTGTGGGGTCTGGAACAGGAGAAGGCTCTTCAATAGGTCCAGGCTGCTGTGCAGGCTGCTCTACCACTTGGACCATATGATCCAGCAGACCCGATGGTACTTGAGGTGTCAGTGGCAGATAGAGATGCTGTTTGGAGCCTCTGGCAGGCTCCTGTAGATGAATCACAGAAGAGACCTTTGGGATTTTGGAGCAAATCTCTGCCACCATCTGCAGACAACTATTCTCCCTTTGAAAAACAGCTCTTGGCCTGCTACTTGGCCTTAGTGGAAACTGAACGTTTGACAATAGGACACCAAGTTACCATGTGACCTGAACTGCCCATCATGAGCTGGGTGTTATCAGACCCTCCAAGTCATAAAGTAGGACATGCACAGCAGCAGTCTATTATCAAATGGAAGTGGTACATCCATGATCGAGTTCGAGCAGATCCTGAAGGCACAAGCAAGTTACATGAAGAAGTTGCTCAAATGCCTATGGTTTCTACTCCTGTAACAATGTCATCTGCTGCCAAGTATGTGCTTATAGCCTCATGGGGTGTTTCCTATGATCGGCTCACTGAAGAAGAGAAGACTAGGACCTGGTTTACTGATGGCTCTGCACGTTATGCAGGCACCACCCAGAAGTGGACAGCTGCAGCATTACAACCCCTTTCTGGAACAACCCTGAAAGATACAGGTGAAGGAAAATCTTCACAGTGGGCAGAACTTCGGGCAGTACACATGGTATTACAGTTTGTTTGGAAGAAGAAATGGCCAGATGTACGATTGTTCACTGACTCATGGGCTGTAGCCAATGGATTGGCTGGATGGTCAGGGACTTGGAAAGATCACGATTGGAAAATTGGTGAGAAAGACATCTGGGGAA
>CM052713.1:64135128-64166363 GCA_028551405.1 Uromys caudimaculatus | reverse complement strand
TAGACTGCCAGTTGAACCAGCACCATTTGTTGAAGATGCTGTCTTTTTTCCACTGAGTGGTTTTAGCTTCTTTGTCGAAAATGAAGTGACCATATGTGTGTGAGTTCATTTCTGGGTCCTCAATTCTATTCCATTGATCTACCTGTCTGTCACTGTACCAATACCATGCAGTTTTTTATCACTACTGCTCTGTAGTACAGCTTGAGATCAGGGATGCTGATTCCCCCAGAGGTTCTTTTGTTGTTAAGGATAGCTTTTGCTATCCTGGTTTTTTTGTATACAGCCAACATCAAACTAAATGGAGAGAGACTAGAAGCAATCCCACTAAAATCAGGGACTAAACAAGGCTGCCCTCTCTCCCCCTACCTATTCAATATGGTAATTGAAGTTCTAGCTAGAGCAATTAGACAACAAAAGGAGGTCAAAGGGATACAAATTGGTAAGGAAGGAATCAAATTATCACTATTTGTAGATGATATGATCGTATTCTTAAGTGACCCGAAAAACTCCATCAGGGAACTCCTGCAGCTGATAAACAACTTCAGCAAAGTGGCCGGATATAAAATTAACTCAAACAAATCAGTAGCCTTCCTATACTCAAAGGATAAACAGGCTGAGAAAGAAATTAGGGAAATGACACCCTTCACAATTGTCACAAACAATATAAAGTGTCTTGGTGTGACTCTAACCAAGCAAGTGAAAGATCTGTATGAGAAGAACTTCAAGTCTCTGAAGAAAGAAATCGAAGAAGACCTCAGAAGGTGGAAATATCTGCCCTGCTCATGGATCGGAAGCATTTGAATCAGTCTTAAACTGTGCTATTATAGTGTACAATACTCCAAAGGGGTAACAAGGCAAGCAAACTTGAAGTTAGAAACACAAAATATATTTGTTAATTATAAGGCTCAGAATATGCCACGTAATGATGATTTGGTTAATAATTGGCACACATGTGAAAGTGAACCCATAAAATTATTATGGGCTACAAAATTCCTTTCATCTAGTGATACTGTAGCTGTCATAATATCATAGTATAAGACATTATTCCTGAATTAGTGATATTGTTGATGTAAGCAAACCTATGCCGCCAGTGTACAAATGTACATACAAAGACATACATATAACTTCATAATACTATACATGGCTGTTACTTTGCTATGTGTGTGTGTGTGTGTGTGTGTGTGTGTGTGTGTGTGTGTGTGTGAGAGAGAGAGAGAGAGAGAGAGAGAGAGAGAGAGAGAGAGAGAGATTGTGTGTATTTATTCTTATATTTTCCATTTTTATTTTATGATGCATCCCTTCTATTTATTTTGAGAAGTTTGCTATAAAACTATGCTGAATTATGCTGGCAAAGCCTCATAATTAATGTCTACCATCTCCCTTGATTGTATCTAGAGGTGAGTCAACTGAAGGTTTATAATTTTGAGGCTTACCTAAGCACATACGGTATTTGTTCCCACAATGTTGGAATCACCTAACAAGATAGTTTTCACAACATGCCTGTATTATCAAGCAATGTTCTTGAAATGTGTGAGGTTTCCTTATTCTACTTTGCATTTTATAAATGGGGACACCAACTTAATACCTTGTTTCCTCTCTGTAAAATGAGTAACTATTGTGAATACATATAGAAGAATGTAGTTTATTTTTAGAAAGACACATTAATGGTTGTAAATCTGCCAAGGAACTCTAATTATTCTCTCTCTTCTTAATGAGGCTCTGTGAAGTTCCCATAATAGTTACTAGCTGTGAGTAAGAGTACTATAAAAGCCACTTCAGAAATTGGCTCACAAAGTCAAGCTCAACTAAAAGTGACAAACCCTAAGAACTAAGTAAAAATCATAAAAACAAAGCAGCTCGCATTTCTTTATAAATTATTCAGCCTTCACTTCCTGGGAAAACTTGAGTAAAACAACATATTTACAAGCAGAATGGGCTCTGTAGGAGATGATTAGCTACTGTGTTCATGAGTGTGAATTGTGAACTTGACCCAAGCTAGAATCACCTGGGAAGATAGTCTTACTAAGGAATTATCCAGATCAGATTGACCTGTGGGCATGTGTGTGTGGGAAGCATCATCGTAGTTAACCGAGGTGGGAAGATCCACCCTGAATGTGGGCAGAACCATTTCATGTGCTGAGCGTTAAACTATGTAAATGTGAAGAAAGCTCTTTGAGCAGAAGCAGCAAGCAAGCAGAGACGCATGTTCATTCTTTCTCTGCTCTCTACTGTGGATGTGATGTTTTCATCTTCTGCCTAGACTGTCTCACAATGACGGACTGTAACCTAGAATTGCAAGCCACATAAGCATTTCCTGCCATATTTGCAATTGCATAATTTAAGAAAAAAATTTTATGAAGAGCAATCGGGCAATGATGCATTCAGTTTCTGGGAGCCTATAGGCTAAACAAAGTAGGTGTTATGTTGTGTTATGTAAGTAAAGGCTAAACAAATCTGATCCTGAGCAGGTATGACAGTTCCGACATTCTTACAGAATCAGATTTTCAACTTTCTTTGTAGTGTGGCTTTGTATCTTCAATGACGTTTGGTGTCTTCTAAAATCGAATCATCTGAACATACACATTTAAGAAGAAGGGAGGAATAGGAATATAAAGTGAAAGAATATTCCCCAGTTGAGTTAAAGTGGTTTCCAGAGAACCAGCAGTGTGTTCTTACGTCTTACTGTATGTCTAGCACAGAAAGCAGAATGGGAAAGGCAGTTATTGAACAAGGGTTTAAAACTGAAATTCTGCTAACAAGAAAATCTCAGTTATTGGATTCAGTCATAAGCATTCAAAATTTCCCCTGCAACAAGCTTGCTCTTGGTTTTTTTTTCCTTCCTTCCTTCCTTCCTTCCTTCCTTCCTTCCTTCCTTCCTTCCTTCCTTCCTTCCCTTCTTTCTAGCTAACTCTGCCATTCTGCCTCCCAACATTTTAGATACAAATATAAATATGAAGTTGGATCAGGTCATGCTAGCAATGGACAGTTTGCTGAGGAGTTGTTGGAAAGCAAAGGTGAGCACAATTTAAACAAAGGTAGGGCTTTCTGGAAGACATTCCAAGAACCTAACCCTGAGCAAGGAGTTAAGAGGTGAATGACATTCTAACCTTGGGGAATATCCCTAAGGAAGTGAAGAAGGAGAGACAAATGATTGTAACCAGGAAATAGAAGCAATTGGGGGAAAGCAGGAGAGAAAGCAGAAGGCAGAAACACAAGTCCACGGATAGCCTCACTGGGTTTAATGGTGGAGATCCCATGGTCATGCCAAATTTTAGATATGCCATTCTAAGTGGTATGTGAAGGTGTCCAAGGAGAGCAAATTTTAAAAAAACATCATCAGGGAGCATCCCTGCATCAGGTAAAGGATGGAAACCTGACAACTCGTGGGTAGTAAAGATAAGAAGGATTATAGAGCAGGGAGGGAGGGAGGAGCAATCACAACTGGGAAGATGATGGTGATGGGAGAGACAAGAGTTTATATTTCTGTTTTAGGAAACCAGGTGGAAGATGCACCTTGATTGAAATGATAAATGTATGCGTAGGAGGAGAAAGTGGGTTTGAAGTGTCTGTACCATCACCTGGAAATAGGGGGCCATTATATAGACAAATTTACAGCTTCTATCAAGGTAAGTGTTGGGTTCTTCAGGGAAACAGAACCAGTCATTTCCTGTCTTTATTTATCTTTCTATGTCTTCACCTTTCCCCTCTCCCAGTTTCAAGAGGATTTGTGCAGGATCCTAACAAGCACACACAACGAACTAACAGGGAGGAAGGAATTTGGTGTCATGACCAGAAGAGACATTAATCAGAGTATGGAGCTAAGGGAAAAATATCTAGGCTACAGAGGCCTCCGTGGCTGCAATACTTGTTCTGACATTTAGTGTTGAGCTTTCTGGCAATCAAAGCCAGTAGGAAGACCTATTGCTCCTTTGCAGAAAGGAGAAAGTTTCTCAGTTCCTTGGGGAAAATAAAACTTTGTCTTTAGTACAAAGTTCTGAAAAGTTTTTTTTCCCCCAAGTAGGATGCTCTATATATGAGAGATATGAATTATAGGTATCATTCTTGACATCCTTTTTATAGTATGACCCGGGAATGTTGTCTTTAGATAATACTGATGATCTCTTGTATGTCAAAGGCCGTGATTATATGAGGATTCTCCTCTATAAAATAAAAGAATCCCTAGGAGTAGTCAAAGGGAAAAATATACCAATTTTTCTCTGTTTTGAGTGAAATCTATCTTCACTCTCATGCCTCTCTGTCATTCAGCTGCCCCATTCTGCACTGAAACCAATTCTGCATTTTTGTTTTGCCTTATTCTCTGTTAACTGTCACAGTTATCCTAATAGCCATAGGAGTCGTGATAACCAACTCAGTTTTGAGTTTGTTATATTTTTAAATTTAGTATTGTTTCTCTAAAAATTGTCAGGGTTTTCTGAATGTTTTGCAAGCTAATATAAATTGTGACTAAGATACAGAAATAATGTTCATTATTCTTACCCTTATTTGATCATGAAAGTCCCTACTCATGTACTCAACACCTGCTGGGAAATGTTGCTTAAAGTTGTTCTTTGATAATGTCGTTTAATGTCTTTATCAAAAGGGATACTGGAAGGCTAGTATAGGATTGATGATGGCCAACAGATCTTTGATAATGAAAGCTATGAATTTCTGGTAGAACATCTTTGGTACTTGGCCAAGTTAATGAAATACAGTTGGGTAGATGATCTTTCTAGAATCCCTCAGGCCACACCATGAATTTATATTATTGTCTTGACTATGAACGGAAAGCATTTTTTTTTTTTTAGATTAATCTTTATGTTGTACCTGAATAAAGAAATCAACCAGTGAAAATGATGTTATGATGTTGAGATAATAGAAAACACACCCCTAAGCTTCCAGTTAGAGAGTGCTACAAAATAATCTTTGAGCAAGAATTATAATGATAAGATTTACAATGTAGTAAGGAGCCATGCTGGTCTAGGAAAGTGGCAGCAGTAGAGTGCCCTCTAAAGTCCATAGCCTTTCTAGCTCCACGAAGCCGACTGGGTTTTTGGCACCAGGAATGCTTTCCTTCCTGTCGCCTTAGCAATAATAATCAAAGAGGCAAGCTGGGCAGTGGTGGCACACGCCTTTAATCCCAGCACTTGGGAGGCAGAGGCAGGCAGATTTCTGAGTTTGAGGCCAGCCTGATCTACAGAGTGAGTTCCAGGACAGCCAGGGCTACACAGAGAAACCCTGTCTCGAAAAAAAAAAAAAAAAAAAAAAAAAAAAAATAAAGAGGCGAACAACCTGGAAGTGGGTGGGAGGGGTTGGAGGAAGGGTGACCGGGAGGGGTTGGGAAAGAATGGGGAAAAGTGACATAATTTTGCTTCAATTAAAAACAAAAGAACGAATTAATGAACGAACAAACGAACGAACAAACAAACAAAAAACAGCTGCAGCGGGGTCCTGAACCTTACCTGGGCAACACAGTGGAGCCGGCCCTGATGGCAAAGGCACCTGCGAGACAGCCCCAAAGCCCCAAGGGTGTGAGAGCGGGAGAGCTGGCCCAGCCCCTCACAGGCTGCAGCACTTGGGGGAGTGGACCCCCATGCCTTGACTGGGCTGCACAGTGGGACTGGCTTGGGTGGCATGGGTGCAGGGCGAGCCGGCACTGAGGGTAAGATAGCAGGAGAGGTGACCCTGCCTCCTGCTGATGGTGGCATTGAGTGGTCTAGCCCTAGCAGTGCTGGAAAGCTCACCCTGGTAGTGCAGGTATGGGAGAGCTGCCAACTCAGCTACCACCAAGGCCCAGATTCAGGGCTCTGAGTTGTCCCACCCCCAAATCTATTCTTGTCTGAATGGTTGGGATGAAAGGGTCAGTACTGTTGTTTCCAAGCTGAAGGATCTCTATGACTCACGATAACTGGGAGGAGTCCGGTGAGGATCCAATATGGATGGTGTCACAGAAGTCACAAAGCCAGAGACCTTGAACCAGACCAATGACTCCTTCTAATGAACATAAACATTTGCAAGTAAAGATGACTGGACAGAGGCGCACTTTGACATACTACAGCTTCCACGATGAGATGTTTCCTATGCTCTTGTTTTTTGGTGGTTGGTTGTGTTTTATTTGGGGTGGAGGTTGCAAGGGTGAAGGGCAGATATGAGGGGGTCGGGAAATAAGTGGGACTGGGGTACATGATATGAAATTCACAAAGAATCAATAAAAAGTTAAAACAACATTAAAAAGAATTATAAACAATGTTTAAAATGACTGCTCTCAAAACCACACATTAATCTCAATAGAAAACATTGTAAGTGTGTGATCGTACAGTTAATAGAGAAGATGATGAACTAAAATAGTTGATTACCAGCATCTAGTGCCTCCTTATAAACTTTTAGAAACAAAAGCTGCTCGAGACCTTGAGATAGGGTGGAGTCAAAAGATTTTTCTTTCTCTTTTTTTTTTTTTCATTTTAGTAACAAATATTTGCAGCCATCTGGTCTCTATTTTCTAGACTGAGGATGAAAACAATTTCACAAATTTATCTTTGAAATGTCACTTCTTAATATTAGTGGCTGAACAGTACTGTATTTTTTTGATCATATTGAATACACTTAAAATTGATGTAAAATAGAGTTATAACATATGCAAAATATTTTCTATTTTTGCAGACATATTGTTACCAGAGAATAGAGTTCTGTTTGAAGATTAGATTATTTTATTACTCTAAAATAAGAGAAAACTGAATTATGTTAACTCTTCAGTGACTATAACTCACCGTCTGTGAATAATTATCACTTTGCTATGTGATGAACTCTTATTCAGCTTCTGAAACCCAACATAGTTTCCATTTTCAAGAAAATTCTAACTTTTCTAGCCTTTTACTGTATAACAGTTTCCTCAGAATTGAACATTCCCTTCAGGAGGGAAACTCCCCACCCCCTGGGACTCAGGAAGCTCAAACTTCACAGATTTGACAAACCTGAAATTTACAAAAGGTAAGCCAGGGCCTTTCCCTAAGATTATGGAAGCCAACCACAGCTGGAGGAGACTCTGGCCAGCTGGACTATAGAGAGGGATTCCTGAACTGCTGACTTGCCTACGATAATTCAAAGTTTCTGGGTTGCTGCTTTCCTGAGACATCACCCACGTTGGGCAGGGCTTTTGTGACGTGGCACAGCCTGGTTCTGAGTCATTCTTGCTTCTGTTGTAACCCTCCACCTGAGCTCCTGTTCGTGCCAGTAACTCACTGTTTCAGCAAGATGAACTTTGGTGCAAATGTTACTTTGGCTTTTTGTTGTTTCAGTTTTGGGGATGAGTAGACATGTGTATAATATCTCCCTAGGACACATCACACACGACACCTTTACCAACCACATTGAACCTATGCCTATTTTTATTGTTCATTACACTATGACTTTAAGGAACTTTTTACCATGTGTAGGGGGAGAACTCGAGGAGTTTTGAACTGTATTTCATTTCTGTATTTTGAGGCGAAGTTTACACAATACTACCAATCTGCACAGAACACACTACTATTCTTGTTCGCTGTGACTGAAGCCTAGCTCTCTGAACTCCAGTTCTGTGACTGCAGAGAGCATGAATGCAGCAAGGACAATTAGACTGTTACAGATAACCCAGCCTCTTCTGGCTTCATGACACTTTCTTCACACATTATTTAGCCATTGCGACTCATCTTTATGATAAGAAAAGGAGGTAGAAACTGGTCAAGGAGGGAAAGGACCCTATATCAGTCAGGGTTCTCCAGAGGAACAGAACTGATAAAATTAGTCTTTCTCTCCAATAAAAAAAGGAGACATATTAGAGTGGCTTAAAGGCTGTGGTCCAGCTAGTCCAACAATGGGTGCCTCCCGATGGAAATCCAACAATCCAGTAGTTGTTCAGTTCACAGGACTGGGTACTTCAGTTGCTCTTCAGTAGATGTCAGAATCCTGAAGAAATAGGCTCTAATGTCAATGAAGGAAGGAACTAGCCAGAATGAGGAGGGCAAGCAGGCAAAGAGCAAAAGCTCTCGTCTATGTTCTCTACACAGACCACCACCAAAAGGTGTGGACCAGTTTAAAGGTGTATCATCCTGCCTCAAAAGATCTGGATTAAAGTGGGTCTTCCCACTTCAAGTGATTTAATTACAGCTAAATTGTAGTTACAATTTAATTACAATTATAAGAAAAATCCTCCACGGGTCTACCCAATGGCTTGGGTTTTAGTTATTTCCAGATGTAGTCAAGTTGATTATCGAGAATAGCCACCACAGGCCCCACAGCGAGAGTTCCTGGAATGACCTTGCCTGAGATCAGAACTACAGAGAACAGTTCTGGCTCCTGTTTGCTGTCATCTCCTTAGGAGATCTTCTGCCTAGAGGCCATCATGACTAAGTGACTGAAACAGAGAGGGTGGACTTAGGCAATTCATGATTGAGCAACTGGGCTGACTAAACCTTTCCTCTCCCCAAGTCTTACCCTACATTCTTCTGGAAGTCCTTTAAAAAAATCCAGATCCATACTTCATGATAGTCATTTTCCTAGGATCTCCTCTTGCTCTACAGAACCACATCTCTCATCTCTCTCTTTCTCTCTCTCTCTCTCCTTCTGTTCATTTGTTTTGAGACAGGGTTTCTCTGTATAGATCTGGCTGTCCTGGAACTCTGTTTTAAGACCAGGCTGGCCTCAAACTAACAGAGATCAATCTGCCTCCGCCTTCTAAGTGTTTGGATTAAAGGCATGCATCACCACACCCGGCTCTTCTTCTTAATCTGCTACATGTGAGTCTATAGTAAACTTTCTGTAAAACTCACCTGTGCTGGCTAGTTTTATGTCTGCTTGACACATGGTAACATCATCTGAGAGGCGGGAGCCTTAAATCCTTAAGATTGGGCTATATGCAAGCCTGTAAGGCATTTTCTCAATTAGTGATCAATGGGGCAGGATCTGGCCTATTCATTGTAGGCGGTACCTTCCCTGGGCTGGTGGTCCTGAGTTCCGTAAGAAAGCAGGACGAGCAAGCCAGTAAATAGTACTCCACCACCTTTGCATGAGCTCTTGTCTCCAGGTTCCCACCCTGCTTGATTTTGAGTTCCTCTCCTGACGCCCTTTGTTGATGAGCTGTGATGTGGAAGCAGAAGCCGAATAAACCCCTTTCTCCCCAAGTGGCTTTGGTTATAGTGTTTCATCACAGCAATGGTAACTCTGACTAAGACATCACTCTGTGTAGTTCATAGATTTCATTCTTTAAATTCACAAGAACCTGAAAGCCATTGAGTACAGGCTGTTTGGTGGCCACTGAGTTTTTCAGGATCCTAGCCTTCCACACCAAGTTCACTAAGAACATAGAAAGACTTAATTATCAAAGATACCTCAACCTCACATACCATTTAGGAAGATCATATTCATTTCAAAGTTCTAAGTTCCTATCTAATTTTTCTATTTCTCAAAGAAAGCTTTCCCATTTCTTCCCTTTTCTGGAGATGACTTTTGTTTTCTTTTTCTTAAGGTAAAACTGAATTGTGACAGTGTTTAGCAAAATCCCGCTTCTGAGGTGCTGGCCAACTTTCTGTGGAGGAGTGGAATTTTTAAGGGTTGATTTTTCTGGGCTGGTGTCTAAAATAGAAGCAACCCTTTTTCATCCACTTGGGCTTCCTCTGATCTTCTCTGGAGGTCTATAATCTGTTGTGTTTGTATGAGTTTCCCAGGGTCTCAAGTTCTGCCTTCCCACTCCTCTCTCTCCTGCTATAAGACGCTTTAAATGTGTCAATAGCATCCTATTTAAAGTCCTCATTCTGGTCATAGAAACTCAGAAATGATCTTTATACTAAGTATGGTTCATGGATGCTTTTGACCATTTTCTCATGGCTCATCGTCAATTCATTTCATGAAACATTGGATGGATGAATAAAGCTATTTTGAACATTAACATGTTTGCCTTCAAATAATCTAGTTTCTATTGGGGAGTCTGTCATTTTTTTTTTTTTATTCCTTAACATGAAGTCGGGGACAGCAAATCTTTTTCTCAGAAACCTTGGCTATTTTATTAAGTAAAATCTCTTTCAATATAAATTAAGTCCCCACCATTTGAGCCAGATCAAGTCACTTAGATCTAATTTCTGATATGAGAATGTAGTTTCATTGTTTGGAAACAACTATTTTTTTTTTTTTATTAAATTAAAGTAGTCCGGCTTACAAGATCAGTGCCTTACTGTGAACTTTTTGCTTTGTTTTTGTTGTTGTTGGTTGTTTGTTTTATTTGTTTTTGTTTTGTATCCAGTATCTGAATATTGAATATACCCTTTTAGTTTTGTGTTCCTACTTTAATGTGCACATTGTCATCATTGGTAAAGATTCAAATGATTATTAACTCTTGAATGCTGTTAACATTTTTCTTTTGTTATTTCTTTCCTTTGCCACTCTTTGGACCATCTAGAGATGCTTTGACAGCAGCAGTGTTCAGCACCAGGCTTTGAGCAGTGTACCAAACACATGTGTTTTTCAGTTGGCTGCATTTGAGCTCTATCGTTGTGTGATATTGGCCTACTTGCCACTATTTTGGTTCAGACCTTGCAGAAAAGATATTTATGCGTGCTTTTTCTTCTTGTGTTCTGAGGGCATTTATTTAAATTCTTAGGGGGTGGGTGATGTGGGTGGATGTAACATATACCACTTCCAAGTGTGCCCAGTGGCCCATCCTCCCTTAGAAATGTTCTATTCTCTTATGGCTCATTTGTTCTCCTGAGGAAGAGAATTCACTAAAGGAAGGAGGCTGAGGTTCTAAGTTATTACAGTGCCACCATCTCTGTTTGTGAGGTATTGTAATTCATCAATTTCCATTTGAAATTTAAGATCTCTTTCAATGACAGATCTGGTCTTACCTTTAAAGGTATTCACAGCACCTCTTAATTTGTCATTTATGGAATCATAGACGTTTACATTGCTTATTATTGTTATTCTATTATATAATATATTATAGATATGATATATATCTTTAGTTATTCTTATTTCTAATTTAATGTTTAACGGGTTATTAGACTTACCACTGGTAGTTGTTACTTAATCCATTAAAAATAAATGTAGGGTTGAAGCTGTAGCTTAGTGGACAGGTACGTGCTTAGCATGTATTGGGTCTTGAGTTCAAGTCTTCACTCTAAATGTTCAGGAGACTTAGAGGGACGTAGGTAGATGAGGAAAGTGAAAGCAGACTCTGACACAGTAGCTTTTTATTCCTGGAAATATTGAGAGGTGAAATGGCAGGAAGACCTAGGGTACGACTCTAAACAGCACCAATGGGAAGAAGGAGCAGACCCAGGGGGTGTATACATACCCAAACCAGCTTTTCTTTATTGAATTTCCAGCTTCAGGCCTTTTTTCATTCCCAAGGGACAAAACTGTTACTTTCTCTCTCTCCAAGGCTTGGTCTTCTCTCTTTCCTGGACATTCAAATTGCCATTCAGCCTTTTTCAGATGTTAAGTTCTTTGTCCATGCCAGGAGACAGGCTTGGTGAAGCCCTAGATGGAAACCACGCCCCCATTACACTTTCCGTAATAATCTGTTTTTTTGTTTTGTTTTGTTTTTTTGTTTTGGTTTTTGGAGATAGGGTTTCTCTGTGTAGCCCTGGCTGTCCTGGAACTCACTCTGTCCGTAATAATTTGGATGACAAAGTGCAGGCTCTGTCATGGCAGTCTTAATTACTAATATCAGCCTTTAGATCCCACATCACACACTACAAACGTCTATATCTATATATCTTTATGTGGATAGGGGCTACAGAATGTATACAAATGGGTAAAGAGGTTGCAGCAGAGTTGTAACACGTTTTAGAACTGAACTGATACTTCTAAAGTTCTAAATAAGTGAACAAATACAAACAGAGGGAGTCTGTGAGAATTATAACACACCCAAAGTGGCCACAGGGAAGAATCGCTACTGCTGCTTCCGTTTGCTAAGGCTCACAGGTTGAGGGTGGAGTTGTACAGCAGAGTCCAACTGCAGAGTTGAAAGAGAAGGATCTTGTCCGGATGATGGAATGTGAAGATGGATGGACAGCAGATTCAAATGGGCAGATGACAGTTGTGTGCACCACTGCAACGATGGGAATCTAGCTGAGCTGAAGCCCCATGGGCAATTGGAGTTCTCTGTATGCTGGTGGATTGATTACACATTTGCTAGGTGTCAGATGAAGGGTCCACAGGGATCATAGCCGGCACAGTGCAAGGTGTCTATCATTGTATGGTGTCCAAGTGAAAGAATAACACCACTTTCTTGGACTAATATATCTGATGAATTTTTGGACTTGGTTTTCTTGATATGACTTAAATCTGTCCACTTGCCCCTACACTTTCAATTCACCCTGATAAACTTATACGGTCCTACCCTGTCTACTCCCAGGAATAATAAGTCATTTATCAGTCTCTGCTGCATGGTGTTCACCCAAGTTCACAGTCATCCTCCTTGATGAAAATGGAGTTAACAGTTGCTCGCACAATGAATTTGGAGAAAGGCACAGTCTGAAAGTCACTGCTTCACACAGTACAGAGGAACTTAGAGCAGGACATATCCTGACCTATTAGCATGACCTCAGCAGCAGATGGTGAGGGTGTTCTAGTTGACGTTAACACAAGTCTGTAAACCTGATATGAGTAGGTCTCATCCAATCAGATGAACTGCCACATCAAACAAAAAGGGTAAGCAGGCCTTCTGTTTGATTGCTTTGAGATGGAGCTTAGTCTTTTTCCACCTTCAAATTCTGTCATAGTAAATTCTGTACTGTCAAATATAACAAGGTAAAAAGGCAGGGTAATTTATAGCTACTAGGGACTTAGTTCTCATAGGTCAGCAGTTTGGGACATTCAAAATTAAGATGCTGGCATTTTCAAAGGCTGTCTTATTGTGTTTGCACACACAGCAGACGTCACATGGAAGGAAGACAAAAGGGGGATAGATGACGGGGGGAGGAGAGAGAGAGAGAGAAAGAGAGAAAGAGAGAGAAAGAGAGAGAGAGAGGCTTTCTCCCAATATAACCTAGTCCCATGACAACAGCATCAATTCATTTATGAAACAGGCATCAAATGCAACCATCTTTTTAACAGTCCCACCCATCAATCTTGTTACAGTGACAAAGGAAGTTTTGAAGGAAGGAAATATTCAAACCGTAACACACAAGACTAAACACAAGTTCTCTCTGGGTCCTGAGCCCGCTGACCCGGTTAACTGTTACACATTGACTCTTTTGGTTCTTAGATCTTTGGACTTAGATTCGAATATTTTTGGATGATGTCCTGAGATCTTGGAATATAATCTCCAGAAGTGCATGAGTTAACTGAGAGAGAGAGAGAAAGAGAGAGAGAGAGAGAGAGAGAGAGAGAGAGAGAGAGAGAGAGAGAGAGAGAGATCTCCATAGTGTTGCTTGTGTTTTTCTTTTGAACTCTGGCTAAGACAATGGGTTATGTCCTTGACTCTCATTTCATATTAGCCAAACCACATAGTCTTCCCATGATTATGTTAAAGCCTTAAAATGGACTTTTAGGAACAGTGAGTCCTTGATTAAAGTTATTCATGAAACTTAAAGTCATGACAAAGTCAAAGTTGACTATGTATTTGCTAAATCCCTGATTGAATGTGCTATTGCACGTGTTAGTTTTGACACAGGTGGAAGAAAAGTTAGTGAACAGCAAAGTTCTGATCTTGATTAGGTGGTGTCAAACAAACAGTATCACCATATTTAAATGAATTGAAACCATAGCACATAATATGGCATGAATTTCATTCCCAATGATATTCTTTAAGTGACAGATAAGGGCTGATTTACCATCTTCAAAAGCCCATGTATGTCTTCTGAAAATTTGTGGTATTGTAAGTCACTGAAGAGAGGCTCTATTTATCATTGCTAAATGTGAGATGGCAGGTTAAGGCATGCCATCTTTTATGTAGAAATCAGTATTGTATTCACATCAAAACATACGTTTAAAGTGGTGTTGAAAATTGTGGTACAAACCTCGTCCTATTTCACCAGTGGCTCTTGACGTGACTGTGGAAGAAGATCTACAAAGATATAGGTTTTGATGTGTTTCTTACTAAGCACAAGGAGGCTGTAACGGATTCATGTTAAATTGTCCCTTCAGTGTCAGTCTGACTGGGGCTGTACCACACTGAATCAATAGGGGAATGGTAGGAAGTACGGTAAGCCATCCACCAGAGATGAGAGAGTTGTGTTGTCACAAGTATACATCATTTCCTTCACATCTAGAAATGATGGTCATCTCACATAAAAGATGACTGCAAATTCTTACATTTCTTGAGACCAATTTATAAAAAGTAGGAGTTATCTCTGTCTGCTCAAGATATTTTAGCTGAGAAATCAGAGAATACGGACAGGTTAAATTATCAAAAGTGAAAGAAAGTATGCCTGTGACGTAGCTGGCACTCTGGACTTGTCATCAATATATCCGACACGTGTTTTAGAAAGTAATTTTCTCCTGATACTTTTCTGGACATAAATACTTAAAAATAAGACATGGTGATAATGTTACCCACTTGATATTAAATGTGATATTCAGCTCATGAGCTTCAGACCCAAGGGCGAAAATTGTTCTTTCAGGACAGTAACACAGCATCACTATTACTTCTAGGAGGGGTGTCTCACTTTTGCCCATTTGGTAGCTTTTCTTCCAACTCAAACATGAGGGCAATAAATGTTTTCTTAGCTAAATAAAGTGCAGACACAAAGCAAGAGTTCTCACAGGATGCAGAGGGCCCAGAATACCAGCAAGTGGCAGGTGGCACTTTGTGGAACAGTGGACACAACTGCTTCAGCCTCACAGAGTGGATATTAAGTAGAACACCGTGCAAGCCCAAGATCAGACAGAGGAACAGTTTCACGAAAAGCAGATGATCTCGATAACATGCCTATGAAACAGGAAGTGTGGTTTTCAACTGAAAGAATTGAGAAACCGGATAGAGGTAAAGGCAGATAAAACAGCCTACATCAAATCCTAGTTAAGTGTTTTAATCTTCTGTGTCTGAGTATTTTCATTATGGAACTATTAAGGAAAATATTGGGTTAATATTGGAACTGCTCCATGTGCCATGTATTGCCTACACTCAGCATAAAATTATTAATGAACTATGTGGAGAAATGTGTGAAATTTGTATTTCATAGGGCAGACACCTTCTGGCTAAATTAATCCATTTATTATCTTGAAAGTTTTGAGTTCAAGGACACCTTAGATGTTATTGTGTGTGGCTAGATAGGGGAGATACTACATGAAGACAGTATTCTACATTTGAAACCAGATGGCAAACTGTCAATTAACTAGGATCTTGCCTTTGCTGGGCTCAATTTGGTTTAAGATAAAAGACATATCCATTCTCTCTACAGAGCACTAAACTCTTCATAAATAGTATATGAGTGAACCTAATGAGGTGGCTTAGGATGTACCGATAACTGCCACCAAGCCTGATGACATAAGTTTGATTCCCAGAACCCACATGGTAAAGGGAGATAACAGAATCCTGTATACTGTCCTTTGACCTCTGCACTTGACTCCCCAAAGGGCACAAATGTTCACACACACACACACACACACACACACACACACACACACACACACACACACATATACACAGAGAGAGAAAGAGAGAGACACACACACATGAGAGAGAGAGAGAGATAGAGACAGAAACAGAGAGACACGGAGAAAGACACAGAGAAGGACACAGAGAGAAAGACACAGTGAGAGACACACAGAGAAAAAGAGAGAGTCAGAGAGACTTCGAACATTCTGCTGTGGCTGTTTCTCTGAAGATGCCGGACTGGCACTGTGGTGCATCAAGCACAGTGATGTAGGCAGGCACTTGCTTTTGTATTCCTCAGGTCATGCCAATAAAGCAACAATTATCAGGTCAAGCATTGGGCTGCTCGAAGTGCTTAGATAATGTACATTAAATGGATAAGTGATAAGTTAACTGGATAGCCAGCTAAAATAAAGCTTGTCATTGAAGCTTTGAAGTAAAATGCTTTATAATAATTTTTCATTGAAATTCTATAAAAAGAAATAGGATAGTCACGAATATCCTAGTCTTAAGAAACAAATACTCCAAGTCTTAAGTTTTAAATGTTTGTTTGTTTGTTTGTTTGTTTATTTATTTATGAATGAGTGGGTTACACAGTGCCACAGAGGACAACTTGTGGAAGTCTTTCTACTGTGTGTGTTCTGGGTATTGAACTCAGAATACAAGGCTTAGCAGAAACATCTTTAATTGCTGAGGTATGTCTCTGCTGCCTTCCCCTGCCTCTAACTATTTTTCCACACTGTTGCTATCTGGGGCTCCAATATGTTTCTGTGTGTATCAGCAAGTAGCAATACAGGTTTACTCATAATTTCTCTATCTAGTAAGTATAATGGTCTTCTAAAAAAACTTTGCTGCCTTCTAGTGGACATAATTCAAGAACTAAAAATTAAAAACTATCTCATGTTTTAAGAAGTCTACCACTTGGACATGTTCCCATAATTTCTTTCTACTTTTGGAAGCCTGGAGGTATTTTCCACATAAGCAAAATTATAGGGAGTAGAATTTCAAATTTCTATAAAATGCATAAAGAGTCTTTAAGTAGACACTGCATGTCACAATGAAACCAACTTGAGAATGAATGTGCCCACTTGACAATATAACAACACATAAGCCTGCTCACAAATGAGAAAGAGTCAATTATTCACTTTAGTCTTTGCTGAAGAGTTCTTTTAAGGGCTGACTAATTTATTAATTCCAATTAGCAGACTAAAACTCCTTCATTAAATGGGAGGAAATGTCTTCAGTTTTCTCCCATCTCCTCTCCACCACAGGAAACATTAATGAGTGGCACCATTTCTTTTGAACTTGGCTCCTTTATTTGACTATTAGAAAAAAACTCTGGTCTCCTCTTCATCTTTGTCATCTCAAGATACCAGCACTGGAGTCTTGATTTAATCAGTGACCTGCCCAGCATCTTTTCTGCTCCTTTCCTGTCCTCATGCCAATAGCTCCTAATGACTTAAGTGTCATTTAATCGTAGGTTTGTATAAAATATAAATGGATAGAGATGTAGCTTCGTGGTAGTAGAGTCCTGTAGTAATTACTCTTCTAATGCTGTGCTAAAATGATGTGACCAAGGCAAGAAGGAAGAGTTTGAGTTTGTGCTTCTAGAAGGTATGGTGAGGGACAGCAGCAGGCTGCCTAAGCAGGATGCGGAGAGACCACATTGTCAAATGGGAACATGAAGCACAAAGATAAAACTGCACGTGGATGCCGGGCAGTGGTGGTGCACGCCTTTAATCCCAGCACTCAGGAAGCAGAGGCAGGCGGATTTCTGAGTTCGAGGCCAGCCTGGTCTACAGAGTGAGTTCCAGGACAGTCAGGGCTACACAGAGAAACCCTGTCTCGAAAAACCAAAACCAAAAAAACCCCAAAAGAACAAAAACTAAAACAAAAACAAACAAAAAAAAACTGCATGTGGAGTGATGCTCTAAACTCTCAAAGTTCTGCCCACCTTCCTCCACCAAGTCCCCAGCTCCCAAAAGTTCTCCCTACCAACTAGGGACTGATGTTTGCAATGTCTGAGACTCAGGGAGGTGATTTTTCATCCAAACCACCACAAATATTTACTTAACACGACCTGTTTCCTCCCTCCCCACCCCTCAGGAAATGGAAACCTGAGTGTTTAAGACAGGAGATCAAAGCAAGAAATTGATTGTAGAGAGTTCTGAACTGGGGAGTCAAATAGGACTAGTGAGGTCACTGGCCTGCTCTAGCAGTTTTGAGGACCTGGGCCAGCAGGTACATTCATAGAAACCCCAAAGGCTGGGGCGCCAGGAATACCTGGAGCCATGGAAAGGTTCATTCTAGCTATGTACTACAGAGATGTAGTCCACCCCACAGAAGAAATATAGGGGAAAGAATTAGGAAAAAAACTGCTCCATTTATAAAGCAGTTGTGAGGGTAAACACCTATTAAGCCATATTTATACAATTCTGCCACTAGACGTGGCAGGGAGTGGAGAGGGAAATGGACACTCTTGCTTCCAACTTTTATATTGTCATCCTATTCTGACCATGCTCTTTGGACCTCATATCCCTGTATCTCTGGTGCTTTCTGTTGCTCCTTGTCCAGGTTCCAGCCAGTCCACTTCTGTAGTAGAAGCATCCTGGCTTTCAATATCTCACTTGAGAAGAGTTTCTGTGGCTTACAAGTAAAAAAATTTCCCACTCAGTTTATAAATATCAACCCGACCTGTCATTAGTTTTTAAATATAAATGTTCATTTTCTGTTGAAAAACCATGTTATTTCTCTTCCACTTTCTGATTTTCCATTCACTTAGATGACTAACAGTATCTGTTGACATACTTTTGGATTATTTTTCAGAAAGAAAGTCTTTTCATAAAGACTTTCTGCTTCCTTAGTTTCTATGTTTATAAAAACAGAGATAGCCTAGCCCCTGCAAACCAACAAATAAAAGGACAGGTATGTTCGTAGGTGGAAGAAGGTAGCCTTATTATGAATCATGGGGGGTGCAATAGCAGTCAGTTCATTACCAGGATTTGTAGTCAGGCCATGCTGAGTTTGAGTCCATGAGTTGTAAAGTCATGAACATCATATGGTGTTCTTTTTTTCATCAATAGATTGGCATTTTAATACAACATTGCTTATGGAGCTGTCATAGTAAAAGAACAAAAATGTGTGATATAGTTTCTAATTCTCTGGGTGCACAGACCACAGAGCAGAGCATGCTTGTATGCATACTGGTTTGTGATGCAAAAGAGAGACATTGAATTTAGCATATCTGAAATTCAATAACAGACAGTGAGGACACCCATCCTTTGCTTCATAAAGAAGCACACACATTCTCTCTCTTTTAATCCCAGTTGCTGTAGGAACATACTTGGAAAGATATTTCATAGTAAAGGGTGGTCATTGCCTCATTTACAAGATACGCAGGAATTCTAGACCCAGAAAAAATTGTCTCAGAAAGCAATGAATTGAGAGATTTTAAAAAATTGCAATGCATGAACTAAGTACTGTGTCACTTTCTTGTCTATGTGACAGAAAGCCTAGCATAGACACCTTAAAGGGAGGAGCAATGAGTGGCTCCTGGTTTCAGCCATCTTACTCCAATGGTCTGGAAGGGAAGTTCACACTACAGCTTCCGGGAAGCAGGGAGGGACTGCCCTTGTTCCCGGTTTCTCCTAGGCTTCCCCCACTTTCCCTTTTATTCTGTCTGGAGTCATAACTTCTAATTGGCCCTGCTACACCTCCTCATCTGGAATCACCCTCACAGATACCCAGCAATGCGGTTTCCTAGTTTCCTTAGAGTTTCTTAATCCAAATCAAGTCAACAGACAAGATTAAATGTCACAAATACAGGCCTGGCAGAGGTGGTGGAATTTTAAGGAAGACCTCTTCTTGCCAAAGAGACACATTTACCTGGCAAAATAGTGGCGAGTATTTACCATGCAGAAGAGAACATGACATGTATTATTTCCCAGGATCCTTTGCAAAACCATTCTCCCTGTGACCACCAGAAGTCACTGGTATCAGAATGCAGAGTTGGATAGAGATGCACAATAACATATCATTGGATAATAGTTGCACATAATTACAAACAGGAATCATCTCAATGGGTGATTTTAATAAGTAATAGTAAAAAAAGGCTGACAAAGCATTAGGAAGTAGTAAGTTTGGGACGTTTACTGTCTTAGTTATGAAGACTTATTTTATTGAAAGTTTTTGTTTAATTTTTAAATAATGTTTAACAATTGCCTCAGAAAACTCTAGAAAACTTAACAATTGGATCTCAAGAGCAGGTACAACGCAGGTCCAGCACAGCCCTTACCATTGTTCCTCACTACCCGTTCTTTGTCTTTGGAGTTGGTGTGCCCATTTACTCCAAAAGACTACCAAGGAGCCGACTCTGACACAATCACCCCAGGGTCTCTTTATTACAAGCTCCAGCTTGGACTACATCACTGTCTCTGATGCAGCAGAACAGGATGGTGGAGCTCTGAGCGCTCAGCCGGACAAGGTTTTATGGGAACTGTCAAGCAAGCAAGGGGGTTTCTAGAATGGCACATATCTGATTGGGAGGCCATTAGGGAATTGTGTTGTCCTTTAACATAATTGGCTGGTGCTGGGAGTCAACCCATAAAGGTTTGCTTTCCTCCTGATTGGTGGTTGTTAGGAAGTGAAGGGCAGGCTTGTAACCTGGATACTAGTGTCAGGCACTGGCTTGTTGGGGAGTAACTTGGAAACTGGTGCTAGACACCAGTTTTTTTGGGCAGTAACCTCGAAACTGGTGATAGGTGCCAACTTGTTAGTTAGCCCGAGTTCAGCCTTAGGTCAGGTTCCCTAAGATGGAATCTGAATCCAAGATCTGGTCTCTCAGAGTCACTCCTATGAGCAATTCTATCACATGGCAGAATGAATGAGAAATATCCCCTGTAGTCTCAGACGTCTAAATCCCCAAGCTCATCCTTGTAGATGCTGAGCACAGAATTGCAGGATTTGGTGCTTGCTCTGCTGGAGATCTGTTTTGCTTAGTTCACTAATTTCTTCCTATGCCCCAGTCTTCCCCTTTGGAATGGGGACATTATTTTGTGACATTATATACAGGGTGTAACTTGTTCTTGATTTTATAGGAGCTTACAATCATGCAATTGCCTTGACTCTCAGACACTTGAACTTTTAAATAGTATTGGGACTGTTAAAGTCTGCTGAGATTTTTTTGATGGAGTATATATTTGTATTCTGAGCGGGTCATGAATGTCTGAGGCCAAAGGGAGGAAGGCCATGAATATAAAAGTAAGGCGTAAAGTTGATAGTGTGTTGTGATGGTAAATATTGGTTGTCAATTTGACAGGATCTAGAGTCACCTTGGAGACAAATCTCTGGGCATTTCTTGTTCTCCAATGATTCAGCTCACAAAGAAGATTTAAGACTCATACTATTTCAAAATTTTATGGGCAAATTCACACACACACACACACACACACACACACACACACACACACACACACACACACTTGATGGATTTTCTAGATTGGATTGAGGTGGGAAGACCTGCCTAAAAAGTGGATGGCACTATTCGGTGGGCTAGGGTCCCAGACTGCATAAAAGGAAAAAAATGAATAGAGTACAAATATTCCTCACTCTCTTCTTCCTGATTGAGTGCAATATGATGAGCTGGCCTCAGCTTCTGTCTCTACACCTCCCAATAATGTCTCTCTAGCCATGATGGGATTTATCTCTTACATTTATCTCTTGCTAGATTCTTTTCTCCAGCAATGAAACGGGAGTCTTAACTCTCAATAGTGTTTCTGAAGGAGCAGAGAGTTTGTTAGAGCTAAAAGGGTTAGTGTCAACTGTGATAGGACATATATCTATAAAATGGAGGGGAAAAGGAGATGCTTAGTATCTCAGGAAGACTTGAAGTCGGTAGTGAGACCCATAAGGAGAATTCATAAGATAATACACTGTGATGGATTCAACACAGGAAAACTGTGCAGTCAGCTCTCTGTTTTAGGAAGCATTGGGTGTCATTGTTCATACATTTGAATGACTTGTGTTTTGAAGCTCCCTTTTAGCTATGTCTCACATGCCTAACTTCTGGTCAATGGGGGCATATTAGTCAGGTGGCTGTTTGTGTGTGTGTGTGTGTGTGTGTGTGTGTGTGTGTGTGTGTGTGAATTTGCCCATGTAACTGTGAAATACTGTGGGTCTTAAATCTTCTATGTGAGCTGGATCATTGGAGAACAAGAAAGCTATTGGTACTGATGATGTCTGAAGGCCATTTGAAGGAGAATTCCATCTTACTTAATATCGTTGGTTTAGTCTATTAAGGTCTTATATTATCTGGCAGAAGCTGACCTTCATTATGGAGGGTGATCTACCTTACTCAAAGGTCACCAATTTAAATGTTAGCTTTATCCAAAATCACCATAAAGCTAACACAAGAAATGAAACATCAAGTGGAACACTGGGCAGAGGTAATGCATGTCTCTTTGTGGTCAGATGCCTAGACCTCTGTGTACAACCTTCCATGACAGGTTCTTGCTGGTGTCTTGATGGTCAGAGAGGACTGGTCTGTGACTACAAATTCCACAGAGTAAAGAAATCAATGGATGGAAAGCGGCTGAACAGAGTGTCCAAGTGACCTCTGTCTTTCACTGAACTAGCTGGGAGGCTTGTGTAAGTAATGCATGTGCTGTGTGAAGCTTTGGAACAAGGGGTTGTTTACAGTAGTTAGCATGTCCTAACTGCTGCAGTCCTGCTGACAGCAATGAGGAGAATGTGCTGACCAGGCAATGGGTGGAGTCAGGAAGGCCAGTTGAGAATTTGTAGTGCAAGCCCGGGCAAGGCATGGTATTTTGGGCTAGGATGGTAGTCTGAGTATGCTATAGGTGTCTTATTTAATCATAGTGCACGACAAACTTTTAGCACTATATAAAATTATCATAGCACAAACTTAGAGTTCGTATACTTTTTTAAAAAAATGTAAGTTGCCTATCTGAATTCAGTTTAGAATAAAAGGAAAGATGAATTATGATGTTTCTATTTTTCACTCATATTTCATAATAAGGAGTCTTATACAAGCTTTAAATGATCATTCTTAATTAAGATATGCATTCTTAATTAAGATATGGTGCTGGTACAGTAGATGAAAGGCAAAGGAGACAGGGAAGGATAGAAAGCAGATTCAACATGCTGTTTGTGGGTCACATGTGGCCCTAAAGAGAGTTCATGCCTTGGGATAACCCCATTGGGTAGAGGGTTTGAGGGCAAATTAGAGGTCGCCTCACTTATGTCTCATATCCCCTGTTGGTGAAAGATCATTCCACAGGGAATTTGCTATGGTGCTCTGTGACTTTCAATGTGGTGGCAGGGAGGCTAGACAACTGCACAGCCTGGAATTACTTGTTGGGGCTGCAATGGCTTCAGAGTAAGCAGCCTGCGGCACATGAGTCACATGAGGTGGTGGAATTAGAAGGGACACTCAAGATGGGCCAATTTGAAAACTCATTCACACTAATTCTGGTGAGAAGACTGTTAGAATTACTATCCAAGGTACACTAGAATAATGCATGCTTTAAACCTCACATTGCTTGTGTGGTATGTTAATACTCTTGCTATTTATGTGGTCTGTTAATATGATTGCTATTTTCAGAAATCAAATAGCAAGGCATCAAATAATTATAGTTCTATTGGTGTGCAGAGACACTATGACCAAGATAACTTCTATTAAAGGAAGTGTTTAATTGAGAGTTTGCTTACAGGTTTTGAGGGCTTAGTTCATTACCATCATGATGCGAAGCAGATAGGCATGGTGCTGGAGCAATGGGTGAGAAGTTAGTACCCTGACCGAGACAGAGAGAGAGAGAGAGAGAGAGAGAGAGAGAGAGAGAGAGAGAGAGATATTGAGCTTGGCGTGTGTGCTTTTGAAACCTTAAAGCCCATTCCCAGCAGCACACCTCCTCCAAGAAGGACACTCCCCCTAATCCTTCTCAAAAAGTTCATCAGCTGGGGACTAAGCCTGCAAATATATGATGAGCCTTTCTCATTCAAATCATCACAAGACTAATATATTCTGTGTGAGGAATGAGGAAAGGAAAGTGACTTTTTCCGGTCCTGAGCTTTAAGGCTATTCTTCTACTGGAGACATAGTGGGTTTCCATGGAGAGGTGATGTGGTCCTACTTTTGTCTCTCTGGTTGCCCAATTCTGCTTTGTAATGCTTAATTTGTACCAGTGTCCAGTGAAGTAGGTGCTGAGAAGGAACCTCATTTTATGGACTTACAAAATAAAATTTCAAAGAGCAAAGTAGGTTTCTCACAGTCACGTAAGACATATGATGAATTCCCTGGCTTTTGAGTTTTAACAAAAGTCCTCCTCCTGCTTTGTTTCCCTGTTGGTGTGACAAACACCATAGCCCAAAGCATCTTATGGAGGGAAAGGTCATTTGTGACTTACAGGTTTTGGTCTGTCATCAAGGGAAACGAAAGCAGGAAACTGGAGGTGGCAGAGGAGGCAGTGACCATGGAGGAATGTTGCTTACTGGTTTGGTCCCTAGGTGTGTTGAGTCTTCAGAAGTTCAAGAATGACAAGAATCACAGTTAGCGTTAGCGTGTGCCTGAGGAAGCTAACTGGGAGGGGTGATGCTGGGGGTGGGTCTTCCCTTAGGAGCTGGGGGTGTCTGCTGGGAAGCAAAGTGCTGATGTGCTGGGTAGAGGAGTGGTTGTGCTCCTTATTAAAGCTTTCTGAACAGGGAGAACAGACCTAAACCCTACTCTAGAGAGAGACGAAAGGTGAAAGCAATTGAGAAGGAGGGAAAGGAGAGTAGTGGCCAGCGACATGGAGGGCGGTTGATGCATCCCAGTGGGAAGGTCTCCTTTAGAGAACACTATGGCCTGGTCCAACAGAGGACTGTGATACAAGATCACAGTTGTGCCACCCCATAAGAGCTATGCCTTTTCCTGCCAAATTCTCTTCCCTAGGCTTGACCCGTGGAGAAGAAATAGAGAGGATAACAGGAAGAGAAAGGAGGAAAATCTTGCTTCCATGCCTGCTGTAGAATATGAATTGGAAGCAAGTTAAACATGGGGAAAGGGAGAAGTTCTAAACTGTTATGGAGACTGCACACGTCTGATGAATCTGAACTGGATTTCATTGGACTTTGACTCGTTTGAAAATGGCTACATAACTTTTTAGCAAGCACAGAGCAGAAAGTTCTATAAAGCTTATTCATCTAGTGAGCTAATGAATCCAGAGAGCTAATGAAGTGTCTCTTCTCTTTACGGTGTGTATTCCATCACATCTGGCTCGAAAAATCAGGAACACTCATAACCACCTTACTATGCTCTTAGTCAGGCTGGCCCATATGGGCTGCACAGAGCAAGAGACAGCGTCTCAAACAAGGTGGGAGGAAGAACCAGCACCCAAAGCTGTTCTCTGATTTCTACATTATTGCTATATCATGTGCATGTATACAATACACGTGCACACCTACATTTACACATTCACACACATATCCAAACATACATCCACATAGATGCTTGGAATATGCAAATTCATATATATATTTAAAAAATACATACATTCACACACAGACTCATATTCACACACATATACACACTTTTACAAATATACATATATCCACATATACATTCACATTTCACATACACATCTACACACATGCATACATATACATATACACACATTCATACACATACACATTTACACACACATACATATTCATACATGCATATACACATCTCTCCTAAACACACACACACACACACACACACACACACACACACACACACACGATGTTAAAAATTCAGATTAATGAGAAGAGAAAGACACCAGCCAATGTTCATTCATTACTCTTGTAGTCTCAATTAATTAAAAAAAAAACTGGGACTCAGGATTAAGATAGTCTCGTTTTGTGAAATATGAAAATAATTATCTGGAGCACAAACTGAAAAGGGTGCTTCTGAGAGTGCATTCATACCGGGCAAATAAGCCAAGAGGAGGAGGCACCTGTTTTGTTGGGCGAAAGGATAAGGCCGGCAGGGTCTCTCTGTGACGGCCATTTGATGCGCCATCTCGTGGCCACTGCAGTACATCAATTCAGAACTTATTCCAAACTTGTGACTGACCTGTAAGCTGGACTTGGACTTCCAAGGTTAAAAGTCTAGAACCTTTGTCCCGTGCTTGCAGACCTCTCTCTCTCTCTTTTTAAATTATTCTTTAAAATTCACTTTACATCCCAATCACAGCCCCCTCTCTCCTCTCTTTCCAGTTTCTCACGTACACATCCTTACCCCTTTGCCTCCTCCCCTTCTACTCAGAGAACAGGAAGCCCCCTTGGGCCCATCCCACCCTGGGACATCTAGTCCTAGCAGGACTAGGCAATCCTCCCCCACAGAGGCCCAAACAGGCAGTCCAGGTAGGGGAAGGGGATCCGATGGCAGGGAACAGAGACCGAGTCGACAGCCTCCGCTCCACTTGTTAGGGATCCACATGAAGACCAAACTGCACATTTGCTACAAATGTGTAGGGTCCAGCTATGCATGTTCCCCGGTTGGTGACCCAGGCTCTGTGAACTCCCATGGTCCCAGGTTAGTTAACTGTGGGTCTTCTTCTGGTGTCCTTGATCCCTCTGACTTGTTTACTTCTATCCCCCCACCTCCACAAGACTCCCTGGGCTCTGCCTGATGTTTGACTGTGGGTCTCTGCATCTGCCCCCACCCTCTGGTGGATGAAGCCTCTCAGGAGACAGTTATGTTAGCTTCCTGTCTGCAAGCATTGCAGATTATCATTAATAGTGTCAAGGGTAGGCTCTCCCCCATGGAATGTCGCAAGTTGGAGCAGTCATTGGTTGGCTCTTCCCTCTGTCTCTGCTTCATCTTTATCCCTCGCAGAGATCTCTTAATACACGTTGACTTTCTGACTGCTCAGGTGGAGAATGGGTGAATACAAATATGCCCATGTCAGTTTGCTGATAACCAGCTCTCAAGTCCAGTGCAACTTGGTGACACACTTTAAGTATCAGGGGCCAGATAGAAGAGAAGCAAACCCGTCAGTTTCTCAACCAACCTTTGGTGTTATTTAGAAAGAATGAATGGCAGCTTTGTAGTAAGTAAATGTCAATAAGTAAATGGCTCCATACTCCCTATATGGTTTGCTTCCTATTGTTGTGAAATGGAAAAAGATTCAATAATAGAAAAGAAAATATATTTCTATCCATAGAATATAAATTATCTTTAAATAAAGGGATATCTTTGTTTATAAAAAGTTGATGTGTCTTCCTTTGGGGTTATTGAATTATGCTTTGCTCAGGCACTCATGGACTAGAAAGTGAGTCACATACTTTCTGAATTCCTTTGAGAAAACACTTATTCCACATTGCATAGGGAGCCAATGCCAGACTGGGTTCCTTCTATAAGCTAGTGTGAAGTTTGATAATGCGGTTGCTGTGAGATTCTTGCAATTCTCTAAAGACAGTTTGTTTCACCATAGTTTTTAAAATGTTGTCAGTGGGTTACTGTAGTCAGTCATTTGATCGGTTCTAGGAAACCTAGTAAAGGCGACATGAGAAGGTGTGCTTATCATCGGGTGAAATGACTACTCCTCTCCTCCAGAGGGCAGCAAAACCGCACCACTCAGCGCTGAAATTCTTACAGCCTGTTGATAGACATATTTTGACCTGATCATTCATATCAGTACAAGTTAAGCATAGCATTTACGGGTACACATATTGACATTTTACAGAAGGCTCTCCCTGTGAAATGAAAGAAGATATTTATTTTTTTTCTATTTAGACACAGAAACTACATTTGCTTTGTCTTACGACGCACTGTTTGAACAAGGCCACTTGTGTAAGTAAGCAGCTCCAGAAAACTAAGAGAGGCCTTTCTCTCCTTTGGGATTACAGCTTTTATAATCATAAAGAGGTTGTGGTGGATTTATTGCAGTCATTCTGGAAACAGCTTGTCCATCTATGAATGTAAAACAGATTTTCAAAATATGTATGTCCCAAAGCTGCAGAAAACTTGAAGGCTGGCCCTGGGAAAAAGGGAAGAAGTGAGAGCTGAGCCAACTCCTGCCCGTTGCTATGACGAATTTGCATTATATCTTAGGTGATTGTAGATGAACTTTCTCTTCAGCACTGAGCACATGTGAGCCTTCTGGGCGCCCCTCTTTCTGAGTGCTCAGGTACCGTTCCCGGATTCAGACAACGGTCAGTGAAGGTTGAACGTATTCCATCAGAGTGATCCTTCTGGTGCCCCCTCTTTCTGGATGCCCAGGTACCATTCCCTGATTCAGACAATGGTCGGTGAATGTTGAACGTATTCCATCAGAGTGATTCTGAGAAACTGTTCTCAGTTTTCAAAGCTTTAAAAGTTTTATAAAAGTTAACATTCACATTTGCCAGGGACTGTCTAATTCCTTACAAATCTCTGTGCTATCCTTTATGGAGATTGACAGTATAACAAAGAAGTAGAAGAAACTTCTTGGTGTTTTCAATGAATTTGTAATTTCACTGGAGTCCTGGAAATAGCACATTAAAAAAACACTAGTAATCATGAAAGTACAAATCACAAATGCAGACGAATGAGTAGTATGTGCCTGGATTGACAGGGTTCCCAAGAGGTGATGGCCAGTGACTCAGGCCCCGCGGATAGCTGCATGCAGACAGAAGCTGATTCCTAAAAGAGCCAATAGAATCTGGACACAGAGAAAGACACAGTGCTAGAGCAGTCTGTAGAAAGACATGTGCATTTTAGAAAATAGATAAACAGAGCCACAAATGTGGTGTCAGTAGGGTTTAAAGTTGGAGAATTAACAAGGTTTGGGGTCTTAAAGCTATAGGAAAAGATGAACTGTATGGTATCTTTGAGTAGGATGATGATGAAAGCAAAAGTAGATGTGTTAGTTGTTTTGTTGACATAAACTAGTTACCTGAGAAGTGGGAACCTCATTTGAAGAATGGCTTCTGTTGGACTGGCCTGTGGGTATGTCTGCCAGGCATATTCTTTACTGGTAGTTGATACAGGGAGAACCCAATCCACTGTGGGCAGTGCCACCCCTGGGCAAGTGAGCCCTGGGATATACAGCAAAGATAGATGAACATAAGCCTGGGAGTAGAGCCTGTAAGCAGCATCCCTCTGTGGTCTCCGCTGCAGCCTCTAGGTTCCTTCCTTGAGTTCCTGCCTTGGTTTCTCTGTATAATGGATGCTAACTTGTAAGCTGAAATAAACTGTTTCATTTTGAGACTGTTTTTTGACCCTGGTTTTATCCCAGGAAAGGAAACCAACACAGACCACTACATGTCTGGAAAAATGAACTTTTGACTTCCATTGCTGTGCAGACTTCAGATGTTCAAAGAGTGATGGGGGTAGGGGCTGGAGAATTTGACAGTGGCCATATTTACTTGTGAACTGCGCATATTATTACAGCTATTGCGCGGAATCAAGTTTTCAAAAGTGTATAATAGTATGTTTTAAGAAAGTAGGCTAAGAAATAACAAACATGTGTAAAGTTCCATCCCATAATGCCATTCATGATCTATTTCAACCTAGACTTCCTTCATATATCATAAGCATTAGAAATTAATGCATTAGAAATTAGAAATTAAAAGATAAGGTACAATCTTGGTACAGTTTATTTTTTACTATGGAACTGCTTTTGACATCAGCTGTTAGTAATCTGATGGTTAGCTGGAAGGGAACATTACCTTCCATAGGACGCCAGCGGGTTCAGTCAGGACCATTTTACATGTTCCAGACAGAAACCCACCCAGATGTGTTCTTTTTATTTTCAACTTTTCTGAAATGAATATATATTGCAGAAACAGACTCAGGATATTTTTACACATCAAGCTAATGTCTCTGTCAGGCTGCTATTGGGTTTTCATGATATGAATAATATTTCTAAAATGGCACACTCATAAAGGATGAATAGAGAGTAAAATTAAATAGAACGCTTGAAAGGAAACATACCTCCAAGTGCTGAATATAAGAAAAGTAGCTTTTAAAAGAACTTTTGATTGATTCTTTGTGAATTTCACATCATACACCCCAGTCCCACTCATCTCTGTGTCTCTTCATATCTGCCTGTCGCTCTTGTAGCATACCCCCCCAAACACGCACACACACCCACACACACACACACACACACACACACACACACACACACACACACGGCATGGGAAAACACCTCATAGTGGAAGCTGTAGTATATTACTGTGTGACCCACAGTCTATCCCTCTGTCCACACATCTTCTCTTGAAAATGTTCATTGCTGTGAGTCATTGGTCTGGAGAGAGGTGTCTGGCTTCTGTAGTACCATTGATATTGGATCCTCGTTGGAACTTCTCCTGGTTGTGCTCTTGTTGCCTATTGTCATGGAGATTCTGCAGCTTTGGGTCAGCAAGTCTGGCCTGCAAAAGTAACTTTTTAAAGTTCTGAAATTTGAAGTCGTTCTTCTCCATGAAACAACATAGGGAAAATGGCAATTAGGAACTGGTTAACACTGTCTTTTCGTCCCCTCCCCCACATACGTTTAAAAGTGGAATGTATTCTCACCTGTGGCATTCCCTATTTTCTCTCTAATCTTTCCATCTATATACCATCTGTCCTTAAACAGTTTTTGCATATGAAAGAAAATAATCAATATTTGTCTTCCTTGGTTTGGCTTATTTTAAATAACATGGTGATTTTGAGTTCCATCCATTTTCCTGCAAATGCCTTATTTTCATTTTTCTTTACAGCTGAGTGTTATAGGCACACATCATACTTTCTTTCTTCAGTCAACTGTTGATAGGCTACAAGGCTGGTTCTTGGCTACTGTGAACAGGGTGATAATAATTGTGGCTATACAGATCCCCCTGTGGTATGCTGACTTAGAGTCTGTTAAGTGTTCTTTTAGGAGTGGTCTAACCAGGTTATATGGTATTTCTGTTTTCATTTGTTCCCCTGGAGCTTCCATCTGGATTTCCAATGAATAAGGGTTGCCATTTTCTCAAAGCCTGTCTAGCATTTCTTGTCCATTGTTTTGATGAGAGGCATTTTGGCTGGAATAAGATGGAGGCCTGTGTGTGTATGTGTGGGCCAGCTGCTTTCTTCCATGGATTCGAGTCTGTCTGTGCACCATTTCCTTGCTGCTTTCATTGTCATAGCTCTGTACTGTAACTTGGAATCAGGCACGGTGATCCCTCCAGTACTGTGCACTTCGCTAAGGATTACTTTGGTTGTCTATGGGAGCGTTTTGTATTCCATATGTATTTCAAGGTTGATTTTCATATTACTGTGAAAAATGGCATTGAAAAATTTAAAATTACTTTTTTTTGAGATTATAATATAATTACAGGATTTTCTCCTTTCCATTTCTCTGCTCCAAGCCCTTCTAACCTTCTTATAGACCTATCTTGCTCTTTCTTCTCTAATTATATATAATATATATAATTATATATCTAATGTAATATATATAATATACACATATGTAATACATGTGGTTATCTCTATATAATTATAGTTATAATTACATGATATATGTATAAGTACATATATATGAATGTATATATTTATTTATTTATTTATTTATTTATTTATTTTTATTTTTGATACTTTATTTACATTTCCAATGTTTCCCCTTTTCTGAGTCTCCTCTTTGGAAACCCCCTATCCCCTCCCCCTCCCCGCCTCTGTGAGGGA
>CM052713.1:64101183-64134628 GCA_028551405.1 Uromys caudimaculatus | reverse complement strand
TTACTCTGTCTGGTTGTGGCTTGCCCCTCCTGCAGGTCTCTGTGTCAGTACTCCTTGAAGACCAGCTCTCTCTGAGAGGTGTTTGGGTTTGGAGAGCTGTGGCACCCGGTCTGATCTCGGTCCCTGGGTCTCGCGGGTTCAGGGCAGTTCCTGGTGAGCTGTGGGGCGTGTCTTTGGCCCTCTCCCAGCTTTTCCGAGCTCCTCAGAGGGATCTTTGTCCCGGCACTAATTTGCTATGGAGCCCTGTGGCCCAAGCTGAGGTTCCCAGCCGCTGCCGGAAGTTGCCGTCCCTCAATCTCTGTGGCCCGTGGAAACAGGGCGGAATCACTGAGCACTGGGGCTCGTTTTGCCCCCGCTCGGGGCTTTTCCACGTTCCTGGGAGAGAAATTTTCTCCCGGAGCTGCTTGACTATGGAATCCTAGTGTCCCAGGCAAAAGTTTCCTGCCTCAGCCGCCCGCTGTTGGGATTCAGGGGGATTTCTAAGCCTGCCTACCTTGGTCCCTGTGTCTCGCGGGTTAGGGGCAGTTCCTGGTGAGCTGTGGGGCGTGTCTTTGGCCCTCTCCCGGCTTTTCCGAGCTCCTGAGAGGGATCTTTGTCCCTGCGCTAATTTGCTATGGAGCCCTGTGGCCCAAGCTGAGGTTCCCGGCCTCACATTTCTTTCTTGTCTTGGCTTGTTTGGGATTTTCCCTCACAAGGTGCAAACCCATTGCATTCAGTTACCAATGAGGTATGGAAGAGACTTTTATTATAGAAATAGAGATAGGTATTTATAACAATATGATGGTTCAATGGTTAAGGGCCCTGACTGCTCTTCCGGAGGTCCTGAGTTAAATTCCCAGCAACCACATAGTAGCTCACAACCATCTATAATGGGATCCAATGCCCTCTTCTGGCGTGTCTGAAGACAACGACAGAGCACTCATATACAAAATGATCTTTGAAAGTAATGAAAACAGGGAGGGTCCCTGGAGAGTGAGCACATGCAATTTAGCATAGAGATTAAGTCTGTTTCAAACTGAAGCTATAAGAATGATAAATCTTTAACTTTTTCCTAAAATACTTCTGTTATGATTATTTAAGTGGATAGTAGTGGAAGGCCCAAGCTTAAAGCCTTTTACTGGGACACTAAGACCTGTAGTATATCAGGAAGGGAATAAGCCTTTGATTTAGTAAGCATACCCTTTTACTACATGTAACAATGTACATTCTCAGTCCAGTTGGACGCCACACTGATAGAACCGGTTTAAAAATAGTTTTGAATTGGCCAAGACTAAGCCACTTCTATTTAGTCTTTTCAGGGGAACTTCTCTAATATTTTTAAGTTATACTAAAACAGAAGGAATACAAATTAAATCCTGTCAGAAAGCAGCATAGTTCCTACCATGTCCTAACAGTTGACTTAATTATCATATCTGGTCAAAGAGTCTTCTAGAATCTGATTCATAGCACCACTCAGAAGTTATGACTCCAGGAACCATTTCCATCAATTTGCTCTCATTAACAGATGTGATTGCCTTTTCTTATGTGTGCTTTTTACTTCCTTTTCTTTAAGTCACCATAAATCTTAATACGTTGTGCATGCAGTCAGGTACATAATGTAATAGCCAACAGGATGCCTGGCCAGATCTCAAAATCAATCATTGCTTCTCACAGGGACAAAACTTCCCTGGCTTAGAAAGAATTTAGCAGTTTTCCTTTGCTGAGTAAATGTCTTAGTCCACATGGGTGTGCAGTGCCTCAGTCAATCCAGCAAGGTTTAAGCATTAAAGACAAGAGGAGGTAAGCGATCATAGGATCAGAGGTGAGGAAGGCACAACTTCTGTCCCAACACTGGGAGAAACTGAGACCAGTGGGATCCAGGGACCCAGGAACCCCGTCCAACCAGTGGCAGAGATTCCTTCCGGTCTGGGCCAGTGCTCTGAGCAAACTTTGGGCGCGAACTTTACAGTGAGTTCCACAACACCCAGAGGAAGCTCCACTCCCAGATTCTCTAACCCACCCAGGAACCCGGGATCCCAGGATCCCAGGATCCCAGGAGCTTGGTCACACCAGGATCTCAGGGTTCCAGAGGCAACTTTACTCCCAGGAGGTCTGATACACCCAGGAACTCAGGATCGCAGGATCACAGAATCACAGGATCCCAGAGACAGCTGGTCTCTGAGGAGTTCTGACACAACCAGGATCACAGGAAGGACAGGCTCCAGTCATATACAGAGAGGGCAGGTAGCACTAGAGATAACCAGATGGCAGGAGGCAAGCATAAGAACATAAGCAACAGAAACCAAGGTTACCTGGCATCATCAGAATCCAATTATCCCACCATAGCAAGTCCTGGATACACCATCACACTGGAAAAGCAAGATTCGGATCAAAATCTCTTCTCATGATGATGATAGAGGACTTTAAGGACATAAATAACTTCCTTAAAGAAATACCAGAGAACACACGTAAACAACTAGAAGCCCTTAAAGAGGAAACACAAAAATCCCTTAAAGAATTACATGAAAACACAATCAAACAGGTGAAGGAAATGAACAAAGCCATCAGGATCTAAAAATGGAAATAGAAACAATAAAAAAAATCACAAAGGGAGACAACCCTGGAGTTAGAAAACCTAGGAAAGAGATCAGGAGTCAGAGATGCAAGCATCACCAACAGAATACAAGAGATAGAAGAGAGAATCTCAGGTGTAGAAGATATCATAGAAAACATTGACACAACAGTCAAAGGAAATACAAAAAGCAAAAAGCTCCTAACCCAAATATCCATGAAATCCAGGACACAATGAGAAGACCAAACCTAAGGATAATAGGTATAGAAGACAGTGAAGATTCCCAACTTAAAGAGCCAGTAAATATCTTCAACAAAATTATAGAAGAAAACTTTCCTAACCTAAAGAGAGAGATGATCATGAACATACAAGAAGCCTACGGAACTCCAAATAGACTGGACCAGAAAAGAAATCCCTCCCATCATATAATAATTAAAACACCAAATGCACTAAACAAAGAAAGAATATTAAAAGCAGTAAGGGAAAAAGGTCAAGTAACATATAAAGGCAGACCTATCAGAATTACACCAGACTTCTCACCAGAGACTATGAAAGCTAGAAGATCCTGGGCAGAACTCATACAGACCCTAAGAGAACACAACTGCCAGCCCAGGCTGCTATACCCAGCAAAACTCTCAATTACCATAGACGGAGAAAACAAGATATTCCATGACAAAATCAAATTTACCCAATATCTTTCTACCAATCCAGCCCTACAAAGGATAATGGATGGAAAATGCCAACACAAGGAGGGAAACTACACCCTAGAAAAAGCAAGAAAGTAATCTTCCAACAAACCCAAAAGAAGATAGCCACACAAACATAATACCACCTCTAACAACGAAAATAAGGAAGTAACAATCACTTTTCCTTAATATCTCTTAACATCAATGGACTCAATTCCCCAATAAAAAGCCATAGACTAACAGGCTGGAAATGTAAACAGGACCCAGCATTTTGCTGTACATTGGAAACGCACCTCAGTTACAAAGACAGACACTACCTCAGAGTAAAAGGTCGGAAAACAAATTTCCAAGCAAATGATCCCAACAAACAAGCTGGAGTAGCCATTCTAATATCGAATAAAATCAACTTTCAGCCAAAAGATATCAAAAAAGATAAGGAAGGACACTTCATACTGGTTAAAGAGAAAACCTACCAAGATGAACTCTCAATTCTGAACATCTATGCTCTAAAAATCCCAGGCAGTATAATAATAATAATATATGTTTAAAATACACAAATATGGCACAGTTCAAGTAAGTGACACATTCAGAAGAATAGATAGGGATTGTTTTCTAAAGCATTAACAGTGATTATAATTGAAATTATTATAATTTTATAGAATTTTACCAAAGTCAATTTTATTTGTTGCTAATACTTTGAATTCCTTTATTTTCTACATCTGTTGTTTAACTATTAAAAAACTTAAATGTCCTAAAAAAAAAAAAAAAAAAGAAGAAGAGGAGAAGGAGGTAAGCCAGGCTGTTACCTTGGAGGGAATGTGTTGCGTTACGTAGAGTCCAGAGAATGCACCAACCGTCCAACTCTGTTTACAAAAAACCTGAATGAAGAAAAACTGTGACAGAGTCAAACCGCACGAGCAGTTCCTCGGAGGAAGAGGCCTGGAGGTGGATCTAAAAAGGAGCTGGAGGTAGTTCTGTGGGAAGTGGGGGAGGGCTGCTTGACCACGGTGGGGGGGGGGGGGAGTAGTACCAAGTCTGGGAGTCTGAACCAAGAGAATTCCGAAAAGCAGCAGGACCATGCCTTTCTAATATGTCTGATAATCCTGATGTTTGAAATACGGCCAGACTAGCAGGAGCCTTTAAAATAATGGGCATCCTTTAAAATGAAGGACATCCAGAATAGTTGATGGTAGGTGACTGACCGGTCCTGGAAGAAATGGAGTCAGCACATAGAAGGGCGTGGCTATCTGCCTCCCGTTTGGGATGCCGCTTGATGGAGCCTTGTGCACTTGAGATTATCCTCGGTGTCAAGCTCAGCAAGTTTGTTTCTTACATCAGCTAGCCCCAGCTGACTGCACTGCTCTGCTTCCCAGGCCAAATACACATGCCATCAGGATGACGCAATGATTGTGATTATGTCATGTAATAGGGCTGAGTGTGACCTAGACAAATGGAAGAATGCGGCTGTCTTCCAGTGACATTTAAGTTCAGTCAATTAGCTTAAGTAAAGTATATTCGAGGCTGAATATCCTTTATATATCTTTGTATCACATTTACAATTTTATTTTTATTGTGGCATCTGTGTGTGTGCATGTGGATGTGCAAGAACAAGTGAGTATGCAGACTCTGTGTGTGTGTGTGTGTGTGTGTGTGTGTGTGTGTGTGTGTGTGTGTGTGTGTGTATGCTTGTGTGCCAAAGCACACTTGTATAGGTAGGTCACTTGTGTGGACCTTTGCAGGTATAAACTCACCCCACTTCCACCCTGAGCTCCATGCTTCCTGGGTTCCATCACAAGGTGACCAGATGCAGATTCCTGTCACCACCCATTGAGCTGCTTCTAGTGCCACGCCTTCACTGTCATAAATGATGGTATTTCCAGAGCTGTAAGTCAAAATCAATGTCTCCTCCCTTAAATTGCTCTCTCATTATCTGATCACAAAGACAGGAAAAAGTAGCTAATATAAAGCTGAGATGGCACTAAGCCATCTACAAGTCAGTCCAGAGTGATGAAACTCAATTCTGCCCTAGCGTGGTTGAGGAGTGACAAGACCAGGTAGCATTAGCTGTGGTGCTACAAAAAGTGAGCTGTCAAGTCTGCAGAGGTCTGGGGGGTGCGGCTGACAGAGTAAGAAACAGGAGCAGGAGGAAGAGACAAGCCACATAGGCCACAAGGAAGTCAGAAAGTGTGTGTAAAGGCAGAATGCTCATAAACAGGAAAGTGAAACTCTATTTTCCTTACATACTTACCATGAAAATTTTTATTTAGAAAATTTTCCAAGAAAAGTTTCTGTTGCCAGAAACTGCCTTGTGGTTTGCCATCCTGGGCATGGGCCCGGACTCAAAACTGGGAGTCATTTAGTCCAAGTTAAATGTAAACTAAGACGAAATGACTTCTCTCCAACGTTTACGGGTTTCTCTAGAATGAGAGCATTTTAGCAAGGACATGGCTCTCATTAGGAAGACAGGATGTCATAGCTAGTCAGTCACAGCCACAATGAAAATGAAGGCATCTTTGCATATTTTTCAATAGAATAAAGTTTAGGCTCCCAGTTTTAAACATAAGTGCATTTAAATGTTTTTACCTTCAAATGTGAATATATATGTGTGTGTGTGTGTGTGTGTGTGTGTGTGTACACATGAGTTTTGTTCAGCATCAAAAAATAATGTCCAGATTTCTGGATAAAAAGGCAGAACTCTCAGGATTGACCTTAAAGGTATTTTAATGTGTTAAAATGAGAGCTAATCTTCTAAGAACAACCAAGGAAAAATACGTAAGTGCTTTCAGAGGAAAGAGTGTTCTGGTCCAGCACAGTACTCACAGAAATGAAGGATAAAGGAACACAGATGCAAACAGTGGACCACTGCAGGTTGGGACACAGAAGTGTAACCATAAGTCAGCGCAGCTTTTTGAAAATTGAGAGAGTTGCTACCATAATCTACAAGTACATTTTCTGCATGGTAACACAATCTGTCCTTCTGTAAGGAGGCAATCCGTACCACAGTTTTAGAGAGTTCGTTAGTTAAACCAGAGTAGTTTTAGATACTGTGAAACCGACACTCAAGACTAATCATTACAACTTAACTTACCAAAATCCCCTAAATATATGCGACCTATCTAAATGCATCTCTGGCTGGACTGTGGCTAAATTTAGTCTGTTGCAAAATGTGTGCACCACCCCCGCCCCCATGTCACTAAATTTGAAACAAATCAAGGGAAAAAGAACATCAGAAAGGAAACAGAGGAGCATTCTGAAGACCATGGTTTCTTTTGTGACATTTACAAAAAGACGTGGTGGTGTAAGCATACCTCACAGTCCAGGATGGAGCCTAGACTAGGGACAATAGCTCTAAAGCATTCATCAGCCTGTGGAACGGGACAGAGCCCAGAAATAAACCTGTGTCATGGTCAATTGATTTCGAACAAAGGTACCAAGGGCGCACAAAGAGAAACGGATAGTCTCAACAATAAACGAGACTGGAAAAAAAAAATTGAATATCTGTGTGCGGAGGACCTTTATCTTAAACCAGATGCAAAAATTAAGTCAAAAGTGATTAAGGACTTAAATGTCAGAAAGTATAAATTTTACATAGAAATCCCCAGAGCACGGGCAATAAAACATCACGCTAAACGGGTTGAGTTCGCCTGTTTGCCCACTTGCTTCATCACAAGCTTGCCTCCTTTGAAAGGGCAGAATGGAGAGAAATTTGTAAACGACAGGCTTCCTGGAAAACAGACATAAGCAGACCCGACACAGAACTTTGTAGAGGACTTAAACCGGGCAGTGTCTTGCGATTTGGGGGCTTTCCGGTTCCTTTCCAGGCCCGTGTCCTGCTCTCACTTTATTTCCCATGTCTCCTTTCCTGAAGGGAGCTGATGTTTATGTCATTGTCTTGTTTACTTCCTGCTTTTTCTGTTCTCACTTTTGTTAAGTGCCCCGCCCCTCCCCACCCACTGTCTCTAATCCCAGTCTGTGATCTAACTCAGGAAGTAGCAGAGCCACTCCCCTGGCATTTTTTAAGCAGCCCATTATATCTCTAAGACCTACAAAGGCTGGGAAACGCCATCAGTCCGGAGATATGCATCCACCGAACACCAGATGAGATTTCAGGGTAATTAATCTCAAGCCTCAACTTATGAAATACAGCCAGTGATAAAATTCATGGCAGACCAACTTTTTGCACAATGTGGGGTAAAGACATGATACAGGGGGATAGTGGATAGCTAGATAGATAGTGAATAGCTCCTGATTTACCCTTGTCCATAAATTTGGGGTTATGGGTTTCCTCCAGCAAGAACTAAGCTATCCCAGGGACAACAGGACTCTACTAGCATCTAGGCTATTGCTGTTTGCTGTTTATAAATAACACCTCCATTCATTAGTAAAACAAATTATTACTGACTGACACAAAGGTTTCAGTCCATTTCGATAGCTTTAATTTAATCAGAACGCTTGGCCTATGGATCAAGGTTTTTGGGACTGTAAATTATTCTCTTGTGAGTTTGGACAGATCTCGGAATTAATATAAAAGGGAAGATTTATATATAGATGCTTAATAATCCTTCTTAACATCCATTTGTTCTTTTAGGAAATATAGTATTAATCCTGCATGCATTCTTTAAGAAAACTACATGACCCATTTTAATATTAGGAAATGAATTCCAGTTGTTAGCATTCTGTCTAAACTCCACCCCACGGTTACCTGGCAACAGCTAGGTATGCTCCGCCCCACAGTTACCTGGCAACAGCCAGGTAGGCTGACCCACTATAAAAGGGGCTGCTTGCCTCCCCCATGGATCTCTTGCCTCTCTCTCTTGCCTCTTGCTCTCTTGCCTTCTTGCTCCCCGTCTCTCCCCATTCCCTTCCCCCCTCTCTCCACGTGGTATTGGCCGGCCTCTACTTCTCTACTCTCTCCCTCTCTCTGCCTCTACTACCCTCTTAACTCCCCTCCCTATGCCTGAATAAACTCTATTCTATATTATACCGTCCTGTGGCTGGTCCCTCAGGGGGAAGGGATGCCTTGGCATGGGCCGGCTGAGACATCCCCTTCCCCCACACCTGACTATCCTTACATAGAACATATCTCCTATATCTTTATCTTTTTTATAAACACATCACCAGTTCTACACATGCAAAAGCTTGTTTGACTTTTGGTAATGCTTGCTGAGCGTTATCACAGTCCTTGTGATGTTTTTTCAAATATCTATGCAGTGTGTTTTATCTCCATATACAATGCGAAATCCCCAATGCTCTTTAGCATCCTTAAGGTCCCACTGGCTTAATAATATAGTCACAAACAGGAGTGTCAGTCATTCGAATAAGTTCTCTGAAAATTAACCAGCAAGACCACTCTTTGGTTTTTACCTCAAACTAAATGCTAATTTGGGAAAGAAGGACGTCGTCACAGTTGGTGACTCCTTAAAGTCATTAAAGGATGGATTTGAAAGAAAGTAAAGGTAATGTGGAAGGAGCTAAAGGGGAAGAGGCTGGGATATAAATTTTGTAAAAATAGGGGTCATGTATGAAATGGTCAAGAAAAACATTTAAGAAATACTTTTTAAAAAAATGTCCCTGCTGGCACTTAAAGAAATGCCCAAGTCCTTAGTCATCAGGGAAATGCAAATCAAAACAACTCTGACATTCATTTTGTTTATTCTCTAATCCTTTTTTACAGTCCAGTTTTCATCCCCCTTCTGATTTGCCCCCCATCTGCTCCCCATCCCATACCTCCCCCAGTCTCCAAGAGGATGTCCCCACCCCACCAGACTTCCCTACCCCCTGGGGCCTCAAGTCACTTGAGGGTTAGGTACATCTTCTCTCACTGAGGCCAGACCTGGCAGTCCTCTGCTGTATATGTGTCAGGGCCTCATATCAGCGGGTGTATGCTGCCTGGTTGGTGGCTCAGTGTCTGAGAGATCTCGGGGGTACAGGTCAATTGAGATTATTGGTCTTCCTATGGGGTCGCCCTCCTCCTCAGCTTCTTCCAGCTTTTTCCTAATTCAACCACAGGGGTCCCTGGCTTCCGTTCATTGGTTGGGTGCTAGTATCTGTATCTGACTCTTTAAGCTGTTTGTTAGGTCTTTCAGAGGGCAGCCATGCTAGGCTCCTGTCTGCAAGCACACCTCAGCATCAGAAACAGTGTCAGGGCCCCGGGCCTCCCCTTGAGCTGGATCCCAATTTGGGCCTGTCACTGGACCTCCTTTCTCTCATGCTCTTCTCCATTTTCAGACAGGAACAATTCTGGGTCAGAGCTTTTGACTATGGGATGGCAACCCCATCCCTCCACTTGATGACCTGTCCCTCCACTGGACATATCAAGAGATAGCACATGCTGGCAAGGATGTGGAGCTAGAGCAACACTTCCTCATTGCTGGTGGGAGTGCGGACTTGCACAACCCAACTAGAAGTCAGTTTGGCAGTTTGCCAGAAAACTGGAAATAGTTCTACCTCAAGACCCAGCTATACCACTCCTGGGCATATACCCAAAAGATGCTCCAATATCCCACAAAGATATTTGCTAAACTATGTTCATGGCAGCCAGAAACTGGAAACAACCTCGATGTTCCTCAACTGAAGAATGAATAAAGAGAACGTGGTACATCTACACAGTGGAATACTGTTCAGCAATTAAAAACCAAGGCATCATGAATTTCGCAGGTAAATGAATGGAGCTTGAGAATATCATCCTGAGTGAGGTAACCCAGTCCCACAAGGATATGCACGGTAGGTACTCGCTTATAAGTCGATATTAGCCATAAAATACCATACAAATTAGCCATACAGATACCATGCTACACATCAGACCCAAAGAAGGAAGGCACAAGGGAGGATGCTTGAATCTCACTTAGAAGTGGGAATAAAACAGTCGTCAGAGGCGATGAAGGGAGGGAGCTGGGAGGGAGAGGTGGTAATGGGGAGGGGAATGGTGGGGTCCATATGTAGCAGATACGCAGCTTGGTCTTCATGCGGGTCCCAAACAATTGGAACGAGGGCTACCCCACAAACTGTTGCCTGTACATGGGATACGTTCTTCTAGTTGGGCTGCCTTGTCTGGCCTCAGTGGGAGAAGAAGTGCCTAGCTTCACAGAGACTTGAAGTTCCAGGAGGGGGGTGGGGGTGGGGGGGTATATCCAGAGTAGCCCTCAGCCATTCAGAGGAGAAGGGGAGGGGGAATAGAATGGGGGAAGGGTGACTGGGAGGGGGGCAGTGAGCGGGATGTAAAGTGAATAAGTAAAAATTAAAATAAAATTTTTAAAAAATGCCCCTGCTAGTTGGGAAGTGGAAGATGAGCAAGAGTCGGAGAAATAAAGAGAAATGGGGGGTAGGGGAGTAATATGATCAATAAGCATTATATACATGCATGAAAATGCCACAGAGACATTATTCATTTACAACAATAGATGCTAATAAATACTTACCATGCCTAGCGCATTAGTGAGGCTCACTACTGGGTGTGTCAGTAAAAACATTTCCAGATAAGATTAACTCAAGAGGGAAGACACACATGAGTGCGGGGAGCAGCATCCCATGTATTTGGTCCAGAACTGATTAAGAAAGGAAGAAGAAGAAGAAATTTAGCTGACTGCCAACATTCCCACTTTTCTGCTCTCTGATCTACCCATACATATAGAACGTACCTAGCCTGGGTAAGTACTCAGTATTTTGTGGCCTTGTGCAAAAGAAGAGAATAATCAACTACAGTCTAGAAGAATGCAGTAACTGCTCAAGACATTTTTGTTCCCAGTGCCGGCTGCTTACTGTGATCACTCAAGGATATATTTTTTAAAGCAAAGATTCAGATATTGTAGGTGGAGTGCTGGCAACTGTCCGTGGTAGAAGACGTGCAGTTGATTCGGATACTCTAGGTAGAGTGCAGGCAGTTGTAGATGGTAAAGTTTGCCAGGCGCTTTAATTGTGCACCCAGAGATGCGCAGCTCTGATCTAAATGGAAAAGCCTGGAAGGTAACAGATGGAATGCAAATGTGCTGGATCCCGGGAACTGAAATGCAGGTGGCTTGGAATGGAGTCATTTCATCCTGTGAATAAGAGGCAGAGGAAGAAAGACCTAAATAATCCAAAGAGCGGAGTAAAGGTGGGGACACCTGGGGTTTGGGAATAGAGGAGGTAGCCTAGAGGAAGCTATTTTAATAAGTGAATAAACAGGTTCTTCTAGTCTGGCTTGCAAAGGAGGAAAGTGAATCATAGAGAGGTAAAATTAAGCCTGGACTTTGCTTAAAAATAGATGAGTAAACATTTATTATATCATACTGTTTGTCCTTGCTTTTCAATTTTTTTTTTTCCAAATTGGTTTTGAATCATGCAGTAGAATATATTTCCTTGAACTGTATAGAGGTCACTCACTGTCCTCACCTGAGGACCGGGCATATAGCTTAGTAGGAGACTGTCATGGTTTGAATATGCTTGGCCCAGGGAGTGGCACTATTAAGAGGTGTGGCCTTGTTGGAATAGGTGTGTCCCTATGGGCATGGGCTTTGAGACCCTCACCCTACCCGCCTGAAAGTCAATCTTCCACTAGAGATGAAGATGTAGAACTCTCAGCTCCGCCTGCACCATGCCTGCCTGGATGCTGCCATGTTCCTGCCTTGATGATAATGGACTGGACCTCGGAACCTGTAAGCCAGCCCCAATTAAATGTTGTCCTTCTAAGAGTTGCCTTGGTCATGGTGTCTCTTCACAGCAGTAAAACCCTAAGACAGAGACCACTCATGTAGTGTGAGGCCCAGAATTTGATTCTCAGCACTTGGGAGGAAATAAAAAAATCAGCAAAACAGAGGAACACGGGCAACTTTCCACAGCTCATCCAAACCCATTCCCGTGCCATCTTTTCATAGTTCTCACCCAGCTACTGCTCTGACAGTTTTCTACAGGAAGCATAATTATATCTTACCCTTTTGTTCTCATGGAATCTTTCTCCAGGCACTAAGTGTAATACCATAATCATGTTCATGACTGTATCAACTTGTCTTCTCATATCGGTAGGAATTTCTACTTGTTATAGAATTAGACTGAGAAGCCTTTTGAAGACTATCAACTGTAGCAGAGAACGTGGGGTTGGCCACTCAGCTTCCATATTTGAAACAAGAATAAAACCTATGACTGCAAAGGAACTGAAGGAAAGCCATTGAATGTCATGTCTTGAGTTCATTAACAAGAGCAAGTGAGAAGGGTAACCCTTTCTCCACTTAGTTCCCCTGGAAGACACTGCTGGTATTTACCTTAGTTTGATCAGCACCATTATGCCAAGAATGTCTCAACTTGGTTGTCCCCTAATTAACTCAGTAATATTTTCAGTGTTATTGATTTTTATCCCACCGTATATTTCTGAGCAAACTGCATGAGATCAAGCCTGTGTCTAACTTATTCTGTCCTTCTTCAACAGTGCCTAACACAATCCCCAAGAAGAGGCACAAAACCATGAACAGTTTTGAAAGAATAACTATAACTCTAAAAGTAGAAATTGATGGAGTCACAAACAAAACTGTGACTGGTTTTCTAATCCCAGCTTGCTGATACCTGGGTCCATGATACCGGACAAGTTACTTATTAAAACTCTCCACACTTCCACCTTTATCTCATTAGTGAAAGGGGCCATGGAATCCAGCCTTTCCTTACCTCTGTAGTTTTAATGCCCAGAAAGAAGTACAACCACTCCGGTACAGTGTAGTTAACACTCAGTCCCGTTTTCTCTGTGTGCTTGCTCTGTACTTGCTCCAGAACGCACCAGGGAAGAGCAGGAAAGGCAATTTACAAAGGATTCTCAGGAGGCTTCCTCAGATGACTGATCTCCTCTGGGCACATGAGATTCTGCAACTGTAAGGCTCATATGGCTGAAGCCTCAGTGTGCAGAAATTACACTCCTTTGTGCATGGTCCAATTTGATTTAGGAATAACTTCCTTCCGTGAGTTCTATATTTTCCTCATGATTCAGTGAAAATTCAATTTTCCCTGAAACAACGAAGAGAAACTGACTGAAAAGCTAATTTCCCTCCAAATATATCTGTTCTTCCTTCTAGAAGGATACAAGAAAACATCTTAGCCAGTTCTTGGATACTGGTACTCCTTAAGCTGCTCTGTGAACCCTTTAGTTCAAATGTCTGCAAGAATCAGATCCAACACTGTCTTTGTGGAAAGATTGTCACCCGTTCATAACTGGCAAATAGTTATGTACCCCAGATTTCACTCTGTTGTAAAGGAGGGAAGGTAGCACAGCTTCCCCTCTGGATCCCCACCCAACAGTGCATCAGCTTCATAGTCCTTTTTTGTCATATTATAAATTAGATAAAATGACGATAATCCAGAGGGAAGGGAGGGGGACAGAAAACTGAAAGACAAAGAGATGGCAAATTTATCTGAAACATGAAACAAAAGCTTGAACTAAGGACACACATGACCATGCAGATATTATCGATGATGAAGACTCTTACCATAATAAAGTTTTAACATTTAAGTTGGTGACACGTTTTAAACATTTACTCATAACATTTATGGAATTACTATGGAAATACCAGTCATGCCACTCTCCTGTCAGTCACTGATGCTGCCACAAACCTTATGACACTACTGTACAATAGATTATCCAAACCTTAGTGGCTTAAACGGGATTGCCATTTGATTATACAATGTGGTCCTAAGGTCGCGACTTCAGAAAGGACTCATCTGGGTGACACTGACTGAACCTGAGTAGGGTATTCAGTGGCATATAGGCCAAACAAGGGGTCCTGTGTGTCTTCCAGATAGGTCTGGCACTAGCAGGGAAGACAGGCAAACTGAGCTCAGCCTGGGCCTCTCAGCAGAAAATTTATACTAGCCTGGAGGTCTCCAGTACTTGCACTTTTTAAAAGATCTATTTTATTTTTAAATTATGTGTATGTCTCTGTATGTGGGCACAAGGCCACAGAGTCCAGAAAAGGGCATTTGATATCCTAGAGCTGGAGTTACAGGCAGCTATGGCCCCACCCCACCCCCACATGGGTGCTGGGATGCAAACACACATCTGTCAGAGCAGCAAGTCTCTGTATCCGTACTTACCCTACTAAAGGGCTTAATACACTTCAGAAAGCTATCTAGGAACAAGCAAGCAGAGTTTGCTAATGCTAAAAGACTAGCCTGACAACCAGCCCAGTGTCACTTTGGCATTTTGGTTTTTTCCCTTAGCTCTTTTGAGACCCAGTGTTGTCATGTATCCCAGACTGACCTTAAACTCATGATTATCTTAACAGCTTTCTAAATGTGTGGCCTGCTTACAGGTGTGTGCCATGACCCTAAACCTCATTTCTAATGATCACCAAGCCCCAGTTACACACTCTCGCCCCACTTAACTTCTTGTTGGTCATAGATGTGGGTCCAGAAAATCAGGCAACTGGGGGAGCCAGTCTGGAGTAAGAGTGAGGTAGAGACATGTCCAAACGCTAAAAATCGCATCCTGAAACCAGCAGGAGTAGGACTCCTTTGTCCTTGCTCTTGGCCTGCATGTCCCAAAGCATGCGAGCCTTACGACCCCCACTTTTGCAACCCTTGAGGAAGTCATGAGGCCTGGTGGTCAGATTACAGGAAACTTCCTCTCTCCCTATAAGGACATGTCCAGCAAACACCTTGAATTCCTCTTCACACAAATGAAGAATTTCCAGTACCTAGGTCCTAGTCAACAATGTAACTCATTCCGAAAACCCGACCCCCCTCCCAAGATTTACAAAGCCCTTTTACCCCCAATGAAGGAGAGATGTTTCACAGAAAACTGTCTCTGGAGAAGGCTACTTCATTTACACTAATGGAGATCTGCTAACTCACCTGCCTAGCTAAGTTTCATTTCTTCCAGTCCAGCCTGGTGCAGTGCCTGGATATCCCAAGAGGGAAAAGCATTCCCAGGCTGGCTGTGCATTTAATGTATTGTTTGTGCATGTGTCAGGGCATCATGCATGTGCAAGTCAAAGACAACAGGCTTGGCAGATGTGAGCCCTTTACACAATGGACCATCTTGCAAGCCCTATGGCTATTTCCAATGTTCTCTAGCTGCAAGGTTTTCCACAGTATCACTTCTTAATGGGGACCAATTGACAAGTGTGCTGGCGTGTCAATATAAACTCTTGCAGCATAACTGCTAACAAGTAGAGAAGGGCTGCCAGAGAAAGACTGTGGGTAATGTCGCAGGATTTTCCCTGTGCAATTACATTAGGGCAATAGGAGCCCTGTGATTGGACAAGGAACAGGGAGGTGGAGCTAAGAGTTCCAGAGACAGAGAACGTCTTGGGGGAGAGGGGGCAGGAAGTCACGGAGGTGAACCAGCATGGCTATGACCAGCCACAGGTTATGACATCATAAAGGTTAGAATTTGGGGATAATTTGTCTAATATAGGTGGGCAGCTTTTATCATTATCATTGGCTCTGAAATTATTGTACTGGCATCTTGTAAATTGTGATTTTATTGATACATAAATCTGGTTAACTGTATGCTTAAGAGTTTTAATTCTACTTGGTAATTGGGTGTTGAGATGGCTGACCATGGGGTGGGTGGTTATTGTGTGGGCCTGGCAGTGAAGATCCACCAAGGGACCCAGCTCCAGAGAGCTGGTGGGCCGAGAAAGTGAGATCACCCGGCGGGAGCTCTGTGGCCGCTGGTAGCGCACTAGTGAGGAACGTGAGGGTTCTCCTTTTTATATATTTCCCGCAACAGGAAACACCAAAACTGGTGCCAGAAGAGAAAGTTTGGAAGGCAAAGAGAAAGGGCAGAGTCGTCAGGAGATAGCAGCTTGTTGCATGACTGCTGGAGACACACAGTCCTTTGAAGTGAAAGCATACAGATAGAGCAAGGCGAGGAGGATTGGGAATGATGGGTGTAATACTGTGAAATGACAATTCTTTTCTCTTCTGATTCTGAACGTGAGGTTACTGGGGACACAGCTCTTCTTGAGGACATAAGGGCTCTGAAAGATGGCAGAACTGTGTAAATCAAGAGCTCCAACCTTTAAGGATCTGTTTAAAATAACCGAAGGTTTCTTGCTTAGAAACTCATTAAAAGCAACTTCAATGCACTCTAGGGAAAAGTTGTCTTTTTAACAACTTTTAATGAGCTTTCCCCTCCCACGTATAGGGGAGTGTGTGTGTGCCATCCAGATTTCTCTCCAGAGCAGATTCTTTCTCCCACCTACCAAGATTGTTGGTAGCCAGTGACTTTCTGCTAAATTCCTTCCGGGGCACAGCCTTTCTAAAGAGAGCATCCTTGCTTGATGAGCGGCCACTGTCTGATTACTATATTTGACTATACTACCTTTTGTACGACTCCTCTCTACCCTCATTTCAGAGTTTGCTTCCCTCAAAAAACCTCCGCCCCAAGCATAGACACAGCAGCCAGGAAGGCGGCATGGATGATTAAAGGAGTCTCTGTTTGCCTAGGAAGCCCAGTGAGTGACACAGGTAGTTTTACTGCCCTGCTGGGAAAGTTGAGAATAGCATAACACAGCCACAGGAAATGGCCCAAATGTTTTTGGGAAGGAGAGACTACGTTCTATTCCATTCCATGCTATGGGCAAACAGTTCTGGGATAGCTTCCGGCCTGACTTAAGCTTCAGTTGTCTAACAAAGAGATCATCGAGTTTACAAATATTTCATAACCTTCTTTCCACCAGTCATGGGAACACACTGCCCTGCTCAGATCTACTTGGTCCTCAAGGTGCCCAGAACTCAATGGAAACAAATGTGACACAGGTCTATCAGTGTCCTGGGCCTGTGGCACAAGACTAAGAAAAACCAAATAGCAATTAAATAAAATTGTGAGAAAATAGTCCAACGGAGATGTAGAGAACACAGAGAAGATGGATAGCAGACAATAAACAAAGAATTCTAAAAACGCCACTGACATCACTGAAAGCAGGAAGAGGTGGGACCTATCAGGAAGCAGCTGATGGTGGGAGATGATGAAGTGGAGGGAAAATCAGAAACTGGAAGACATTTTACACAACACAGAGACAGGAAGAACAGCTGAGCTGGCTACAGTGGTGAGCCGTACAGCTGAGAGTATCCCACACCAATGACAGCAACCTGAGCCGCACCAAGACCTGAAAAACCTTGCTCTGCTCAGCAGCCTCAGCAGACTTACCTTGCTTCCTAAAGACCAATAGAGCCCCTATTGTTTGGAAAAACCAGGGGGATGCTTTGTGGCCCCAAATCGTGTGTTTTTGTTAGTTTAGAGCCACCATGTAAGCTAAGCAGTCCAAGGCAGAAACCATTCCAGATTGTATGCATTGGCTGCTGATGTCATCAGAAGTAGCCCAAATGACAGAATGCCTGTGACTGCAAAGGAAAACAAAGCTACTTTCTTCTGAAGGTCTGAATATTCAGCGCAGTGGTGTCTTTATTAAGTAAGTCTCTCCTTTACCATGGTAGTGAAGAAGACTCTTGGGGACTTTGATAGCGTTGATGCACTCATTGGACAAGTATTTAATAAGTCTTTCCTGAGAAGCCCACACTGTGTTGGGATTTGAGGGCAACTGGAAATGAGGAACATTTGCAGATAGTCCATTGTGGTCCCTTCAGTCTAGCTGTGGGAGATAAATATTAGAGGGGAAAATGGTCTGTGGAAACCACAGAGCTCAGCCCTAGTGAGTATTCAGGCAAGCATGGGGCTTACAGCAGACGTGGGAGAAAATGGCTTAGCTGAGATCAGAGAAGACTTCCCTGAGAAGACAAAATAATTAGGATCTGCTACAACCTGTGGAAGAGAAGAGGAGATTGGGGAAGGCCAGGAATGTGTGCAGAGGCAAAAGGGAAGAGGTGGATGTCCACTGACAAAGCTCAGTACTCAGTGGGCCAGCAGCCCCCTAGCACTTTAAGCAGGTTAGAAATTTGGAGACTCGGGCCTCATTCCAGAGCTATGGAATGTGGGTTTCCACAAGATTCTCAAGCCGTCTGTACACACTTTGAAATTTGAAAAGCTCAAAGAAGACCAGCAAGACTGTTGCTCGACAGTGTTGGGTGGGACATGATATGAGTCCTGGCTGGTTTGTAGGGACAACCCTGTACTCACACTTTTATTGATCATTTTTGGGAGATTGCATTCATTTTAACGGTATGTGAAGACATCGAGGACTTAAATTTGGTGTAGTAGGATGGAATCTAGTCAGGGTTAAAATTATTGTTTTTTAATTTAATTTAAATTCAGTTTAAAATTAATATGTATATTGGTAGAAGAATGTTCTGTTCGATGTAAAATAGCCTCCCCAGGTTCATGTGTTTGAACTCCTGATCCACTCATGACTCTGTTTTTCAGAGACTGGAAACGCTATCTGGAAGAAAATGGTCCCTGTATGTGTGCCCTTAGCTCTATAGCTCCGCTTCCAGCCCAGCTCTACCTCTCTGTCCACTAGGACGTGAGAACATGCCGTCATGCTGCTGCAGCCACTGCAGAGAGCTGTTCCGACGACCACCATGTCTTCTCCACCACAATGGACTACACTCTCAAAGTGTAAGTCAAAATTAATCCTTCCCCCTTAAGTGACTTCTTATTGGGCAATTTTATCACAATAAAGGAAAACATAATTAATGCTGAGGATTATATCTAATTTGCAAGAACAATGTTGTTACAACATTTGGGGATTTAGCTTTGGGGATATGCTATTTTAAGCCAACTGGTCAGTGGTATTTTTGTTATGACAGTCCTGTAAACTAAAGACAGAATGTCTTTCTGATATCAAAGAAGAAATGCCAATGATTAGTCTTAAATTTTAAGCAAATTCTGTAATGAAGTTTCTGACTCACAACCTGCTATCATTAGAATAAAGGTCTTTGATAAATATATGAACCCAAATCACTATCTTCTAAGATAAAAATGTTTTCCAAATTTATTGTCAACTGTCTAGGAGAGAAAGCACACTGGCCACAGTAGGTCACCTCTCCACTGATCTCCCTACTTTCTCAGTGCCCACCCACCCTATCTCCAGACCCTTTCTTGTTGCTCTATCCCAGCTTCCAACTAGGGTGAAGAACCCCTGCTCTACCAGAGATCATTCTGGCCATGAGAAGACCACATAGGCCACCATCCTGTGGACCTCCAGCACTCTTGACTACATAATGAGTTGGAGGCCAACATACACTATAGGAAACAAATATATCAAAGACAAAAAAGAAAACAAAACAGTCTAGGAACTTCCAATGTCCCTATGTGTGGGTGCTATGGCCCCTAGGTGAAGCTTGATGGGTGGTGATGGCAGTTTCTACCTCTCTAATAGCACACGTGCTGCTGGCGTATGGAGTGACACAAAGTAGAGGAACCTACAAACTAGTGGAACCTTATAATGTTCCCTGAATAGGATGGTGGCCGCTTCCCCATCTTTACAGAGGTCCCCATGAATGCTGGCAGCCTGGTACCTCCCCATAGTGCCAGTAGATGATTGGCTACTCCAAAGTTCAAGTCGATTCTCCATTGGTCCAAAGGCTGTATAAAACACTGGGGCTACTCAATACAGTAGATCTGCACTTCTGTGCTGGACTCCGGAGTCTCTTTCCTGGGTTCGTGACTCTGCCTCCCTCACCCCACCCCCCACCCCTCCACGGATCCCAGTTTCCTCACCTATGATTGTTGACAGTTGAAAAAGAAAGATACAAAAGAAGAAAATTTAAAACTATTTTTAACTTATTCCTCTTTGAATTAAGTAAACTTGTTCTTTGCCAATTGCATGCATGGATGTAGTGCCTTCATCTGTACCCCGTTTTACCCTCTTTCCATCCCTGTCCTTCCCCACTCTTCCCTACACAACTGCACACTATCTCCATGTCTTCATGTCCTGTTTATGATCCACTGGTTTATCCAGTACCATCTGTCTGGTCACAGGTTTGGAACATACACTAGAGCTCACTGGTTTCGTATCAGAGGAAGGCTTGTCCGTCTTCCAGAATCCATTAGCTACCAGCAGTTCAGCAGAAAGAGTTAGGGCTCTCTGAGCCCCTCATCCGTCCATGATTGGCTATTGGCAGGCCTAGGCTTGTGTAGGCCCAGAACAGGCAGGCAACCACAGAGGCTATGAGATCATGTTTGCGCTGCTGTGTCATGCCCTGAGGACAGCATTTCACAACCTTCTCCCTGTGTCCCAGCTTGTACATTGTTTTTTTGTTCTACTCTCTCTTTCACAACGTTTCCTGACCTTACCCCGGGTTACGTAAGTGTCCTGTTTAAGGCTAAGCATTCCCCAATCATTTATTCTAACTATCTCGAGCCACACATTCACCACTCTTCACTGAAAAGAGAAGCCTATTTGATTAAGGGTAAGAGTAGCATTTCCCTATGGATATTGACAATATTTTAACTGCAGTTAGGTATCACGTTAATTTAGCTAAACAACAATAATGACCCCTTCTCTTGAGGCCTATGACCTTCCCAATAGTAGTTATTTTTTCTTTTCTTTTTTTCTTAGATTTTATTTATTTTAACACTTTATGTGTATTAGTGTTTTGCCTGCATCTATGTGTGTGCACCTCATGCATGCCTCATGCTCATGGAGGTCAGAAGAAGGCACTGGATCCCCTCAGACTGGAGTGATGGATGCTATACGTGCCACGTGAGTGCTGAGAACGGGATCATCTGCAAGCTCAACCAATGCTCTTAACACCGAGCCACGTCATTCTCCAGCCCATTTGTGAATTTTTGACTGTGTTTACAGTACTAGACGTGCATTCTCTCCATGGAAGCAGGCCTCAAATCCAACCTGAAAACAGTTGTACTATTATTGTACCAACAGGTACGTCTCGCATGGCACTTTGGCCTTATAGTTCACAGGGCTCACAGATGGGTAACACCATTGTTGCTTTATCTCTCCTAGTAGCCTACATAGCACAAGTTAGCATAAGGAAAGCTATCTGTTAGGGAGAAAGTTCCCAGCTCAGTGCCAGTCTGCTTTGTCTATTGGTCTTACAACCAAGCTGTACGGTGTCTTCAGGAACAGGTCTTATCATCTAGTCCTGGTGGGCAACCAGTGGATAGGTCCTATATTTGGGAGTGGGGAATCTCAAGGTCCTTCCTGGCCAGCAACTCCTAAGGAGGTTTCTCTCTCACACACACCCACACTGGGATGCTTATTCGATAAACAGTGGGTTCTAGGAGCAGCACTGTCCAACAGTGAAAGATAGCCAGCTCCCTTCTATGTTTTCAAAACTTAGATTTTAATTGGCTTACAAAGTAGTAGATTTTCATATGTCTTTTTTATAAGTCCTTCATTTTACTTAACTCTCCCTCTCCAACCCCTCATCTCCCTGACCCCCTCCCCATGCCTGTTTGGACTTCCTCGTTTCTGATGTTCTCTTTCTATACTTTGATATTCCCTATTCTCCTTTAAGACATCTCCCTATGTTCAGTTTTTAGTGTTGTGGCTTCTCCAGGTGCCCCAAGTTAAATACACAGAACTAAAGATTTCAGGCAAAGATCCACTTTGCTGTACAGAAACTTTTCACTCCATAAAGACCTATCTGTCAACTATTGTCCTTATTGTCTGGGCCCCTAGAGTCCTATTTAAAAAGTCCTTACCTATTCCTGTATGTTGATATGTCCTCCCTGCTTTTTCTTCGGGTTCTTTTCAAAGTTCGAGGTTTCATGTTGAGGTCTTTGATACCCTTGGAGTTGACTACTGTGCAGGAGGAGATAGAAGGATCTATACGAATCTTCTTCATATGGATGTCCAGTTTTCCCAGAACCTTTTGTGGAAGAGACTGTCTTTTCTTCAGTGTGAATTTTTCACTTCTTTGTCAAAAATTACGAAACATTGTGTTTATATTTGAGTCCTCTATTCTAGTCCATTGATCCATATGTCTTATATGTCAATATCAAAATCATCTCCTCTCCTGATGCATCTGCAGAGATACTTTTACTGTGTGTGAAACTGGTATATAACCTGATGAGCTGGCCACAGCCGTTTCTCAGAAGTCTCTGAGAGATTCCTCTAATTTGTCATCACTTTCTTCAAAGAAATAGGGCTGAAGGGATGGCTCACCAGTTAAGAATACTGGCTGTTCTTCCAGAGGTCCTGAGTTTGATTCCTAGCACTCACATGGCAGCTCACAAGTGTATATAACTGTGTACAGATGTGTGTGCAAACACCCATATACATAAACAAATCATTTAAAAGGTGATGAAATAACCTCTGGGTCTTCTGGTATATAAAAGTTATTAATAAATTCCTGTATGATTCTGAAGACCGTCCTCATTTATCCCAGGCTAGTCTACATAGTCAACAATTTATCAGAGATTGAATTGTTTCAACAGATCTCACCAGTACTATTTTCTTTCCAACATAGCTTTGAGTGTTCTGGGCCCCGAGTCAGGAGAAAAATAAATTACTAGAAACCTAGACTGCCTGGAAATGAAGATTCCAGTATCCTTCTACTTGGGTTTCTATGATTTAAATGTAAGCTAATTTTTTGCAGAGCTATCCAAGAGAAATTCTTCTCAGATTGTTCAGCAGTGATCACCTAAAAGGTGTGGAGGTGTGTATGCCTGTAATCCCAGAACTTGTCAAGTTGAGGCAGATGAGTTAGGAATTCAAGGTTTCATGAATTCACAACTAGTACACTTGTCCACAAGATGAGAACATCTTCTTAGATAAAATGTTTGGGCGTTGCCAACAAGTTCCTAGTTATTCTGCCTAATGTAACCAAAATCATCTAGTATAACTACATCCGAAAAGTGATTACTGCATGAGACCATATCCAAACTCCTTCTCCTAGATATGACATACCTGCCAAATTAAACTATTCCCTCACCTCCTCTCTCTACCTGCTTCACAGTCAGACGCATATCATTTTAAAAGTCTAAAGAACATCAAACAGAAATCTTCTAAGTAACATGCAGAAAGGACTTTAAGCAGACAACTCGGGATGGTCAAGCAAAAACAACGGTGTCTCTGGCCTCACCTTGCTCTCTCACAAGAAACTCTTATTTTTCTCTTGAGTTACTCTGACTTGTCAAGCACTTCACCAAATTTCTGTGCTAAATAGTTCCCCCTGCAGTCCAAGACATGCATCAAGACCTTACTTCCCCCTTTCTTAGCCAAAGGGGGAGAACAAGGTAACTATTTATCAAAAAGAATTTTATCAACAACAAAATAATAAAACAAAAGGTACCTAAGCTTGAGTTCATGGCCCTACCTAAGTGGACTGCGAGTGGTGAAGAGCACCCAGCAAGCAGCTGTTACTCATTGACTAGGATGCAGCCCGGTGATGTCCTGCCCTCCTCTTTCCCCAGACAGTCTCTCCATCTCCTACTTGCCAGTGAAATGATGTAGACTATGAGTGGACTAACCCATTGAGTCTCAGGTTGACTGACATGGGCAAATGAGAGGAGTACCTATCAGAAGTTTGACCGCAGTTCTGACGAGAAGTGTTCTTGTTAATTAAGGAAGCAGAGAGACATTCAAGGGGAACCCAACCTTGGAATTGAACTGTGCCTTCTATCGAATCCTCTGGAGCAATGAAGAGAGCCTCATTTCTTATCTCTGATCTGGAGCACTAGAAGCAAGAAGGGTGAATTCCAAGCAGGCTTCCACTCATTGAGAATGAGAGTTCTAACTACCAGCTTTTCTTGGGAGAATTTCCAGTAACCAAAGGTTATTCAGGCTATAGCAGCGATGTTCCACTTAAATACTCTGCCTACGGCTATCTACATCTGTTTCAGTCAGCTACTGGGTGAAGCCTCTCACAGGACAGGTATGCTAGGCTCCTGCCTGCAAGCATAACAGAGTATCATTAATAATAGTGTCAGGAATTGGCACTTGACCATGAGATGGGTCTCAAGTTGGGCCAGTTATTGGTTGGCCATTCCTTCAGTCTCTGCTCCATCTTTGTCCCTGTATTTCTTTTAAACAGGACAAATTAGGGCTGGAAAGTTTTGTGGGTAGGTTGGTGGGACTGTGTGTGGGGAAGATCATGAGGGGGGCTGAGTTTGGTATGTAAATAAATAAGTAAATACTCTGCCTGTTTGTAACCCCTCAGTTCAATTGAGCTTATTAAGAAGGGAGTGTAAGCCTTCAGGGAACTGAGAGCACCAAGCTACAATGAGCTATCAGCCCACACTTGTCAGAGCAGCCACTTGCAAAACAAAACTAGAAAATAACAAGTACTTGTGAGAAAATGGGATGTAAGTGTATACTAGGATTGTAAAATGAGGCAACGTTATGAAAGAGAGCAAGTGAAATTCCTCAGCACAATAAAAAGAGAATTACCATCTGATCCAGCAATGCTATTTTGGGATGTTTACACAGAAGAATTAACAGCAGGATCTGAGAAGGATCTCTGGACACTCATGCTCCTTGTGGTCTTATGCACGACAGCCAGGAGGTAGAAGGAACATTTACAAGTGAACAGGTCCAGAGACAGGGCACATCCATGCAACTGAGTATCGTTCAACTTTAAAAGCAAAGTAAGTCCTGCCACATGCAAAAACATGTGTAAAATACAAGACGAAATGCCAGCCATGTCCGGATCCTTCTAAACATTCCCAACAGAGAACATTGCTGTAACTCAGTATGTACAGAGGTGATTGAAATATTTAAGAACTAGCAGTTGCCCGGCACTGGGACTGTCTCAAAGGCCACTGGATACTGTGCTTTGCTATGGTTAATTACATTGTAAACATTTAATCTCAAGAAAATATGTTTTGAAAGAATCAAAAAGATTATATAAACCAAGTTCATGGACAGACACCCTCTTAATTACTAATTAGATTAAATATGACAACTGGGGCCTTTCACTATGAATTCCCTTCACTTTAAACACCACTTAGACCTTGTGCTCAAGCACTCCTGGTTTACTTTACCTCATTTCCTCCTAAGACAACAAATGCATGAATTCAGCTCTTTTTTATCCTTCACTCTGTAGAACTTCCAGGTGCTCACCTTCCAACTTCTCCTTTATTAACTATTCAATCTCTTCCTTGTATTGATTCATCTCCTTAATCTGTAAAATAGTCTCACATTGTTCTGATTCCTTTATTTCAAGTCCATTCACCTCATACTCTCTGTTGTGCCTCCTTCCAGGCTGCCAAGTCTTCCAAGTTCAGCGAGCTTTCAGTCTTCATTTCAATCTGTCCTGCCAAGTTGCCAAGGATCTCACACCACTAGATTTACTGAAGACGTTTAGTTTTCGTTGTTAGAAGCATTCCTTTGGGAGAGATCCTTGGCTTCATGGACCTGCTCTTTACCTACAGAAGGACTTCTGTCTGGCCTCAGTAGAGAATCTCTTGGGGTTCCACCAAGCAGAAGGAATGTGGAGTAGGCACAGCTCTGTTTAGATGGGTGAAAAAAGAAGTGCAAACAAGCTGAAGGGCAAACTGTCCTTGTATCCCTACCTTTGTGAAGACTTTCTAGGAAGAACAGAAGAGGAAACATTCAGTTTCTTCTATCAGTCTCTCTGGGGTCTCTAAGAAATGAATCAAGAGATGGAAGCTACAAGGGAAATCAAAGTATGAAGATAGAGCCAAAATAACAAGGCTCACCATGGCAGCAAGATGAAGACAGTTCCTTCCTAAGCTTGTCGGAGACCAACAGACTTTGGCCTGACTAGTAGGCCTGAGTTTCAGTTTCCTGGACCTGGTGCCCCGGGTCTCCCAGTAATCAGATGGCCAGCCTGCAGTTTTGAGATATCACATTTGACACAGCCTGCAGTCTTAGAGATATCTCATTTGACACAGCCTGCAGTTTCAGAGATATTCCATTAATGCCACCTACGGATTTAGGGATATCTTGTATTATCCTGTTGTGAGAACAATATGACATCTGGCAGGAACGCTGACCTTTTGGAACTCCCCCACCCCTGTCACCTCCCACCTTAAGTGCTTTTTATACTGGCTCAGAAGTAAAGTTCTTTGGAGCTTGATCGGGTTACCATCTTGCTCCCAAAGTATCTCTTGTCTCCTGTCTTCTATCTATTAGGCCGGTAGTTTTCCTCCTCGGACCCTTGTTGAAAGTCCCGAGGACCAGGGCAAAGCTGACAGAGAAGGAAAAGTAGCCCAACATTTCTAAAAGACCACCATCTGCCTTCTGTTTTTCTATTCACATTTCCCAGAGATGGAAAGTGAACAGAAGGCAGCTAGCCTAAAGGATACAAACGTGAAACAGGAGAGAAGGACCCCAGCAGGCTCACAGACTCAAAGAGAAATGAACAAGGGGGTGAAGAGGTGGATGAGGTAGAGGATGAGGAAGAGGATGAAGAAGGAAAAGAGCCACCCACTTACATGTGTGCAGTGTGCACTCAGACAACTATTTCGCTAAGAGTGTGAAATTCAACATTACCTTCAGTATAAATCTGTACAGGTTTCTAAATAGCTCATGAGAAATGGTTATTGTTTTCTATGCTGCCTATAGCTTTGTGGGAAGCTACTACATACCGTTAAACAGTAAAACATTTAATGCTGACTGTCCCTAAGTGTTTATGGGTTCTGTTAATATCTTGTGTATGGTAGGTAACACAGCAAACTCCATAGAAGTTTGTATTACTAATGAATTTTGGGTTTCTTTAGAATGTCACTTTGTTGTTGTTTTCCAAAAAGAAAAAAAAAACCTCTATAATAGTGTGTTTATTTTAAAAATTATTCCAGACTGGGGAGCTAGCTTAGTCGGAAAAGTCCTTCCCATGCATGCATAAGGACCTCAGAAACCATGGAAGAGCATCCAGACATGGGGGGCATGCACTTGTGACCCCAGTACTGAGGCAGCTGACACAAAAAATCCCTGGGACTTGATGGCCAGCCAGCCTTCCCAGACTAGTAAAAGACTTTGTCTTTAAAAACATAGGGGGGAGGGGGGGGCTGGAGTGATGGCTAAGCAGTTAAGAGCACTGACTACTCTTCCAGAGATCCTGAGTTCAATTCCCAGAAACCACATGGTGACTCACAACCATCTATAATGGAATCGATGCCCTCTTCTGGTGTGTCTGAAGACAATGACAGTGTACTCACATAAAATAAATAAATTAATTTTAAAAAAACAAACAAACATGGTAGATGATTCTGCTGACTAATGACACGCAATATTGACCCCTGGTCTCTCCAGGTATATACATTTACTCGCAAACACATGTTCATCCATCCATCCATGAACAGGTACACATTGCATACATAGACACGTAAACAATAAAACTGTAAGGAATCCTTTTGGTTTCCCTGCATATTTTGTGTAGGCTCCATTAGCTCCACCTATTCTGACAACGCTGGCATTTCCCAGACCCCATCCTTGGCCCACACATGTTGAGAACTACAACTTCAACCACATATGGATTATAACTAACTCCCTATAGGAAAACCAGTCTCTGATCTATAGCTGCAGCTGAGCTGTATCCCCAAAGCTTCAGGGATGCATATCTAATGGCTTACTCAACATTTCTACCTGGATGTCTGATGGAAACCCACATACTCAGCGTGTCCAAAAAAACCAAGCGACATTTCTTTTTTACTAACTAACCTTCAAAACATTTAATTTATTTAGTGTATGGGTGTTCTGTCTGCACGTATGTTGGTGCACCATGTGTTTGACTGGTGCCTGAGGAGGTAGGAGAGGACAGTGGGTACCAGGCTGGAGGAGTTAAATGTGGCTATGGAATGACATGTGGGTGCTAGAAATAAAACTCAGGTCCTCTGGAAGGACAGCCAATGCTCTTAACTGATTAGTGGTCTCTCCATCCCAATATGTAAACTTTCAAACAAAGCACTTTCTCAATAGCACCCAACTCTACTCATAGCAAGCCAAAAACTCAGAGAGCTTTGAATCTTTGAACTTCCTTTTCTCAGTCTCTCATTTAAATATATTTAGAAATCACCTATTTTTTTCTATGCCCCAAATATTTTACTTTTCTTGTCATTTACTATGATGTCAGAGTTCTGACTTCTTAGAGGCTTCTGATGTTGCTCACCAGTGCCAGATCAGTCACTTAAAACTAAAGAAAAATATCAAGGGGAAAATTAAAGGGTTATAAAACCAGTATATATGATGACCAAGGCATAAAGTCACCTGCGTCTACTTTCTTTGTCTACGTGTTCTCCAAAAAATGACTTGGTGGTTTTCTTAGGATAAAGATTTTGATAATGTTTGTAGCTAAATGATTTTCTCATTTTGAAATAAATATGACACTTCCTGAATCAAAACAGTACAAAAGGTTCTGATGCACAGAATGAACTAAAAGTCCATTGCAAACAAAGGTATTTTGAATACAATGTAGATGCTAACCTTTGATAAACACAAATACAGCATTACGACATTTCCAGGCAGTTCTTGACCCTTCTAAGCAGTTCATATTACACGTTAAGCCCTTAGTGCTGGCAAGGCCCCACCTCCCCATCCATTTTTGACTAGCAGTCAAATACAAAATTCTGAAACATGCCACATAGACACCACCTGATTCTACTAACTATACTTGTTTAATGTTTATCATCTTGGTATTTCCCTCCTGCTCAAAATCTCTAAGAGCTGCTGTACTTGGCATCACTGCATCCTGCAAAGCTGCAGCCACACCCTCTGCCAGCCACTCTCTGCATCCTTACTTCTTCAGCGCGGTCCATCTCCTAATGGCTCTAGACCCAGTGCCGCTCTCTTGTTCTCCGCTCTTACACACTCATCTCTCAAGGATGAATCCTTGAGTGTGCCTCCTCCTGGAACTGTCTCCTGTTGGCTCCTTTGTAATATCCACTTCTCAACTCAAAGCTCTCTAAGAGCCTTTCCCAAGCTCTGACACACCGATCCTGACCCCCTCGCTCAAGAAGCACACCCTCTCAGAACACAACGTTTTTCTTTTCTTTGTAGTGCTTAGCACTGGATCACTCCAACTATGATTTGCTTATTACCTAGAATGAAGACATCTTAAGTCAGAAGTAAATTTTCTCCTTTATTTTGACCTATGGTCCTAATCAGAACTTAAGTTTTATGAGCCTGGGAGGGGTCTAATATGGATCTTGTAGCAATTCCATTATGCTCACGGTGACCACAGATCCTTCCCTCGCTGCCCTGGCCTAACCTGCAGATGTTCCAGTATTTTTTATGCTTGAACACTTTCTCTTCTAAGTTACATTTTACCACAGCCAAAAATGGAACCAGAACAAGAATGACATACACAGTGGCAGAGAGCTTTGAGTTTTGTGATAACAAATGCTGGCTTCACCTCTCCCTCTGATTCACTTAAGATACATATGGCTGTTGAAGAATCAGTTGGAATATATGTTTAAAATATATGTTCCAACACTCATGTGTAGATAATCTGGTTGAGGGATTTCGGTTCACTTTTTATTTATTTATTTATTTTAAATAAGGTCTCTCTCTATAGCTCTTTGTGAATCTTATTATATATGCCTATCTGCCTCTGTAGAGCAATGTTATCATCTAAGGAGTATTTGCCCACCCACATATCCCCAGCCTACCTCATCCCTCTTTGCAGGTGAAGGCACAGAGATTAAATCTCTATCCTAAGCCTACAGTCAAGCCTGGGAAGCAGTTTCCTGAAAACCACATTCCATTAAGATAAAAAGATTCTTTGGACCACCTTGCAGAACCAGAGCTGCAACAGTGGTCAACCAGATAGCCCCTAACCGCGACTGCCTAGTTTTGTATACCTCTTATCTCTTGTCTCAGTTTTCGATCTATTGAGATATAAGGCTTATGGCTGTAGAAATAAGGTGGGAAGCTTTAGATTTCAAAGATATAGAGCTTAACTAATCATACACAGACAAGGCTTGAGGTAAAGCAAAATCAGGGGCTAGGAAGATGGCATAGTTGGTACAGTTGCTTTCCTTGAGAGCGTGATGGCAGAGTTCAAATTTCCAGAAACACAGTGCTGGCTGATGTGGAGGCAGATGTCCCCATAGGCTTGCTGACAAGCCAGAAGAGTCAAAATGATAAGCGTCAGCTTCAGTAAGAAACCCTAGAACTCAAACTGTCTTGAAGTCGGGGGGGGGGGGGGGGCACTGAAGCCATAAAGGAATGCGGCATACCGCCTTACTCCTGGAGTTTTCAGTTTGCTTTCTTATACAACCCAAGACCACCTGCCTAGGGATGTCACTGTCCCCAGTGGGCTTGGATTTCTGATATCAATTATTAATCAAGAAAATATCCTACGGGTTGCCTAGTGGCCAATCTTATTGAGGCATTTTCTTTAACTATTTTTATTTATTATTTATATTTCATGTGCATTGGTATTTTGCCTGAATGTATGTATGTATGTATTATGAGGGTGTCAGTTCCCCAAGAACTGGAGTTACAGACCGTTGTGATCTGCTGTGTGGGTACTGGGAATTGAACCTGGGTCTTCTAGAAGAGTAGCTAATTTTCTTAACCATTGAGCCATCTCTCCAGCCCAAGGCATTTTCTTAAGATTTCTTCTTACCCAATATGTCTAGGTTTTGTCAAGTTGACATAAACCAGTATACCCAACTGGTGGGGGGAGAATCACTAACACTCCTTCCTTACTTGAATTTCTGTTTATCACTTTAGTATCTTTTTTTTTTCTCTCTCTCTATTTCCTGAAAGTTGAAACTTGCTGTGCTATTTGGTCAGATTTACATACTGGTCATGGAAGTATCACTTTTGCTTCTTGGCCCAAGGTTGGCTCCTCCACGGTCTTAAGTTTATTCTTCATGCTTACAGGAACATGAGAGGCTTAAGAAACTGGACGGTCAGCCCTGATGTGTGTCTTCCTATCTGAGCCAATGTTTTCTTCTAACCCAAGAATTGGGTACATGGTCTTGGTCTTCCCTGGGAAGCTACTGCTTATCTGATGGAGATGCTAACCACAGCTCCACCTTCTTGGCCAATTTCTACATCTTTATGGTTAATCGTAATTTCTACATTAAAGGGGAAAAAGTTTCAATAGGCAGGAGAGAAAAGAGAGAAAAAATATGGAACTAGAAATTGGATGAGAGTCTGGAAAAACAGGCTGAATGTTAACAAACCACGCTCCACACGAATGCTCAGGACAATGAATAAGACATTCAACAGCCAGCTCCGAATAAACCAACAGACCACAAAGGAAGCCAAAGGAGACACCTGTCTACTAGAGAGAAAGAATCTGCTGAGGGAAACAATGTGGATTGTTGGGCCCAAAGGGCCCATGCTGGCACCTGACACTGATCTGGGTAATTCCTCTGATAAACCTCCTTGGGCTAACTCGTCCAGGCTTCCAGCAACGACTTTCTTCCTAAACACTCCAGTAACGTGAGAAACAAGGCAATGGTAACACCAAGGCATCTAGCTTCATCAGGTCCTCATTGGCTGCTTCAGCTAGTTTGCCTTGGTGGCACTGTCACTTATTGTTCACTTGTCCTAGAGGACTTGACATGTGCTAGAGCACAATTCCTGACTGCTGTCACCATGAGCAACCCATCTGCAGAAAAGGCTGTGACCACCACCCTGTTAAATGCTTTTCTCTTGGCTTGGAACAGTTTTCCCAGTCACAAACACCAAGGTGCCTGAAAACATTACCACCTAACATACTGCTCTTCCACTGACCCCTAAGCAGTCCCTTCAGACATTATTGTAATAGAATAAAAGAATAAATGATTCGTCTTAGAGATGGGCTTCTTTCCAGTTTGAAATGCTACTTTGAAGACAATATTCTTTTTAAGTAGTAAGAAGCTACTAATACTTTTTTTGCCTGCTTTCCCACACGCACGTTCCAACTTTATTTGACAAAGATACTTCTGACTAATTTGAGCATCTGTGCATTGCTTTAATATTTGGCTTGGAAAACATTTTTTGTTGTTGTTGTTAAAAATAACAGTCATGTTTTGGTTTGGGAATTTTTTTTCTAGGATTCTGAGAAATGTACATTGATTTAAAGGAATTTCCTCAAATGTCCCCTGGTGGTGGGGCCTTTCAGTTGTCATGCCATTCATAGACGTGTCATTCTTACCCCAAGAAAATCCACATTAGCATACAATGCTATTCACCTGTCTTGGCTTGATTCCTTGAACAAATTCACTATCTCCTTCCCTGTGCTTTCTGAGGCTAGGTAGAACTAATAGAAACGTTAAATAGGATTTTCCACTCCTAGTTTCCCAATGGCAGAATCTAAATTAGAATGCAAACGGGGTGTTGTGTGTAAAGAAAAGGAGCCATTTTATGAATCCACACAGCCTGCAGCCTCTGAGGCACCGGCAACAACCATCAGAGACAACACTGGATCGGGAACCTGAAGTGATGTTTCCACTAATCACAACTTCGGGTTTCCTGGCTTTCTTCTTTTAAGAAAATAACTGACTAATCACCAGTATCCTTTTCTGTTCCACAGATTCTTCCCTACTGTGGAGAGAGTGCCAAGGACGGGCACTGAATAATTACCGTCTTCCTTGATGAGTTTGCTAGACGTGTGTGTTCAGGAAAAAGCAAAGTGTTCTCCAAAGAGAAGACGAATAATTGCTTACAAGAAAGAAGAAAAGCAATCGGCCTGAGGAAGGGCGTTGCCAGCCTCCTCCTCTGCATCCTTTCTCCTGCCAAGTAACTGCCACTGGACTGCCCTGTGTTTTTCCATGCTCAAGACGGAGAGGGAGTGATGTTCTTTGTTCAGACAAAACAAGGAGAAAATAAAATAATGACAGTAAAAATGTAAAGGATTGGCAGATGTGGCCTAATTCACTGCGGCCTAACCTCACTTCAAACAAAGGAGCACAAAACCACCTACCTCTGCGTGTATGAACAATGCCTGGCAGGAATTTCTAATTGAAAGCCGGTTCCCAAGTAGACAGAATTAACCTTATTTCAAAATGCAGAGAAAGCCAGCACAGGCTGCAATGTGACCTCGCCCATCCTTGACAACTCTCCAGCTGGTACGAAGGTCTGAAAATGGCGGCCATTCGAATCGTCTCTCATGCTCCTCTGCACTCATCCCCTGATCTCGGAGTTCTCAAGACATTTAGAAGAAATGCCGGGTTTGGAACAAAACTAAAATTGTATATCTGCTTTTGAAAAATGTTTTCATTTCAGTAAAAATCTGTGTGTTGGTGAGTGAGGTGAAATTAGTTCAACGGTCCCAAGGAAGAAAAGAAAAAACGAGATCTAAATTTCAGATGTAGACAAGCCCTCAAGTCACACTGCTACAGTCCCACTTCTGCAACTGGAGCCGACACTGGGTCCCTGCTAACTGGAACTCAGGAAATGTTATGCTCTTTACTAGCTCTGGGACAAATGGCTTCAAGAAACCAGAGGCTAGATTTTTTTTTTTTTTTTTTTTTTTTTTT
>CM052713.1:64091012-64101083 GCA_028551405.1 Uromys caudimaculatus | reverse complement strand
AAAAAAAAAAAAATATATATATATATATATATATATATATATATATATATATATATATATATATATACAAACAAAAACCAATTATGTCTGTCCTTTATCCTCTGACTCCCAAGTACTAACCCCTGAGTTGGCACTAGCCAAGACCCAAGCTAGAAGACCTGGGCAATAGCTGGGTCACGGGCTTCAGAGAATCTGATGTAGTTAAGTCTGGATTATGGACTGGCAAATGATACTTTTCAAAGATCTCCTCTTTTGTAGCTGGACTACTTCAGATCATGGCAGGACATACTGGCCTAAGTCTTTTTTTCCTTTCACGTAACTAGTTGATTCTGGAAAAAATCTTAGCTAATTTCTCAAATCGGCATATAATGCCTCAGTCACTCTATTGCAGTGGAAACTTCATCTGTCTTTGAACCACGAAATACAATTTTAAAATATTCAAAATTTATTCACGCACAATTGTCTTGCTGCAAAGGTCTGCTTTTCCAAAGGTTCATGGTTTTCTTTACTTACCAATGGTTCAGAATCCCGGGCCTAGGACTCAGGATAGACCCTTGCATAGACATGTTTAGGTTCGCTGCACCTGCAGAGCCTTAGTCTAGATGTGGGTCATGCACACATTTCAACCCAGTTCTGCCAAATGCCCATTTCCCTGAGGCAGCTTAGGCTCCTTGCTGAGGACTTCGGTGGACACTTCCTGAGACTGCAGTGGCACCTTCTGCACCACTCAGTTCTCTGCATACTAAATGAGGTTCTCTACATTCCACATCAATGGGCAGCTTTCAAAAATAAATTTCTCTTCGTTCACTTCTTTGCTGAAGTGAAGTACAACTGGACGAAAAGCACGGCTCAATCACAGCCAGCAGGCCAAAGCTAGCCTGGTATCTGTTTTATTAAACACAGTTTTAATGGAAGGCAAGCATCCCAGTAGCCACTCACTGGCACACACTGGCAAAGTTGAGTAGCCCGAGGCAGATGAATACCATCTATCCCACAGAGCCAGAAGTTGGGCCCTACCTGGCTTGCTATGGTTCGTCCACACGTGGTTTGTCAACAAGGTTCATAGGTTGGGAGCCTGGTGCCTCATGTAGCAGTGTTGACAGGTGATGAACCCGTAGGTAACGGAGCCTAGTGAGTAGATATTCAGTCACAATGGCACTTCCCACAGAAAGGATCGAGGCTATTCTCACAGAACTCTTGAGTTCTGTCGAAAACAAGTTACTTTAAAGTAAGCCTGACTCTAAAACACTGCCTACCTTCCTGTCAGGTGAAATAATTCCATTTCCATGTTCCGTGTTAATGATATGTACCATTAGGCTCTCACCAGAGACCTAGCCAATAGGGTTTCAAAGTTCTGACCTTAAAAACCATTTTTCTTCTAAAGTAGCCTAAGTCAAGTATTTTGTTAAAATACACATGTACTGGCTGGTTGTATGTCAACTTGACACAAGCTGGAGTTATCACAGAGAAAGGAGCTTCAGTTGAGAAAATCCAGAGGTAAGACATTTTCTCAATTAGTGATCAAGGGCAGAGGGCCCCTTGTGGGTGGTACCATCCGTGGGCTGATAGTCTTGAGTTCTATAAGAAAGCAGGCTGAGCAAACCAAGAGAGCAAGCAAGCCAGTAAGTTACATCCTTCCATGGCCTCTGCATCAGCTCCTGCTTCCTGACCTGCTTGAGTTCCAGTCCTGACTTCCTTTCATGATGAGCAGCAGCATGGAAGTGTAAGCTCAATAAACTCTTTCCTCCCCAACTTGCATCTTGGTCATGATGTTTGTTCAGGAATAGAAGCCCTGACTTAGACAACACACAATTCAGGAATTCATAACTCTTTACCAAAAAAAAGTTTGTCCACCTTTGGATGAAAGAAATGATTGTGAGGAATACATATGACTTTATTGTTCTGCTACTACGAAAGCATCACATATACTTCTAGGATCGGCCCACACGTGATATTGCTGTATCATGCTCTTTTTTTTTTTTTTTTTTTTTTTGCAGTTCACTTACCTTTATTTATTTTGATCTTCTACTTTAGGTAACAATAGACGAATTTTTTGATGTTCCACTGGTGATTCAAGTAGCACAAAGAAGGCCTAAAAACGATCTATCAGTAAAAGCAAGAGCTGCATAATGACCATAATTGACATGCTGTCTGGGATGGAGGAATTTTTACAGGATTCCACCATGGGATGAAGAGCTACAGACAATCATGGCTGCTGAGGAAGAGAGGAGCCTCTTGATTATCCAATGCCAAGTAGACAAGTGGACACACATAAATACAATACTAACCGGGTCCAATAGTGTGTGTGTGTGTGTATGTGTGCGTGTGTGTATGTGTGCGTGTGTGTATGTGTGCGTGTGTGTGTATGTGTGTGTGTGTGTGTGTGTGTGTGCATGTGTGTGTGTATGTGTGTGTGTGTGTGTGTGTGTGTGTGCGTGTGTGTATGTGTGCGTGTGTGTGTCTGTGTGCCTGTGTGAATGTGTGTCTGTGTCTGTATCTGTGTGTGTGAGTGTGTGTGTGTGTGTGTGTGTGTCTGTCTGTGTGCCTGTGTGAATGTGTGTCTGTGTCTGTATCTGTGTGTGTGAGTGTGTGTGTGTGCTCATGTCTGTGTGTATGAATCTGTGTGAATGTGTGTTTGTCTATGTGAGTATATGCATTTGAGTGTGTTCCTGTGTGTGTCTGTAAGTGTGTGGGGGTGAGTGAGCATATGTTTGTAAAACAATTGTAACTGTACACAAAGAGGTCATGACCCCTAGAGAAAGTGAGAGGGACAAAAGAAGCTGGTGGGGTTAGATATCATACAAGTGAAGTGTACCCCTGTATGAAACACTCAATAAAATTTAAGGCCATTAATATATAACAAATCACCTACTTACCCGTGTAAGAGCGTGATATGGAGATTATTTGAATGTGTCAATTTGGTCTAATGTGCTGTATAATTCGTAATTCTTAAACATCTTCCTATCTGCTAAGTGAACCTCAGTTTCAACAATCTGCCACTTGCATTGCAGGTAACAAAAGGAAACCACGTGTTTCCTTAATGTTCGCCAAGATGCCTTGCTCATTGGTGACAATGAATAATATACATCTAGAAATAAAACGTGTATATATATATATATATACACAAATGATATTAATATACACGTTATGATATACATAATGATATTAATCCAAGAATACAGAATTTTATTGAAAACACAAGTAATATTTTCAATGCAAATGAGAATTTGTGTGGCTTGCTTACTAATGAGCAAAATCTCATTATTCTTTTTAAGTACCATAAAAATGACTAAAGAAACTCTTTCAGATTTGATGTTTAGCAACTGCAGAAGAGCAAGCAGTCTTGCTCCCTGTCCTTTGATGGCTTTGTCGGTCGATTCACTGATCTTTAAAGTACTAATGCGCCCTCTTGTGGTAGACTGCAGTAACTGTCTTTTTCCATAACTAGTTTTAGTAGGGAGCTATTTTACGCAAGTTGTTTCACAAGACATCAATAATCTTGTCTGTGGTGAACTCATATGGAATAAAGTGCATGGGAACTTCCTGGATAAACTTCTAAAGTCACCCTGGGCAATTATGAAATTTGATTACCACTATTTTACACCCATCCTGGATTTCTTAGAGCTTCATAAAATCTAACATGGTTTTTTTTTCAGTCTCCAGAACCGCTTTTTAAAATGTATGAAGTATAAATGTATCCCTTTCTTGTATATTAGAAGTTATTTTAAAAGCATGTACCAGCTCTGCTTTCCAATATGAGGATGTGGATTATAAGCACATATAATCATAATAATTATGATTATGGCAGCAGACCTTGTGAATACACTTGGCATTAGATATTACATAGCACAAGAGTCAGTTTGTCCCTCAAGTACATCTTGGCACTTGGAACCCACACTGCCAGTGGTGGTGCTGTTAACGCGGCACAGGTTGCTTCTCTTTTGTGACTCTGGGTTCATACCACCCTCTTTTTCTGTAGTATTTACCCAGGTTTGAGTCCAGGCTGCTGTGTTTGTTTGTCTTGGTTTGTTTTTACCTACACAAGTACCACTACTTAGTAGCAGTGTGGCTTAGAAAATGGTTTGCTTAGAAAGTTGCACTGAAGGCAGTTTCCAGTTTTCCCTTGCCAGTCTGACGTGAGTCACAGAAGCCGAGGTCCTTCCCTCTGGGGCAGTCAGGGACTGGTTCCTCCTTTTCAGCAGGGCACAAGACCTTCAAAGGCTGCCCCACCCCTTCCCTGTTCCCAGGATCATTTCCAAGGATCTGATCCCAACACATGAAAGGAAGGCATGCCACAAAAAGAAGCCCAGAAGAATCTGGCCGGGCCACGCAGGCCTTCCTCCCTGTCTCGGATCGTCTGCTGGGTCATTTTGTTCAGTCACATGTCTACGCAGTTCTCCAGGCTTGAACAATCTCAAGCATAAAAAGTTTCCTGTAAGAGAGGAGTGGATGGGGGAGGACTAGGAGGAGTGGATGGGGAGGACTAGGAGGAGTGGGCGGGGAGGACTAGGAGGAGTGGATGGGGAGGACTAGGAGAAGTGGATGGGGAGGACTAGGAGGAGTGGATGGGGAGGACTAGGAGGAGTGGATGGGGAGGACTAGGAGGAGTGGGCGGGGAGGACTAGGAGGAGGAAATAGGGGTACAGTGGAGACTGGGAGGAGAGGAGGAAGGGGAAGCTGTGGTTGGCATGTAATATATAAGAGAAGAATAAATTTAAAATTTTTTTAAAAACTAACTAAATAAAAAGTTTAAAAAGCTCTCCTGGGGGCTAGAAAGATTGCTCAGTCAGTAAACTGACTGGACAAGTGTGAGGACTTAACTTCAGATCCCCAGTATCTCATAAAAATCCAGATATGGAGTCTGGAAGAGGGAGAAATGTTTGCTGTGCAAAGATGACTTGAGATCAAATCCTGGGAGCCAAGTACAAAGCCAGGCATAGTTCTGCACATCTGTAACTCTAGCACTGGAGGCTAGAGAAGACAAACGGAGCCTTGGAGCTCACTGGCCAGCCAGCCTAGCCGAATCAGTAAGTTCCGGGTTCAATGAGGAACCGTGTCTCAAAAAAATAAAACAGAAAATGGTAAAGGAAGACACTTGACATGGATCTCTGGCCTCCACACATGCATGCATGGGTGAGCACACCTGCACACACACACACACACACACACACACACACACACACACACATCCATACACAATATACATCCAAGAAAAGTCAGGGATGGTAGCACATATTTGTGCTGGGAAGAAGCAAACAGAAAGAGCTCTGGGGCTCCCTGACCATTCTCTGTAGCCTAATCAGTGAGTCCTAGGTCCCAGTGAGAAATCCCACATCAAAAAAACCAAGGTGGCCAGCTTGTGAAGGACACCCAGTATCTCCACAGAAATGTACACATTCACACATGTAAGCATGCGTGCACTAAACACAAAGCCTTCTTGAGTCTTTGGCATCTCGTTCCTGGAGCCTTCAATAGCATGTAAAACTGTTCAGATATATTTGTTATGTAAATTGATAATCCATCATTGGTTGTAGGATTGTAACAGGCAATGATGTTATTGCAGCTTTCTGCCCTTATGCCATCCTAAGTGGGATTTCTTATATACCTGACTTTAAAGTCTCTCAGATTTAATTCCTCATCGATAAAAAGGAAATATTAATAACCACCTGTATCTGTCATGAGGCTCAAGTACAATTACAAAGTTACGTATCTAGCATGACACATAGAACAGGAAAAAAAAAAAGGTTTAATAGGTTAAGATCAGTATTACGTCTGGATCTTGTAGGTATATTCTAGCATGCTGCTCTCCCTATAATCCTCCGACCTTCTTCACTTTTCTGATCTACTTTTTGTCTGCTTTCCTGATTAATTGTGCTCGTTTGCCTGCTAAGTGGCAATGGAAATGAGAGATTTGAGAGTACAAAATCTTGTTTCAGAATCTATAGTTTTTAAAATTTATTTTTAACTCTTTGTTTGTTACACATATAGGGATCAGGAGGTGTGGGGAAGAATGGAGAGAGAGAGAGAGAGAGAGAGAGAGAGAGAGAGAGAGAGAGGGAGGGAGGGAGGGAGGGAGGGAGAGAGAGAGAGAGAGAGAGAGAGAGAGAAAGAGAGAGAGAGAATGGAGAGAGATAAACAGAATTGGAGGGCATTTGGGGTGAGACAGGGGCTAGATGTGGAAACCTACTGCAGTAGGGACTCCTGAGAGTCTACAAGAGTGACTCTGTCCAGGACTCCTAGTAATGGAGGCGTCAGAGCGTGAACCAGCCATCCTCTGTAACTAGGCAAGGCTTCCAGTGGTGGGTCTACGACACAAACCAAGTCACAAAACCATCAACCTACAACCTGTCCTGACCGCAAGATGTGCGGCGGGGGGGGGGGGGGCACTCAGGGTTTGTGGGAGTGGCCAACCATGACTGGTCTAACTTGAGCCCCATACCACTAGAGGCAGCCCATACCTAACACTGCCTGGATATCCAGGAACCTGAAGTCTGATGGCTCTGAGACCTAGGGTAGAACCAAATAAAATGAGGGGGGGGGAGTCAATGAAATGATTTCTAATGACATTCTGCTATATTCATAGATTGGTGCCTAGCTTGATTACTATAAAAGAAGCTTCCTCCAGCAGCTGATAAGAGCAGATGCAGAGACCCACCATGCAAACATTAGGCAGAGCTCATGGACAAGGGAGAGAAAGGATGGTAGAAGCCAGGGCAGTTGAGGATACCGGGACAACCCGGGAGAGTAAGGTCCACAGAATCAACTAAGCAGGACTCATAGGGTATCACAGAGACTGAAGTGGCAACCACGGAGCCTGCATGGGTCTGGTCTGCACTGCGTCTTCTGCATATATGTTGTGGGTTGTTTTTTTTTTTAACCGTGGGAGTGGGGGTGTCTCTGATTCTTTTGCCTGTTCTTGGGACCCTTTTCCTCCAACTAGATTGCCTCTCATCCAGCCTTGATATGAGGGTTTGTGCCCAGTCGTATTGCATCTTGCTATTCCGTGTTTGGTTGATATCCCTGGGAGGAGCAGTGGATCTTGGGGGGCGGAGGGGATGTTGGGGAATGAGAAATAGAAGGAGGGGGTAACTGTGGTAGGGATGTACTGTATGAGAGAAGCATTTTTTAAAAGCTGTAGTTTTAACTATTTGTATGTGTATGTGTGTCTGTGAGAGTATCTGCGTAAGAGTGGGGTTACCTGGGAAGGCCAGAAAAGTGCATCTTATCCCCTAGAACTGCAGTTCATTGTGCGTCACATGCTGTGGGTCCTAGGAACGAAGCTCTGCAAGAGCAGCAAGTGTACTTAACTTCCATCTCTCCAGCTCTCTTGTAGAATCTTAAATGTGGTGGTGCACGCCTTTAATCCCAACACTTGGGAGACAGAGGCAGGCGGATTTCTGAGTTCGAGGCTAGCCTGGTCTACAGAGTGAGTTCCAGGACAGTCAGGGCTACACAGAGAAACCCTGTCTGGAAAGAAAAGGAACAAAAAGAATCTTAAATGTGAACTGACTTAGCTCTATTTCTCACACAGGCTAACAGTGTTGTGCCACCAATACCCAGAAATGTAAATAGTAGAGGATTTTGAGATCAGGCATGACTCTGGATAGATACCTGTCACTAGAGTTGAAAGGACTTTTACGTTTTGAAAAGCGGGGGATGGGGGGGTGGGGAGGGGGCAGCACACGTAAAATTTTGCTTTGTTTTTATAGTTTCTTTTCTATTTGCCTCTAAATTTCCCAGTGCACTTGGTTCTGTGAGGAAAGGCTCTCACGACATCTCTCTATTTAAGCTTTAACTTTATTTTGTAGTAAAGCCTACCATCGTGCCTATACTGGGAATACACTGTACCGATGAGCTACACCCCAAGCCCTGTCTGCGCAAGCGTGAAGGATAAACAGTATGACGTCACTGAATGGACACATATGCCACCTCTGAAAGGGTCTCCTGGTCCACAGCTTTCTCTGGCAACAAGAGTGACTTTCTAGGCCAGCTCCTGCTGCAAAGCACTTGTTTTGGACTCCTTGTTGCTTGTTTCCGTAGCAATACTGTGACGTCATGCTCACTCAAGACTAAACACACTTCTTCATCTTCTTTGTACAGCTTGTATTTCAATCTCCTCGTTAAGTAAAATCCAAAATAACCCAAAATATGAGGGAGGAGGATGGGACAGGAAAGGGGGGTGCTTTTAAACAGGTAATTCGGAACAATACTTAACAGATTTTTAAATCGTGTTTTTCCTAGTACTCAGAATGTTCCCTGTTTCCTGGGAATGAGAACGCAGAACAGCAGGTATGATTACCATGGTAACCTGAAGAGCACTGGAATATTGAAAATGGAACCAAAGTGAATTCATTTATCAGCCATTCCTTCCAGGCGCTTACTCCCCTCCACAGGTCTCCCACACAGCTCTTTGTGGACATTTTGTTAACTTTCCAAAAGTGTTCAGCTTGTCATGAGACCATGAGTTCAGCCCCTAAGAAGATGAAAAATACAAACAAACATAGCACGTGCACACTAGCGAGCTTCTTTTGTTCAGTTTTGTTTGCTTTTGGAAAAAATCATGGGCTTTTTTATCTTTTTATTTTTAACCATCAGTTTAAAAAAGGAAACATGACTGACCCCGTGTTAGATTTAGCGAATGACACATAGTATAGCTATTTTTATGGACACACACTTTTACATTAGGTTTTAAGATCAGAGACACCTGACTGACCTGCACTGTTTACTGTGACTCTTTTGAAGTAGGACTGCTGTTGGGATTTAGCACTCTGTGGTAAAGACTTTCCTATCTGCAAACAACCAATCTCCTTACTACCCAGACAAGATCAAACACAAGGAATTTACATTTTTCAAAATTCAGTTACACAAAGTTCAATGTCTTTAGAGACTAGAAAATGTAGACGTTTGGTATCAAAGCAGAACCATCTGCTCCTGTTCTCAAACACCAGGCCGGCGCCTCAGCTCATTGTTTTCTCTACTTCCTTGTCTTCCTGCCTCTCGGAATCATAGCTAAGGACCTGGACCTTAGATCTAACCTTCACTTATGCACGTTTCTTGGTAACTACAAAGTCTAGCGGAAGGTCATTCTGCTTCTTTGAAATGCCTGATTTTGCTTCTTTAGTGGCATAAATCTGTGGGGCATTGGCCATCGTCCTACAAAGAATAAACTGTGGAAGGCAGACTGCCTTAAGTAACGCACGAAGCAGCATGTTTCATTCACTGCCTGCTGTCTAAAACCAGCAGGAGCTTGTGGCTCAGGAGTAGGTGAGTACTCTTGGATTGAGACTCTAGGAAACTCAGGCCAAAGGCTGAAAACTATACAATATTGGGAAAGGACTGGTCCGTAGACTTCTACAGAGAGTAAAATCAGCATATGTTCAAGTTTCTTAATAAAATGGCTTGGGGTTTGACTACAACTCTGCACAGTTCTCCTTAATTAATCAACTCTAAATTATCATGTATATATTTTATTATAATTAACCATGTAATACAATGACTTTTGTGCATTTGTTGAGATATGAGCTCCCTAAGTAGCCCAGGCTGCCTTTGAACTCTCCATCTTTGTCTTAGTCAGGGTTTCTATTCCTGCACAAACATCATGACCAAGATGCAAGTTGAGGAGGAAAAGGTTTATTAGGCTTACACTTCCATGCTGTTGTTCATCACAAAAGGAAGTCAGGACTGGAACTCAAGCAGGTCAAGGAGCAGGAGCTGATGCAGAGGCCACAGAGGGATGTCACTTACTGGCTTGCTTCTCCTGGCTTGCTCAGCCTGCTTTCTTATAGACCCCAAGACTAACAGCCCACAGATGGTAGCACTCACAAGGGGCCCTCCCCCCTTGATCACTAATTGAGAAAATGCCTTACCTCTGGATCTCCTGGAGGCATTTTCTCAATTGAAACTCCTTTCTCTTTGATAACTCCAGCTTGTGTCAAGTTGACACACAAACCTAGCCAGTACAATTGACCCCTTGTCAACTTGACACACAAACACATCACCAATAAGCCTCGACCCTTACTTCCTTATTCATCCCCAAGATCTAAATAACTTTACAAGCCCCACAGTCTTTAC
>CM052713.1:64068510-64090512 GCA_028551405.1 Uromys caudimaculatus | reverse complement strand
CGTCTTAGTCAGGGTTTCTATTCCTGCACAAACATCATGACCAAGATGCAAGTTGAGGAGGAAGGGGTTTATTAGGCTTACACTTCCATGCTGTTGTTCATCACAAAAGGAAGTCAGGACTGGAACTCAAGTAGGTCAAGGAGCAGGAGCTGATGCAGAGGCCATGGAGGGATGTCACTTACTGGCTTGCTTCTCCTGGCTTGCTCAGCCTGCTTTCTTATAGAACCCAAGACTACCAGCCCACAGATGGTACCACTCACAAGGGGCCCTCTTCCCTTGATCACTAATTGAGAAAATGCCTTACCTCTGGATCTCCTGGAGGCATTTTCTCAACTGAAACTCCTTTCTCTGTGATAACTCCAGCTTGTGTCAAGTTGACACACGAACCTAGCCAGTACAATCTTCCTGTTTCAGCTCCACACACATTGAGATGTGTGCGCCACTTGGCCCAGCTTTAGCTACTAACATAACATATACCCTAAGTAAATAAATGTTTTAATTAATTGTTTACAGGGTGCTAAGAAAAAAGCCTGCATACATTCAAATTTTTCCACCCATAGGTGGATGAATCCAGAGATTCAGTGCTCATGGATAAGAAAGGACAGCTATTATTTCTTCCTTACCAACCAGGCCCGCAGATGGAGCAGAAAGCTTCCTAGACTAAGAAGGAGATGAGAAATGGCTGGTATTTCAGTAGGTCAAATAACAAGATAGATGCTGTTCATAACATTCTAAATACATTTCCATTCTGCAGCACCCCAAAGTCAAGGACAACTGTCGGAATCCAACAGGCTTTGGTCTGACTAGTAGGCCTGAGTTTCAGTTTCCCGGACCCGGTGCCTCAGGCCTCCCAGTAACCAGATGGCCAGCCTGCGGTTTTGAGATATCCCGTTTGACGCCACCTGCGGATTTAGGGAGATCTTGTGTTATCCTGTTGTAAGAACAATATGACATCTGGCAGGAATGTTGACCTTTTGGAACTCCCCCACCCCTGTCACCTTCTGCCTTAAGTGCTTTTTATACTGCTCAGAAATAAAGTTCTTTGGAGTTTGATCGGATTACCATCTTGCTCCCAGGTATCTCTGTCTCCTGTCTCTTTCCTTCATCTGATAGTTCCCTCCTCGGACCCTCGTTGACCGTCCCGCGGGCTGGGACAGACAACAAAGGATACAGTTTATTACAAAAAAAACCAAACTAAACCAAAACAAAACAAGCCTACAAGGAACTAATGCAAGCATCCTGGACATCTTTTGAGGGAAAATATGTGTTTTCCAGGGCAGTGTCTGACAGTTCTTACACAGCGTGCCTTCTGTCTACTCTCTGCTTCCCAGTTGCCTACACCCCTCGCAGGAGAAGCAAGTTGGGAGTCATGATGGACATTTGCCTAGGTTACTCAGTGTTTGCCATATTTGGGTTCTCCCTTACAAAAGGGGGCCTACATGTTTCAGAACCTTCCAGTTGAGGTAGCTGGAGTGAAGGAGATCTTCTAGGGGAAATAGGCTAAAAGATTTCTCTGTGGAACTTGGTGAAGAAGAGAGTCAGAATATTGAAACATGGACTAGAGTTAAGAATGGTTGCAGCTCTTGCATGGGCCAGAACTTGGTTCCCAGCTCTCATGTTGAGCCACTCACAACCACCTGTAACTCCTACGCTAGAGGATCCAATGCTGTCTTCTGGACTCTGCAAGCACCTTTGTATGCATGCACACATGCACACGCACAGTTTGGACTCGCACAAAGGTGGCGAAAGGCTATCTGAAAAGCACAGAGACAGATGAGAGATAGACCTGTTAGAGATAAGCTGAAGCCAGTGGCAGTGCCAGGAAGGGTGTGATGGTTTGAATGACAAGTCTCCCATCATCTTGAACATTTGAATACTTGGTCCCTAGTTGGTGACTCTTTGGCGAAGATTAGGGGTTATGGTCTCGTTGGAGGAAGTATGCCACTGGCCACAGACTTGGAGGTTTCAAAACAAAAACAAAAACAAAAACAAAAAACAAACAAACAAACAAACAATCAAAAACCCCAGCATTTCAAGTAAGCCCTCTCTGCTTCCTGTTCTGTGATTTAAGATGTGACTTCGTTTTAAGCTGTCAGCTCTTGTTCCAGCTGCCTGCCTGGTTCCACCTCTGCTCTGAAATCCTGGACTCTAAGCTTCTGGAACTGTAAGCCCCAAATGAGCTCTTTTTTTCTATAAGCTGCTTTGGTCATGGTATTTTATCACAACAATAGAAAAGTAATTAACACATGGGATGAAGTCAGGAGGTGGGTAGGGTGACACAAGTTATTTCCCAAGAGATTCCAGGTGGCAGGCAGTCTCACCCCAAGACAAGCCCACACCCTCACCTGGATTCCAGCTGTAGGCTTCACTGAGGCAGCAGTCCTCTATCATATGGAGGAGTCGCACAAAGAACCCCATTTTTAACACTCAGTGTAACTTGGAGAGCAGCAGAGGGCCATACTGAGACAAGTCTATTGTTAAAAGCTGAGCTACGGGAGGCCTGAGAACAAAGAACGTCCATTGGTCAAGAAGTTTTCATTTGGTCTGCCACTGCCCCAGGGTGAAGGAAGGCCCAGGGAGGCAATTGTGGAGAGCATGAGAGCCAGTATTAACAAGCCAAAGGGTGCAGTTAACAGGAGGCGAGGCTCAGGCAGAGGAGTTCGTAGAAAAAGATAGCTCTGTGATCAGTAACCAAGGACAGATCTCATCAGTTGATAGTAAGGTGGAGTTATGGCTCCGAGCCTTAGGTCAGCAGGTAGGTAGATCTGTGAAGCATCTGTCTCCCTTTACTACTCCAGAAGAACACAGACATCACACTTAGCCATCCATAATTCTATTCCCTCCATAGGGGTCATGAGTAGTTCTATTCCCTCCATCGGGGTCATGAGTAGCTCTATTCCCTCCATGGGGTCATGAGAAGTTCTATTCCCTCCATAGGGTTATGAGTACTCAGGCAGCCAAAGAGTTCAAAGGCAAGTGTTACACCTGAACAGACCTCAGCACGTGAATGCTCCCCACACACCCAAGGCATGTGAAAGACACACTCCCCCGGCTAGAGGGGATATAATCTGTGGAATCTGGGGAGGCTTGCCTGTATGTGTGAAGGTCAGAGGACAGCTTGCTGGAAATGGCTCTCCTCTTCAACCATGGATTCTGGTAATCCTGGGATTTAGCCTGCTGAGCCATCACATCAACCTCATTTCCCTGATTTTATTATTGGGGAATCTTTTCCCTGTTTTTTTCCCCAATCTCTAGCTCACTTTTCTTTCCCTCCACTATGATATTCTCATCCCTCTTCCTCTTCCTTTCTTCTGTGTAACCTCGCCCCTCCTGTTTCCACCTTTACTCTGCTTCCTTCCCTTGAGTTATTCATTTCCTATTCCCAGAGTTACTCTAGATTCTTTTTCATAATTTAAGCATATTTTGCAAGTTTTTACACTTCCTGTTTCATGGTCATTGGTGTTGTATTTATAATTGGTTTTAATTTTTTTAAGCACATTACGTGTCTTATGTGGTTTGATGTTGTATATATCCATTCAAGAAATTCAGACATGAATAGTAGGTGTTGAAGTTACTAAATGAATAATTTATGTCTACAATGCCAGTGCCTTTGAGTTCTGCTTTTTACTGTGGTGAAAGTATAAATAGACATATAAAACAATCAATAGTGATGCAGCCCTGTAAGAACTCAGGTTCAGATACGAACACTGTGTGGGGTTAGCCTGGAGGCAGCCACTCTTTCCTAGGAGAGTTTCACAGGTTGGAGGCAGGTCCCAGAACACAAAGAAAACATGTTCACTGGTTCACTGGAAAAGCTCCTGGGTCACAGCCACCTCAAAGTGGACCTGTGCTATCTTGCCCAGTACGTTCTCATTTTCCATCCCAGTGCTTAAGAGCTATGAAATCGTCAAAACCACTAGATGCCAAGAGAACAGGTAAGGAGGAAAAGGCAGCACAGCCTGAATATAGGTCTAACGGTTAGCACTGCAGTGTATGCATTTGACAGGGTTTCCTCACAATGTAATACAGCCGGAGTGGGCTAAAGAACACAAATGTAGTTCTTCCCAGGTGTAGGGGCTACAAGGCCAGGATCCAGGAGTCAAAAGAGTCTCTCCCTCCCTCCCTCCCTCCCTCCCTCCTCCCTCTCTCCTCTCTCTCTTGTCCCTCTCTCCCTTTCTCTCTCCCTCCCTCCCTCTCTCCTCTCTCCTCTCTCTCTCTCTCCTTCTCTCTTTCTCCCTCTCTCCCTCCCTCTTTTTCTCTCTCTCCCTTCCTCCTCCCTCCCTCCTCTTTCTCCTCTATCTCTCCCTCTCTCTCTCTCTGGTGTGTGTGTGAGAGAGAGTGTGTACACATGTCTGTCTCGTGTCTACTTGTCTCTCTCTCTCCCTCTCTTCCTCCCGTCCTTCCCTCACCTCTTCCTCTCTTTCCTTGGCTTATACACATTAAACCTTTGGCTACATGCTACAAGAGTAATGGCTGACACCCCTAAATATCTGTACCAGAGTTTCTACCTTGAATGTCCCCCAAAGACCTATTTCTTAAATATCGGATCCAAAGATAGTTCTACTTGGAATGGTAGAAGTGGGTACTTGGTACTTGGAAGTGGGGCCTAGTGAGCGTCTGCCTTTGAAAAGAGTTTCTGGTCCTTGGCCCCTTTGATTTTGCTTCCTGAGGTGAGGTCCGTAGCTTTGTTGTGCTCTCACTCTGGCCATGGGGTGCTGCCTTGCCACTGGCCTACAATAACGGGGCCAGCAGACCACATACTGAAACCTTCAAGACTGGGAGCCAAGAGACGTCTTTGTCCCTTGAGGTCATTGTCCTTGTTAAAGTGACCTAAAAATTAATATAACAAGTTTATAAAAGAAAAAAATAGCAAATTTATTTCATCAGAATTTCATATGACAAAAGAACCATCAGAAAAGAAAACCCAAAGGCTTGCTGAAGAGACAACACATTTGTGGAAAGGTGATTGTACCCTAAGGGAATAGTGAGCAACACTGAGGGACACTTAGCCAGCTCCATGGGTTCCGATTCTTCTGGGCATCCATCCTTCCTCCGAACATAGGATAGGATCCCTTCAGGACCCAGAGCTCTTTGGAGAGAAGGGGTGAGGTCAGAGAGTGGCATTTTTAGGTGTTGTTACTTGTTTTCATGGAGAGCAGTTCCTGCCTCTATGACCCACCTCAGAGGAGAAGACTTCTGGTTCCTATGACTTTGCCTTGGAAGGAGAAAGTGAACCTCCAGAAAGGACGGGAAAGGATCCTGGAGACATTGCTTCACAGACCCTTCAGATCTGATTCAGTTCAAACTTTGAGGGTTATAGTGTCCTCAATCCCTTCTGCTCTCTCTCTGTTCCCTGTCTGCTGTAAGGTGAGCAGTGCTCCTCACCCATACACTCCCACTACCATGCGGCTCTGCACAAGTGTATATTTAGAAGTGGGACCTAGAGCAGGACTGAACCTTCTGAGACTGAAAACAAAAATCCCCACCTCTTACCTTACTATCACATCTGTAAATTGGGGATCACTCTCTTATCTAGAGGACAGTGTATGAGCCAATTCATGCAAATATTATCATTTTATTATAATGAGCCTTTCTCAGGAACTATATTACATTATATATATTACATTAGATATAGTAGATGTAGTATTTACATATATTAGTATTGTATATCTTAGGCATTTGGTTTATGTGCCCTATCTACTTTATTTAATCCCATGGAATATAAATCAATAGTTCCAGCACATAGTATCCCACTGCCCCTCGAGATGATGGAGCACAAAACCCATGGGAAAGTTCGTAAGGACTTACATTCTGCAACTGATAGAGCAATTAAAAATCTGACTTCCCCTTTTAGATGGTGCATTCTAGCCTCGCGTACCTGATCTTCTAGTACAGTTCCTATGACAACGTCTCTCTGCAATGTTTTTCTGCTCTTTCCAAATATCAATAGTACTGTGTTTCTTCCTGTTCCCAAAAAATAAACAAAAAAATATATCAAGTAAGCCCATAAGTAAAGGGAGGCTTATCTTTAGTAATGGCAAATCTCAAAATGGGTCCACACCACTTCATGAAGCAAGACAGCAAATTCCTTTGGTGTGTTTCCTTAAATGTCAGAAAGCCTCATCTGCACGCACTCAGTTTGCAGCACAATTATTGATAACATGTGTAAAGATTAGGTTATCATAAGCACATTCGATGCCAAAAAAGACAGGTACATTTGAATGCTGAAGCTTGAAATCTTTTTCTTGACATTTCTTTTGTCTTTACTATCTGCTGTAATTTTCATAACCATATTGTAACATGTCAAAAAAGGGAACTTTCTGTGTATAAATGAACTCTAATTTATAGCCAAGGGACGAATTGGCATATGAAATGTACTAATAGAGTTAATATCCTAAGAACTGATTAGACAGTATTCAAAGTTATTTTTCAGAATGTAGATTTTAATTCCAGTGCATACATGCACACACACACACACACACACACACACACACACATACACACACGGGGGGGAGGGAGAAGGAGAAGGAGAGGGAGAGGGAGAGGGAGAGGGAGAGGGAGAGGGAGAGGGAGAGGGAGAGGGAGAGAGATTGATTTCTGAATTATATGGTATATCTTTTAAAAATAAATCATATATCTCAAAAATATCAGTATTTTTATATCAAAATCAAATTTACTATATAGCATTTAGAGACATTTTTAATTGGGAAAATGACTGGGGCTTACATTGTGTAATATGAGAAATTAGGTGTCTCTATTTTTGCAGAAGCAGCATAAGCAATCACCTGCCTGGGTCAATTGTCCAGACAGGATGTGCGATCTGTCCCTCAGAATGCACCTGTCTCTTCAGGGAGATTCTTTCAGGATGCTGCCACTCAAGGTTTCAAGTGAACAGTCTCCAAGTATTTGGAATATATGATGATGGTCTGCCTGCTTCCTAGTAAATACCTGTTGCTTAATGATACAGCCTGGGATGCATCTTTGCTGTCACTTCCTGGTAGTAATGATGACAGGTAGCCATGCAGAGCTCCAGTGATTAGAACGGCCCAATGAGGTCCACACCTAATGACATTTTCAGACCAGACTGCAGATTCTCACTCTGCTCTTCAGCACCCTTGTAAAGGAGAAGTGTATCTAAATGTCCTTCTGCCACCCTGGTGTGTGCCTTTATTGATGTGCTCATCAATATGTATGCAAATATTCATGCTAACTTCCAGGCTCATCTCCCCCCCACCCCCCAATGTTGAGTAGATCTGAAACTTTTTTTTAGGGCAATTTAACGTTCACATTCAAACTGAGTAGAAAGTGCACCATTCACATATGTCCCTTACTTTCCTGGGAGTCTACATTATTCATTCAAACTTCTGGCTTAAAAAAAGGGGGGTCACCACAAATGCAAAGACATTGTGGGCATTCATCTGAGTTTTCAGAACTAGGTAATGCCCCATTCTATAAAACAGAATGGCAAATAGAGAAAAGGAGGCTGTCTTCGTTTGCAGAAAGGTACTATAAAAAGAAGAAGCAGGAACACGGAAGAGTGGTCATATGAAAATCACCTTCTTAATAGCAGACCTCTTTGTCATACTGACTCATGACTAGAATCTACCATTATCTGGGAAACCTGTATCATTTTAAGATTTAGTGTTTGTTAAACACCAGTGCTGAACTCTGGTTTGGTCTGGTTTGGTCTGGTGTGCTTGGGCTTAGGAACCTCATCCAAAACAATGTTCCCTTTAAACTTAAACATGACCCACTTTCTATGGCTTACAAGAGGGTCCATTCGATGGGTGTGCATTCTGGGTATTTTATGATCTAAATCCAAGAGTAATGACAAACCGGAAGTTCTCTCTGCTTTGCTACAAATCCTGTTCGCTTTTCCAATTCTACCCCCCCCCCAACATCACTTGGCAACCCCTGATCTTTCTATTACTTCCATTATAATTTTACAGAATCAATATGCAGATAGCTCCCAACTTTTGATGGTTTAACTTACAATTTTTGAATTTACAGTACTCCAAAAAATATATGCGTTCAATAAAGACAAAATTTTGAATTCTGACCTTTTCCTGGGCTATTAAGCATCAGGACATGTTCTCTTCTCATGGCAGGGAGCTCATGGGCAGACACATCTCATTAAATCAAACAATTGCTACTCTTCAGTGTGCTACGATAATGAATGGAGATAATTGCTGGGTGAGATATGGTAAAGGCACTTTCATTGCATGATATTTTCAATTCACAAGGGCCTTATTGAGTCATAAAGCAAGGAGCACTTATGGTTAGAATCATACAGGATGCAACATCTTCCTATTAGTTCGTTTTGCTTAGTAATACACATCTATTTTCTCCATGTCTTTCCATAGCTGGATAACTCTTTTTCTCCAAATAATATTCCATTGTTTTGACATACTACAGTTTGCCTTTCAGCTCACTGTTCTCTGAGTCTTGTTTATTATGAATAAAGCAGCTATTAACATTTATGTGGAGTTATGATGTGGACAAAAAGGTTTTGATGACCCAGGTAGAAATGCAAAAACAAGACCCCTTACTGTATGGAAGGAACTGTTCCTTCTAAGATTACTGTGCCATTTTTCACGAACTCCCTGCCCCTCATCAATGATCAATAGCTCCTGTTGCTCCAATTCCATTATTAATATTCTGGGGTTTGGCCATCCTGATAGATATTCAGTGGTATCTCATTGTTTTAGTTTGTATTTCCCTAATCGCACAGGAAAATCAACATTTTCAAAGATGGTGTCTGTTCTACACATTTGCCTTTTTAAAGGGGTAATATCTTTTCTCATTGTTGATTCTTATAATCAATCATCTTTTGAGATAATAGACCTTTATAAGATCTATTTGCAAATATTTACTCATAGTCTGTAGTTTCGCATTCTTTTGTTTGTGTTTGTGTTTGTCCTTGTTTTTTGAGACATAGGGCAAAGCAATGGGTATTTCCTCAATGTTCTGGTTTACTTTCTGTTGCTAGGATAAAACACTCCAAACAGAAGCAACTTGGGTAGGAAAGGGTTTGTTTTTGGAGCATTTCTCTTTGTGGCTCTGTCTGTCCTAGATTTCACTCTGTAGACCAGGCTGGTCTCTAACATGGAGATCCACTTGCCTCTCTGTCTCCCAAGTACTGGAATTAAAGGCATGTACCACCACAGCCCAGCAGTTTCTCATTCTTATTGACCATATTCATTCTTTTTTCCCCCAATGTTTGAGTGTTTTTCTCACAATGTACCAAATGTGCACCACATGTGCCTGTTGCCTGCAGATGCCAAAAATTGGCATCTTGAAACTAGAGCTACAGATGGTTGTGAGCTGCCACTTAGCTACTGAGAACTGAGTCCAGGTCTTCTGCAAGAGGACCAGATTATATCTATTCCTAATGTAAGAACATGCAATTGCTTGTGTATCAGAATTATTCATTTATTTACTCTTTCATTTATTAAATGTGTCTTTATTGAGTAGCTGGTAATATCAAGGACCATGCCAGAAATACAGACTACAGCATAAGAGATATGCATTTGCCTCCAAGCCATATGGCCAGAAGTATCATGTCACCTGCCTTCTCTATATTCACTAAACTGTACTCAGTCTGACTAGGGCAAAGCAATGGGTATTTCCTCAATGTTCTGGTTTACTTTCTGTTGCTAGGATAAAACGCTCCAAACAGAAGCAACTTGGGTAGGAAAGGATTTTGTTTTTGTTTTTGTCTTTGTTTTTTTTCAGCTGATACATCGAGGTCATAGTCAAGCACTGAGGGAGAGCAAAGCAGGAACTCAAGTAGGTACAGAAGCAGAAAACACGTTGGAATGCTACTTATTGGCTTGTTCCCTGGCTGATGCTCATGAGCTTTCCTATATAACCCAGGCCAACCTGCCTATGGATGGTACTGCCTCCAGTGGGCTAGACCCTCCCACATCAGTCATCAAGACAACCCCTCACATACAAGGCTACAGGCCATTCTGATTTGGATAATGTGCCAATCAAGTGAGATTCTCTCTTCTCTTTGACCTGTTCCTGGGCTATTAAGCATCAGAACATGTTCTCTTGTCATGGCAGGGAGCTCATGGGCAGACACACATCATTAAATCAAACAACTGATATACTTCAGTGTGATACAATAATAAGATAATTATTGGAGATAATTGGTAGGTGAGGTATGGTAAAGGCACTTTCATTGCATGATATTTTCAACTCACGAGGGCCTTATTGGGTCACAGACTCTAGACTGTGACAAGTTAACAGTAAAAATTAAACCAATGCTCTCCCACCCTCACCCCTTTGCCATATACAACAGACAGGAGAGCTGGGCCTGGAGTCAGGAGAGCAGGAGAGCTGTCCCTGCCCCTCACCTGCTGCAGCACTTGGGAGACTAGGCCCTGGATGTGGGTGCTTCAGGTGAGATGGCCAGAGGATATGAGCATAAGAGAGCTGGCTCTGCCTCTTCTGTGCAGTGAGGTGGCCATGATGAGGGAGAGACACTCTCTTCCCCTCCCCTTCCTCATTTCTTGCCACCTATGGCAGACAAGAGAGCAGAGCCCCTGGGGTCATGAGACTAGAAGAACATGCCCTGTCCCTCAGCTGCTACAATACATGGGAGAGCACACCCTGCACCCCGCTTGAACAGTAGGGTAAAGCTGACCCTAGTTGTGGGGGTTTCCATTGAGCTAGCCCCTAGGGTGTGAGAGCAGGAGAACCAACAGGCTGACCAGTCCAGATACCTCTCAGACCCAAATGCAGAGCTTTGAACCAGCCCACCCAACACCTACCCCCGTCAGTGAACTGCTGGAGTACATGAAGGGGCTGGTTTTACAGATCCAAAGCTGTGGGAGAGGAGTCCCAGTGAGGTTCCAGAATTGAAAAAGTAGCAGAAGCCAGAGGTCTCACACCAGACCAAAGAGTCATTGCAACGAAAATTTGTAAGCAAAGATATATGGACAAAAGGTTATGCTGTGGGACACACTGTGACACACTACAGCTTCCACAGCTGGCTCTGTTTTCTCTGTTGTGGAGGAGGTTGCAAGGGTGCAGGGGCAGAGGGAGATTAGTGGGATTGGATGCACGATGTGAAATGCACAAAGAAACAATAAAACGTTTTATTAAAGAATACTTTGAGATTTATAGCGCTATTAAAGAGAATATTCAAGAATAGCTTTCCCCTGTTATACACTACCACGTACCCTCCTATTTTTCACCTTGACCATTTCTGTGTGGCTCTATGAAGGAAGATGACTAGAAATATTTGAAAATTGTTTGGAAAAAAAAAACTTTGAAGATCCAAGACGTGGGGCTAGATGTTGGAATAAACCTGGCTCGGTGGAAAGAAGCCCCACATGTCTGTTCCAGGCGCTGTGGCTCTGGGTGGGACAGGAGACACTCGGGAAGTGGCCCTGAGTCTTCCCACACAGTCCAACAGGCAGGTGGGGGGCTGTGGGAAGTCTTTGAGGGCCCTGCCCGCGGGTGGGGGAGGGGGCCATTCCTGAGAAATACATGGCAGCCATCTCTGTGAGTTCTCTAGCCCAGGACACCAGTCGCAGTTGCTGCAGGATGCCACAGACAGGATATCCAGAGTGCAGCTGGGATTCCGGCCAAGACCGGGTTTCAGTGGCTTGGGGCGCCCAGCTAGCTGCTTAGGCTTGGGTGAATGGGTACCGTCTGGGATCGCTGGGAAGCTCTCAGCGAGAGATAGACACGACTCCTTAATCGAGGGCTGGATCCCTCGCTTCCCATGGCAGGTCCAGATGAAGAGACAGTCCATAATTCTAAGACATTTATTTTCATTGTGGAGAGTGATGTGGATGGAATTGTACCCCTGCCCCTCTGGGAGAGGCGAGGCTGATATAGTAACTGGGAAGGGGCGTGGCTAAGTCTCCAGGTGTCTCATTAACCTGGGGATGGCTTGGGGCTGTGTGGCCATGCCTCTACCTTTGGAGGGGTTTGGCCGCATGACCATACCTCTACTTGAGGAGGGGTTGGGGTCATGACCCTTTTTTACGTGACCAAATGTCACAGACCTATGGAGAGATGTAGCCACATGTTAGAAGCTGTATTCTAGGAGCTTAGGCAAATAGTTGCCATCCCTTGTAGGCTGAGGACAGCCCATGGGGCCTGCAACGTTCAAACCTTAGCTAGTCCAGAAACACAGACTTCCAATCACGGCCCGACAGCTAGACAGAGGGCTCAGCAGTTAAGAGCACTGGCTGCTCTTCCAGAGGACCTAGGTTAAATTCCTAGCACCCACTTGACAGTTCACAACATTCATAACTCCAGTTCCAGGGGATCAGACACTGTTACACAGTCTTATATGCAAGTACAACACCAGGCACATAAAATAGGAATAAATAAATCATTAAGAATGTTTTTTAAGATCCCAAGATACAGAAAAATAAAGGTTAGGAACCTAAAATAAAAATATGTAAACAGTAAAACAAATTCACGAATTAGTATCTCTAGTTCTCCTGCTTGGTGGACTGATTCCAAACTCCTTGACATGACTACTTAGACACAGCTACACCTTTTACTTTTGCTGCCCTGTTACCTGCTGCAGACAGTTCCCACTGGCTCTTACCAGGTAGGTGCTGAGTTTTTACAGCCACTTTTTAGATAGAGCTATCATTAAAAATGAAACAAAGTAAATGTTCCCTGCTGGTCTGGCATGTTGCTATACACCTTTAATCTCAGCACTCAGGAGGTGAATGCAGGCTGATCTCTGTGAGTGTGAGGTTAACCTGGTTCACATTTTGAGTGACTGCCAGCTAAAGCTGCATGGTAAAACCCTGTCTCAAAAAACCAACAAAATGATAAACTTCCATCATTTCCCTTCATCTTACTGGAGAAACCTATCCTCACTGGAGATCCCAAAACATTTGCAAGAAGATGTGGTACAGCTAATCGGCCACTGCTCCTGCTTGGTGGCCACACTCCAGTACTGCCCCACCTATGGGCTCATCAGTAAGGTTTCTTATTCTCATTTGCCTTTCTTGCTAGCTGAAGGCTTGGCAGACGGTAGGGACTTGATAATAATTTTGTGAGTGAATGGAGGCAAAAACATTTTCCCTTTCTGATCTCTTTACATCATCCCTCTACTCAGAAGCATTTTTTCCATGCATCACCCCCACCCCCAAGCCTTTATGCTCCTAGACACCTGAGCTCTTCCATTCTTTGATCAATCGCTATCACAACAGCTTTGTTTCCCTCTCATAGGGGTCCAGCTTTCATTACCCAGGGCTCTTTACTGGAGAAAGTCTTTGAAATGCAGATAAAAATAAAGTAACAAGAAATGGGCTGGGAGAGATGGGTCATTGAGTTAAGGCACCAGCTGCCAAGTCTGATGATCTAAGTTCAATCCTGGGACCCACACGGTAAAGAGCAATGCCCAAAGTTATCTTCTGACCTACACACACACACACACAACACACACACACCATACACACTGTGTGGGTGTGAGTGTGTATGGTGTATGTGTGTGTGTGTATAATTGTGTAATTAAAAACTTTTTAAATTCAAGAAGCTTAGAAACAAAGAATGTTACACATTTCCAAAGGTATAAAAATGGAATGAATTACAATGAATTAGAGTCTAAGCAGCAATACAGTAATGTATTTTGATACATAAGCCTGAAATGGAAGGTCCACTGGTTGGAAAACCCACAGAAAGTTCTCTTCACTTCAACTGGCATTTTGAAAATAGAAGTGGAGATGGGAATGGCTGACATGTATCACTGTTAAGTGACTTGCTTAATGGAAAACTGGCCATTGCCTGCATATACCTGGAAAACACTTTTTAATACCTTTAGAACATTCTGGATGATTCATGACATAAATGTACCAAGCACTGGAAAAAACTAACAAAACAAAACAAAGATTGCAAACCATTCTTTTTGATTTCAGACTATCCAACCTCAGACAGAGAACTACTTGACCTAACTTCTGATTCCACAAACAGCTTTGGGGAAATCGGTATTGCTCTGCCCCAGTCTTCCTAGAACAAGAACCAAATGTCCCTAAGGGCACCAAATGACACCAGCACCCCACTGCCAAGCTGGCATCAGCAGAGAGATAAGCTATTTGCAGAGTGTGCCCGCCTCTGCTGTGAGTGGGCAGTAAACTACCAGGAAGACGAGTGTTGCCTGCCTGGAGACAGGGTTGCTAGGTGCCTCTGAAGTAGTGAGGCGGAGAGGTGTGCAGTATTGCCCCCACGCTTCTTATTTTACACAGTGACAGTTGCAGCCGGCAGACAAAGGTGAGAGCAGTGTCTACGGTGTTCGGAATAATGGCCAGCCAAGGGCCCTGTGGGGCAGAGGCAGTGGGGTTGAAGCTTTCATCAGATGGAGAAGAAGAAAGTAATGACATTTGGTTTCACCATAATTGCTTTAAGCAGCCTGTGTGAGAACTAATTATGAGGTCATCTGGCTCCAGAGAAACTCCACCTCTTCCCTTCTCTAGAATGCTACCAAAATATCAGCATTGCGTCACCACACTGGCTCCCATTGGCAGCCCTTCTTAAAGAAATCAGCATGGTCTGTCTCTGAGCGCCTCTGCGATCGTCATAGACCTGGAAATGCATATCTTTCCATTATAAGCAAAACACCCCTGGAACTCTTTCACCTGGACACTCAGTGCTGGTCCATTATGATATCACAGAGACATTGTTGATTTTAAAATACAGGAGTGATGAATTATAGAGAAGGAAATGAAGCATAAATTATAAGCTTTATGTCATTATAATACTCCTGTTATTGTAAGATCCAGGAGGGGTTCTGGATTTCAGATAAAATGCTTATTGATATTTTGTCTCTTTCTGTCCCTTACCAGACTCTAATGCCACTAAAGAGACAGATACTTTTGTCCAGCAAGCTGAATGCAAAAGGACAGAATTAGCATTGCAAGTCATCAGGATAAGACCGGGATTCCATGACAATTTTTAATCCAAATTAAAAATCTATATGAAAATTAAATAAGATACTTGCTTGTGTATGCCTGCCATGCTCGGGCTCCACGTCAGCTCTGAGAAGGAGATGAGCGGGCAGAAGTTCAAACTTGACAGTCAACCTGGCCTCAAGGCCTGATTCTGATGCTTAGTATGTGATACAGATTATTGAGATGGCTGTCTCCTGAGAGGCTCTGCCAGAGCCTGACAGATACAGAAGCAGATGTTCGAAGTCAACCATTGGACTGAGCGTAGGTTCCCCAATGGAGGAGTTAGAGAAAGGACTGAAGGGGTTTGCAACCCCATAGGAAGAACAACATCAACCAACCAGACCTCCCCCGATCCCCCAGGGACTAAACCACCAACCAAAGAGTACACATGGAGGGACCCATGGCTCCAGCCGCATATGTAGCAGAGGATGGCCTGTGGGGCATCAATAGGAGAAAAGGCCCTTGGTCCTGTGAAGGCTCGATGCCCCAGTGTAGGGGAATTCGAGGGCAGGGAGGTGGGATTAGGTGGGTGGGTGGGGGAGCACCCTTATAGAAGCAGGGGGAGCCGGAGGGGGTTTCCCGAGGGAAAACCGGGAAAGGGGATAACATTTGAAATGTAAATAAAATATCCAATAAAAAAATATACAATAGCTGCAAGAAGGTTCCTTGACCTCTCTGCCTCAGATTTAACTAGCGAGTCATGAGGAAATAACTCTTCTATGTGGAGTTTCTGTAAAGATGAGGAGCATGTGAATGCTTACAGGGTACTTGCTGGAAGTGATACAAGATAAAGGTTGGCAAGTGTCCTAGATGTGCCTCTGCTCTAAGAGTCTCAGAGTGCCTCTGCAAGCAGCACCCGGGGGGTTGGTTACAAAGAAGTACACTGCGTGACTTTCCTCTTGTAAGCCATCATAATGTGGTGAAATGGAGGCGGTAGGAGTATGGGGGGTGGTTAGTACTGTATGAAAGAAGCAGCAATAAAAACGACACTACTTAATGAAATCACAGCCTCTCTCTGTGTAACTGCTAGGCCGGGTAGGGCTCCAGGAGAAGAGAAAAACAAAGAAACCGAGCGATCGCTTAGGCCACTAGAGAGAAAAATAAACACTGATCACAAGTGTGACCTGCCAACTGTGAAGATTTACCCAGAACTCAGACTTCACAGACTAATACACTGGAAAAAAAGTTTGTCAAATTTTACACAGATTTCTAATTGTTCCTGGAGGAATGGGTTCTAAAATAATTCTGGGATTGCCATAGGTCAGATCTGAGATGTCCCCCCAAAAACGAATGTGTTCACAACTCACTGCTGTTGGGTGGGGGTGGAAACTTTAAGGGGGCCACCCCTAATAGGCAGTCCTCTTATCAGTGGGACACAGCTTAGGGGGAGAAGGTCTTCGCATCTTTCTCTGCTTTTCCTTCTGGGCCACAGGAAGTAAGTAGCTCGCTCCCACTGGCCCAAAGGCTACAAACCAACTGACCATGGATGGGCTGAAGCCTCCAAACTGAGCCAAAATAAAAATGTTCTCTTTCTCAGATGATTATCTTGGGTATTTGCTTAAACATTAGAGACATCGAAAGTTATCCATTTACATCAACTTAAAAAGTACAATACTACAGGTTACCTCTGAAAGGCCGTAGGCATGGGGGGGGAGTTAATTATGACACGCAGATGACCGACTGGACATACCTGATTTTTGAAATCTCATTAAACATGACAGAAATTTTAGCAAACAAATCATAGCAATATAAAACTAATAGAAGAGCTAATAACATGGAAAGACATGGGCGAAAGCTTATTAATGTAGATGACTGAAGAGGACTTAATCTAAGATGGCGGTGCAAAAGGTGAGATGATACAAGGGACACCCGATTCTTGAGAACTGGTGATGCTGGGTACAGCTAGACTTTAAACAAACACAAGGCCAACGAATTAGACCTTCAGGTCCCCTGTATGTTCTCTAAAATATAGTACAGAGGTTTGTTTTGGAGAACAGCTAAAACAGAGGACTCGAGGAGAGGTGAGAGTAGAAAAGCAATCAGAAAATGGCGTGCTTGTTAGCGTTCTGTCTTTATCTTTTTATAAGCACAACATGGATGCCGTGCATTGGTGGTTCGGTGGTAGAATTCTCTCCTGCCATGCAGGAGGCCCGTGTTTGGGCACCAATGCTGTGTCTATACAAAGATAAAGAGAGAGGGGGTATGTTCTATGGAGGTGTGGTGAGTTATGGGGGAGGTGCTTCAGCAGGCCCATGCTGAGGCATCCGTTCCCCCTGAGGGACCAGCCGCACTGTATAGTATAGAATAGGGTTTATTCAGGGCATGGGGGGGGGGGGAGTTAAGAGGGCAGAGAAAGGCAGAGAGAAAGAGAGAATAGAGAAGTAGAGGAGTAGAGGCCAGCCATGAGCATGGGGGGGGGGGGGGTAAGGGAATGGGGAGAGCGGGGAAGGGAAGCAGAGAAAGCAAGAGAGAAACAAGACCAAAAGAGAGAGGAGGGGGCAAGTAGCCCCCTTTATAGTGAGTCAGGCCTTTCTGACTGTTGCCAGGTAACTGTGGGGTGGAGCTTAGACAGAATGATAACATTGCTCAAGATGAAACGCATTCTTGCTCCCTTGACTCCCTCCTCCACCTGGCTTTCAGCATACTAGGAACCAGAGCTGGCTTTCAGCAAGCAGCTCAAAGCTCTTTCTCCAAAGAACTCACCCCACTTGAATTAAAGAAATGCCAATATTTGACAAACACTCACGGCCAGTAGGCTGAGCCTAATCTTCCTGCAGTGGTCCGAGAAGCCTTATCACAGGCTGTTCATGTGGTATATGGACTGACCAAGTCTCAGTTTCCTCTTCTATAGGCACGACAAGCTACCTATCTACTGAACTCCTTCTTCAAAGACGGCCCGTTGCCGGGCAGTGGTGGCGCACGCCTTTAATCCCAGCACTTGGGAGGCAGAGGCAGGCGGATTTCTGAGTTCGAGGCCGGCCTGGTCTACAGAGTGAGTTCCAGGACAGCCAGGGCTACACAGAGAAACCCTGTCTCGAAAAACAAAAACAAAAACAAAACAAACAAACAAAAAAAGACTGCCCGTAAAGTAAAAGTATCAAAAACCATATATGTGGCAGGATTTTCCTTGTCCAATCTACTTACATATTAATGCAGCAGGAGGCCTGTGATTGGACATGGAAAAGGAAGGCGGAGCTAAGAGTTGCAGAGAGAGAGAGAGAGAGAGAGAGAGAGAGAGAGAGAGAGAGAGAGAGAGAGAGGTGAGAAAGAGGAGCCAAGATGGAGGCTGACAGACGGGATGATTCAGAACCAGCACAGCTTTAAATAGGCACAGGTAGATATGTTATTATATAGGGATAAAATTATTGGGGTAACTTGTCTAATCTAGGTGGGCAGCTTGTATCATATTCAATTGGCTCAAAAAATTATTATGTGGGCAACTTGTGAATTGAGAATCCATTGATACATAAATCTGACTGGTTAATTATAAGCTTCAAGAGTTTTGATTTACTAGGTTACTGGAAGGTGGGACTGCCGACCACAGGGGGATTATGGTTGAGAGGGTAACGGTGGCACAGAGGCAGCAAACCAGAGCTGAGAAGACTGCAAACAGTTGCTGCTTGAGGCTAGTCTAGAGGCAGAAGTGGCAAGACCATGCCGGGGCAGAGAGTTGCCAGCAGTAGCGGGAAGCCTCCTAGTCATCAAGAGTTTTGTTTCTACCGGTTTGCTGGGTGTTGTGGTGGTGTGGGGTTCGTGTGGCAGCGATCCACCAAGGGAACTCGGGAGCTCTGGCCCAGAGAGACCACCAAGTTGAGATCACCTGGCTGGAGCCATGTGGCCCACTGGTGCCTGGCTGTAGCGCTGGAACGTGGCAGCTCATTTTTTAATATTTCCCGCAACACATATATGCCAACAACGGTTTGTATGCCTATAATCAGTATTTTATGACTTAAGGTACAGGTTTCATACTGGACTCCAAGTTACCTACCACAGAGATACTTACTTCAATATATCAGAGTAACTATCAGAGACGCTTACTACGTTATTCACAATAGAAAAGCTATGGAATCATCTCAGGCATACAACAGAGTAGATAAAGAAAATGTGCTACAGTATACAACGGACTTTTTCAGCCATAAGGAAAAACAAACAAACGATTTGCGGGAAAATGACTGCAGCTGAGAATGATCACATTAAGTGAATTAAGGCAGTCTAAGTGGGACAACGTTCATCGTTCTGCTCATCTATTGGTTGTAAATGTTTCATATATACATAATATATGCCTGCATAAGGCATGAAAGTAGAAGAGAAACAAAGAGGTCTATTTTTTTAAAAAAAAAAAAGGGTGGAAGGGAATATTTTCAATGTACATTATATACTGGAGTGAAAATGGCCAAATGCAACACAGTATAATAAAAATGTTACAACCCAAAACATACCACAAGTATACCCAAATACCCATGAGCCAATGAGAGATAAATTATTGTGTAAACAAATGTGGAACTATATAGTAAGTAATCAAAAAGAACAAACAAATTAAATAAATAATCAACCATAAAAATAATAGATTTCAGAATACAGTCTAGTGGTAGGACCACTAGGATTGCACGTGTGAAGCTCTTAATACCTTAAAAGATGCAGTGATTATTTTTAAGATTTCAAAACATATGCAACCAAAGAGGTGGGTCAGAGGTCCTTGCACTCACATTAGGTGACACACAACTGCCAGTGACTGCAGCCCCAGGGGTCTTATACTTGTGGGCACCTGTACTCAAGGGCAAAGGCACAGATATATACATACAATTTTAAATAAAATAAATATTTAAGATTTCAAAAAAATAATAAAAGAAATTAAAATATAATGGCATAGGACATACATTAAAAATTAAATAGCAGAGCTGGAGAGTTGGCTCAGCAGTTAGGAGCACTCATTGCTCTTACTGAAGACCTGAGTTTCAGTCCTACCACTCATCTGGCAGCTGACAACCATGTGTAACTCCAATTCTAGGGGATCCAATACTCTCCTCTGATCTCCTCAGGCACCAGGTACACATATGGTTCACAAATGAATGTGAGCAAAACGCTCGCACATAAAATAAAAGTGAATAAGACTTTAAAACTCTTGAAAACCAATGTAAAAAATAAAATCAGATAAATAATCTTAGAAGGGAGAAGGAGAATAAGAAAAACAAAAAGATACAGAAGTAGAAAAGATGGGAATGTAAATCAGAACACTAGAAGATAAATTCACAAACTGAACAATCAAATAACAAGAACAAGGAGGGGAGAAATTATTTAAGAAACATTACAAGTAAAATTTTCAGAGTGAGATAACCAAGATTGAAGGAGTTCAGTATACTTGGCTGACGGCTCACAATAAACCACATCTAATCATAGTCCTAGTACACTGGAACATGCACAGGCTTGGACGTTAAGGCTGCAGATAGACATCAGAATGTTTAAAGCTTCTAAAAGGAAAGTCTTTCCTAGGACAGATGTCTATATTTGGGCATTAAGATGAGGAACTAAGGACATGTTCATCACTCACAACACTGAACATATTATGTCCTTTGCAGACACCTGAAGAAGTGGGTAAAATAAGCATTTTAATTAAAAAATAAAATGCGAGAGCCTGGTGAGACAGAGAGAGGTGGAAAAGTCCACATACCGTATCCGAGAGCAAACTCATGACCACAGCTCCAGAGAAGAGTCTGAGGCCAGACTTTCCACACTAAAAGCACTTATCTTCTTGGGTATCTGCAATGGCAGATTACATGTTTGGCCCCATGCACCAAGGAGAACATTAGACAATTGCAGATGTTGGAATAGGTAGAAAAGCAATGAAAAAAATTCCAAAGGTTCAACCCAAGAAGGACATATCTGTGAGTGGGAAGGAGACTTGTTCTACAGGCCTTGGCTATACATAACATTAGTATCGCCATCATAATACAGTAATTCTGCTCTAAGTCAAATTATGTTATAGCTTCACTAGAAAAAGCACAAATGGATTCAGGAGATAAGATATGGTAGGACATAGGGATGAGAGCTAGAGAAAATCATCCTACTCTGAAGGAACAAGTAAGTTGTAATAGATAAAATGACTGAGATCAAAAAAGAGGAAAGAAAGAAAAAAGAAAGAAAGAAAGAAAGAAAGAAAGAAAGAAAGAAAGAAAGAAAGAAAGAAAGAAAGAAAGAAAGGAAAACCATAAACATAGCAGTTGATGTAGAGGTATTTTAATCCAGCATCATGGCTGCTTTGATCATATCCAAGAACCTTCTAGATCTGACTGCAATGAGGACATACCCTCAGTACACACCTTTAATGCCAAACAGTGAAGATAAAGTTAGTTTGTAGAGGAAGCATCCACGTTGGAAAGTGATGTCGAATTGAGAAGCAGAAAAAGTGATGACTCAGAGAAAGATTTAACAAAATAGGATATGCCCAACTCTCACGAGAACAGAGAGGCAACACGAGGGGGAGCAGTGCAGAGGAGGAGACAGTTTTACAGAGACAGGTTGCAGAGAGAGAACAAGCCAGATACAGGTGAGGACAGAATGAGCCAGAGAATGAGAAGGACCCAGAAGATGAGAACATATTGCCAAAGTTAGTTTGAGGCCAAGCAGAGCAATTCAATCAGAAGCTGACAGAAGCCATATTGAATCAGCTTAGAGAGCTGGGTACCAATTAAGGTAATATTAATATTCGGGGGGGGGGTTGCTATGTTCCTTTTTATCCCCTAATTTCTTCTTCTTTTTTTTTTTCCTTTTTTATTTCTGATACTTTATTTACATTTCCAATGTTTCCCCTTTTCTGAGTCTCCTCTTTGGATACCCCCTGTCCCCTCCCCAACCCGCCTCTAGGAGGGAATTCCACCTCCCACTCCCACCCCCCGTCCACGCATCCCCATATTCCCGCCTTGACATTCCCCTTTACTGAGTCCTCTAACATCCTCAGGCCCAAGGGCCCTTCCTCTCTCCCTGATGGCCATCGAGGTCATCCTCTGCCACATATGTGGTCCAAACCATAAGTCCATCAATGTGTATTCTTTGGTTGGTAGTCCAAACTCCATGAGGA
>CM052713.1:64052791-64068010 GCA_028551405.1 Uromys caudimaculatus | reverse complement strand
GTTGATTTCAGCCCTGAGTTTGATTATTTCCTGCCTTCTACACCTCTTGGGTGTATTAGCTTCTTTTTGTTCTAGGGCTTTCAGGTGTGCTGTTAAGCTGGTAGTGTATGCTTTCTCCAGTTTCTTTTTGGAGGCACTCAGAGCTATGAGTTTTCATCTTAACACTGCTTTCATTGTGTCCCATAAATTTGAGTATGTTGTACTTTCATTTTCATTAAATTCTAGGAAGTCTTTAATTTCTTTCTTTATTTCTTCCTTGACCAAGTTATCATTGAGTAGAGCATTGTTCAGCTTCCATGTGTATGTGGGCTTTCTGTTGTTATTGTTGCTATTGAAGACCAGCCTTAATCTGTAGTGATCTGATAGGAGGCATGAGATTATTTCACTCTTCTTATATTTGTTGAGATTTGTTTTGTGACCAATTATATGGTCAATTTTGGAGAAGGTACCATGAGGTGCTGAGAAGAAGGTATACTCTTTTGATTTAGGATGAAATGTTCTACAGATATCTGTTAAATCCATTTGGTCCATAACTTCTGTTAATTTCACTATGCCTCTGTTTAGTTTGTGTTTCCAAGATCTATCCATTGATGAGAGTGGGGTGTTAAAGTCTCCCACTATTATTGTGTGAGGTGCAATGTGTGCTTTGGGATTAGTAAAGTTTCTTTTATGAATGTGGGTGCCCTTGCATTTGGAGCATAGATGTTCAGAATTAAGAGTTCTTCTTGGTAGATTTTTCCTTTGATGAGGATGAAGTGTCCATCCTTAACTTTTTTGATGACTTCTGGTTGAAACTTGATTTTATCCGATATTAGAATGGCTACTCCTGCCTGTTTCTTGGGACCATTTGCCTGGAAAATTGTTCTCCAGCCCTTTACTCTGAGGTAGTGGTTTTCTTTAACCCTGAGGTGTGTTTCCTGTATGCAGCAAAATGCTGGGTCCTGTTTATGTATCCAGTCTGTTAGTCTATGTCCTTTTATTGGGAAATTGAGTCCATTGATGTTAAGAGATATTAAGGAATAGTGATTGTTGCTTCCTGTTATTTTGGATGTTATTTTTATGTTTGTGTGGCTATCTTCTTTTGGGTTTGTTGAAAGATTACTTTCTTGCTTTTTCTAAGGTGTTGGCATTTTCCATCTATTATCCTTTGTAAGGCTGGGTTTGTAGAAAGATATTGTGTAAATTTGGTTTTGTCATGGAATATCTTAGTTTCACCATCTATAGTAATTGAGAGTTTTTCTGGTTATAGCAGCCTGGGCTGGCATTTGTGTTCTCTTAGGGTCTGTATGATATCTGCCCAGGATCTTCTAGCTTTCATAGTCTCTGGTGAGAAGTCTGGTGTAATTCTGATAGGTCTGCCTTTATGTTACTTGACCTTTTTCCCTTACTTCTTTTAATATTTTTTCCTTGTTTTGTGCATTTCATGTTTTGACTATTATGTGATGAGAGGAATTTATTTTCTGGTCCAGTCTATTTGGAGTTCTGTAGACTTCTTGAATGTTTATGTTCATCTCTTTCTTTAGGTTAGGGAAGTTTTCTTCTATAATTTTGTTGAAGATATTTACTGGCCCTTTAAGTTCTGAATCTTCACTCTCTTCTATACCTATTATCCTTAGGTTTGGTCTTCTCATTGTGTCCTGAATTTCCTAAATGTTTTGGGTTAGGAGCTTTTTGCATTTTGCATTTTCTTTGACTGTTGTGTCAATGTTTTCTATGGTGTCTTCTGATCCTAAGATTCTCTCTTCTATCTCTTGTATTCTGTTGGTGATGCTTGCATCTATGACTCCTGATCTCTTTCCTAGGGTTTCTATCTCCAGAGTTGTCTCCCTTTATGATTTCTTTATTGTTTCTATTTTGTTTTTTAGATCCTGGGTAGTTTTGTTCATTTCCTTTGCCTGTTTGATTGTGTTTTCCTGTATTTCCTCTTTAAGGGCTTCTAGCTGTTTACCTGTTCTCCTGTGTTCTCTTGTATTTCTTTAAGGGAGTTATTTATTTCTTTCTTAAAGTCTTCTATCATCACCATGAGAAGTGATTTTAAATCTGAGTCTTCCTTTTTTTGGTGTGATGGGGTATCCAGGGCTCACTGTGGTGGGAGAACTGGGTTCTGATGATGCCAAGTTGCCTTGGTTTCTGTTCCTTATATTCTTGCCCTTGCCTTTTGCCATCTGGTTATCTCTGGTGTTAACTGGTCTTTCTCTCTATGACTGTGGCTTGTCCCTCCTGCAGACCTTTTCGTCAGTACTCCTTGAAGACCAGCTCTCTCTGAGAGAAATTTGGGTTTGGAGAGCTGTGGTACAGGGTCAGCTCTGGGGTGCAGATAGAAATCAGAAGGATCCTGTCCCCAGCCGTTGCTTGGTTTCTGTGTCCTGATGGCTCTGTGAGGGTCCCTCTTGATTGAGGAATTTGAACAGATGTGGTCTTCCTGTGCTCAAAGGTGTGTTGGCACTCCTCGGAGACCAGCTCTCTCCTGGCACTGAGTATGGAGCCCTGTGTCTCGGATTTAGCTCCTTGGCCTCCACTCACAGGCTTGTCCACAATCCCTGGATGCTAGCCTTCTTTCTGGGTGATTTAGTTATGGAGCTCTGTGGCACAGACTGGGGTCCCGAGCAGCAGAAGGAGACTGTAAGGCTGCTGTCACAGGCTGCTTGTAACAGAGGTACTGGCCTTACCCCTGATCACAGGCTTGTCCACACTCCTGGGAGGGTAGCTCTTTCCCTGCGCTATTTGGTTATGGATCCGTGTAGCACAGACCCCAGGCGTCTGGGAGGTGTTCTTTACAGTACATATGTTAATATAGCCTATGCCCCAGGTTGCACTCTGGACCAGGGCATAGAACTCAGCTTCTGAATACACAGCACATAAGACTAACCCTAACAGAAATCAGGTTGAGCCAGAACAGTGGAGTTAAAATAGCCAACAGCATTCAGAAAGAACTAGAAAGTGTGAACGTATTTAGCAGCAAGTCTCAGCGGTTGAAAACATTCTGGGCCTACATAAGATTGTATGAAGGCTAGAAGCTTCCAGAACTAGGCCTTGGTTAGCAGATGGAGGCAGTAAGCCTTGGAGACAACAATTACTACAGCAGAATAAAAGTTACATTTACAATTTGGAAGCATGAATTTGATGTATTTGAGGGAAGAGCATCAGAAGGTGGAAAGAGGTTGATTCTGAGTAAAGAGAAATGGATGAGAGCAACTAAAGGGATTTCTTATTTTGTAGCAGTCTGTATTTTATTCTTTAAACTTTGTGTACCTTTAATTTTGATTTTTGAAAATATTCAGTGGGGATAAAAAGCACAAAAGAGAAATCTTGCTGTCCAAATATTGCGTGAATGTCTGCTTACTGCTTGATGGTACTAGCATCTTACTCCAATCCTCCCAGCCCTCGAGTTGTCACCTCGACTCTAGGATTCCCATAGCTTTTCTGTACTATGTCATGACTCCTGCCTCCAAATCCTTCCTGTCAGTTTTCCTGTGTCCACACTCATGTTTCACTTGCTTACAGTCCCTGTTGAGAGATATGAACCTACTAATTCTGATAATTCAACATATTTGCTTTCCCTTCTATAACGGGACATGCATTTCTTGAGCACTGTAGGTATGTCTTGTGATTCTTTGAAAAATCTCTAATACCTGATTCTATTCTTCTTTAGTATTTTTTTTTAAATCATGTGTATATGTGTTAGGGGTGCTGAGAATGCACATGTGAGTGCAGGTAAGCTGAAGATGAGAATATCAGATCTCATAAATCTGGAGTTACAGGCAGTGGGTGGCAAGAATTAAACTTGAGTCTTCTGCAAGAGCAGTAAGCACTCTTAACTATTGAACAATCTCCCAGGCCTCTGATTTCATTCTTACGACATTTTGGACACATTCACATATTTACATGCGACCTCTTATGGACCATAGGTAACTGTAACTAATGGGTCAGCATATCTAATGCTGAAATGATTCTACAAGATGAGTTTTATAGCCACCATATATTTTACACATGGTGAAGAGAAGAGAAAGCGGTGAAAATTCCACCTTAGCTTTGGGTAGAACAAGTATCACATTTCTTTATCCGTTCAGGCGGCCTGAAGTGGCCATTGGCTGGCAGTAAACTCCACCTCAATCATTTATGGATGCCCCTCCTCCTCTACCATTTCCAAGTGGAAAACAAAACAAAACAACAACAACAACAATTGAAAAACAAAAACATAGATGCTAGTGTCTTTTGCAATTCCAAATACTTAAAGCCCAAGTGGTCCCACTGATATCCACACTGGTGCTGAGATCACCTGTGCAGTGCCCTAAGCTACTTCATTTTATGTAAAACAGTGGTTGCTCAGACAGTGCCTTGTCCTGAGAGACTCTACAGAGGCAGCCTTTGCCTACCTTCTGAGGATGGATGACGACTCAGCACCTGGCTGGATAAATGCATATCACCTCAAGACCAGCATCTCACCCACAGCACGGGCGGATTATTCATTCCTAGGAGTAGAAAGAGTACCAGTCTCTAAACTTACCAGAGTGAATTAGGATGGGTAGGAGCACGTTGGCATTTAAATCCTATGATGGGAACCAGACCCAAGAATTTATCAGACATAAAATTGAAATGCTGTATTCCTTCACCTGGGCCCCATAAAGACCTGGATAACTAGGACCACAATGGAGTCAGATCCCACTGAACTGTCATTTGACCTGGGGGTGTGTAACAATAAACCCAAAAGGAGAGAACTCCTGAATGTCCCATCCCAGGGCTTAATCTCAGTTCAGTCCCTGCTGTTGACAAGGTCTACCCAACTAATGTCTGTCCTTCCTCTATTCACCTGTCTATACCTGCCATTCATCCTTTCACCTGCTCAAATATCTGGACCTGGTCCTATGTTTTGCTTTATCTTACTCTAGCAGCTTAATTCTGTGCCTGCATCCTGACCATCTATAGCCAGCAAAGGTGGTCAAAGTACCTTCTCCAGCTTCTGCATCTCATTTATGTTCTTCATCTTATCAAGACAGACTCAATTTGCATTTCTACCAGCTTCTCTGAAATGCCAATTCACTTTAACCTTTTGTAATCATTCTGGAACACACACACACACACACACACACACACACACACACACACTCATATGTGTAGTGTAAAAACTAATATTAATAATTAAGATAGGAATACAAGAATTGGTACTTCTCTCAGTCAGGGCTATCAAGAAAAGCAAGAATATCTGACAAATTGCTGCCACTGAAACTCCTCTTGTCTATTTATTGCTGCTGACATTGCAGAAAGACACAAATGTATTCCTCCCACAAGATCTGATATTTGAAGAGAGCAGTGCTTCTGATTATCTTAGAGAAGAGTTGTGGACCCTTTGTCCTTTGTCACAGAAAATACCATAGCCACTAGAGTACCTCTAAGAGACTGTGGCAATACTCTGCCGAGTGAGAATGGCCAAGACCTTCTCACTGCCCTTTTTAGAAACTACTCAAATCCCCTTCACATCCTCTGCTTTCCTGTCTTAAGGAATTGCCACCTGTAGTCATCGCTGCTATCACTTCTCTTGGCATCTGCAAAAGGTGCTTCTCCTCCACTCTCTGGGCTGACAAGAAATAATCACCGCCAAGATCCTAATCTCTCAAAACAAAATAAGAGAAAGGCTTTTCTATGGCAACATTTACTTTCTGTTTAGCAACCCAAAGCCCCTGGGGCAAAAGAACACAATGGCTTGGCTACTTTCTTGGAAGGGGAAGGGGAAAACACCATTTAGCAGTGAAAACAAAGCACAGGTCTGTCCTACAGAGCAGGGGGGAAAGAGAGCACTTGAATATTTGGGGCAAGGGGAGAAAGTTAATCAAAGAGTATACAGTACAATTGGGAGGAATAAGCTTTGAGATCTTATGGCATAGCAACAGATATCACAGTCAATAACAATAATAATGTATTTCATATTTCAAAATACTTAATACATGTAGTGTGTGACTACAAAAATGGCAAGAAACTGAATGGATATGCTAATTAGCTAACCTTTCCACACTGTATATAAATATAGACATTACATAGCATCCATAAAATACGTAATTATAACATCAATTATAAATATATGTACTTCAGTACTTCAATACAAGCATACACTATATTAAAAGCATAAACATGGAAGGATATATATGTGTGTGTGTGTGTGTATAAAATTGTATTTATGAAACAATTAAAAGATTGATGTGAAAAATGAGGGTTTTGTTGTGACAGAGCTTTTATTAAAAGAACCTGCTGCATCCTCTACTCCAGTACCATTGCCTTCGAACTGCGTCCCAAACACAGGGAAAAACATGTTTATAAAACTGCAAAGGTCAAGGCCAGTAATGGAAATTGATTTTACATGTTCAGCAAAGTGTTTTTAAAAACCGTGGAGCAGTACAAGGGAAAAAGAAATCTATTTAATTACTCCACAGTCTTTTGTTGTCCATTAAAAAGGCTCCATGATTGTCTACTACCCTGAATCAACTTAACATAAATCCTTCCCGTTAAAGAAGCTCTTCTTCAAGATGGCACAGGATGACCTCTCTGAAGAGGTGAAAACTCCAGAGGATGAACTCAAACAGAAAAGAGCGATCCCTGCACCAAGACAAGCTCTTTCCATTAAATGTTTTTAATCAGCCAGAAATGTTCACTTGATGTTCCTGCCTGCTACCTGAGTACCAGGTCCTTTGAGCTTGTATTTTTCTCCCTTGATTTTTCTCTTTGATGAGATAATGGAGAAAAAAAATCAATAGCCCCTGCTTCAGGAGCAATTATGGTCTATTTTTTACCTATAATTTTTGTCTACCATATTCAACACTAATTTTTTCTCTATATTAAAAAATCATATTTTAAAATAAGAACTTACTGCATTTTAAATTCTTATCCTTTTAGATGGGTTTTAAAGACACAAATTAGTTTTAAGGAGCTGTGGTTGGGAATGACTAGTTGGCTATACAAGAAAGCATATGTCTTGTGATAGGTCAATAGGCAAAACAGTCCCCAGGGATAATGTCCTGGGGACGTCAGACTGTATGCCCTTCTATAGATCACTGTACTCATGCAATCATTATTCAATTAATTCCATGTCATTAAAATGTCTGAAGTGCATAGTCAGGCACTACGTATATGAATCTTAGTCATTTATCCAAATCAGCCACAATTCATTAATCATGCATGAACCAAAATATATAATATCTAGTCAAGGATAGTAACATGAAACCATGATGAATGGCTCTTGCTACAACTATTAGTTTGAAAGACATAAGAGTTGCAGGTTGGTTGATAGTCATCAAAGACTATTTTCAAAACTACTTTATCATAACTGTCATACCAAGCTAAGCTTTCACCTAAGATAATGCTATTTCAGTTGCTTATCTCAACTGGAGTGTAACTTTTCTGACTCTTTCCCACGAAACCCACTGAAATGACATCTGCTTCCTGTTTGCCATCCCAGCCTGAGAGTTACCATGTATTCTTCCAGAAGGCAGTTTCCAGCCATTTTTATTTAAACACCACCAAAACTTTATACTGATCATTTCAAATTCATTGATCAGGCCTTTCAACTGCTCGTGACTTCTAAAGCTCTGCATTTCTTTGATGCTTTCATTCTTCAAGGTGATAATGAACACTTGCTGTGCCAAAAGACAGCAAGCCATATCCTAATCCCAGCCTTTGTCACCTTTATCTGATTAGACAGGAGCTCTTAAACTGAAATGGTTCTCCTGGATTAGCTAGGTAGACCTTAACGCAGGCACATGTGTCCTTGTAAGTAAAAGGCAAAGAGAGTTCTGACACATGTGGAGGCGGTACCAGGAAGATAAAATGAAAAGAGACACGAACACGTTGCCCTTGGTGATTAGAGTAATGTGGCCACAAGCCATGCAATGCTGGCAGCTGCCAGCAGCTAAGAGCAGCAGGAAGAGACTCTCCCCAGCAGCCTCTAGAGAAAGCTGACATTTTGACTGCAGCCCACTGATACTAACTCCTGACTCCTGACCTCCAAAACCATTACAGAATAAACTGACAAATCACATCCAGAGAACAACCCATGTCAGAAACCTCAAAGCTATCACAGAATGGGGATTCTTTATCTTTAGTTTTGTTTCTTATCTAGGAAGGCTAGAGCTCAAGAATTTGTCTAGAATTGAAGGTTGGTCGGTATGGATGCATGGGATGGGTTATGGGCAGAAGAGGCCACAGAGCCAAAAGTAGTTTTAGAAGGGTGAATAAAATACTCACAGGAGGAAATATGGAGACAAAGTGTGGAGCAGAGACTGAAGGAAAGGCCATCCAGAGACTGCCCCACCTGGGGATCCATCCCATAATCAGACACCAAACCTGGACGCTATTGTGCATGTTGGGAAGTGCTTGCTGATGGAAGCCTGCTATGGCTGTCTCCTGAGAGGCTCTGCCAGAGCCTGACAAATACAGAGGTGGAAGCTCACAGCCAACCATTGGACTGAGCTCAGGGGTCCCCAATGGAGGAGTTGTAGGAACTGAAGGAGCTGAGGGGGTTTGCAGCCCCATGGAGGGAGCAACAATGTCAACAGGCCAGACTCCCTGGAGCTCCTGGAGACGGTACCATCAACCAAAGAATACACATGGAATGACTCATGGTGTTGGCTGCAGGAGTGCGTGGGTGGGGGAGCACCCTCATAGAGGCAGGGGAAGGGGAGATGGGATAAGTAGTTTCTGAAGGAGAGACCTAGAAAGGGGAAAATATTTGAAATGTAAGAAAATATCCAATCCAAAAAAAGAAAGAAAGAAAGAAAATAATTTGAGGGAAATAGGGGGAAAAAAGTAGTAAATCAATAGCTAGGAGCAGAGCTGGGTGAGACTGTAAATATATTAAGGTCAGAGCATGCAAAGCTTCCAGGGCTCATAAAGACAAAAGAAGTATCTGTGGTGTCTTAGCTAGGATTTTACTGCTGTGAACAGACACTGTGACCAAAGCAACTCTTAGAAAGACAACATTTAATTGGGGTTGGCTTACAGGTTCAGAGGTTCAGTCTCTTGTCATCCAGGCAGGAACATGGCAGCATCCAGGTAGGCATGGTGCAGGAGGAGCTGAGAGTTCTACATCTTCATCTGAAGGCTGCTAGCAGAATACTGACTTCCAGGCAGCTAGGATGAGGCTCTTTTTTGTTGTTGTTGTTGTTTTGTTTTTTCAAGACAGAGTTTCTCTGTGTAGCCCTGGCTGTCCTGGAAATCACTCTGTAGACCAGGCTGGCCTCGAACTCAGAAATCCGCCTGCCTCTGCCTCCCGAGTGCTGGGATTAAAAGCCTGCGCCACCGCTGCCCAGCTAGGATGAGGATCTTAAAGCTCATATCCACAGTGACACACCTCCTCCAACAAGGTCACGCCTCCAAATAGTGCCAAGCATATTCAAACCATGACACCTAAGGTCAATGGAAGGTCATGTGACTCTGCCCAGGAAAAGCCAATAGGAAACAAAAAGGCAGCACTTAAGAGAAAGGTCTTAACTGTATGAGCTGATAGTAAGTCGAAGAAAGCACAAACCTAGAAATTGGGATAAGCAAAGGAGAACGGAAGCACAGTTTTGCAGAAATGGAACAAGTTTAGAATATGGTGACTTCGGGGGATGTGCTTCTTAGAGGCACGAATCCAAGTAGTAGAGAAAATGAAGTCACACCGGCTGTGGGAATTCTGGAGTGATCCTGCATGGTGCCATGACCTAGAAGACCAGGATTCCAAACAGACCAAAACTTAGACATAAACATAATGTGTAAAAATAATGGGACTTCTAGAATAAACAAAAATTTTTAAATTTATCCCAAAATAAGGAAAATACAAAATATTACATACAATACCAGTAGCGAAATCAAAAGACTGATAAACTCCAATAAACAAGGGAGATAAATTTTCTTTACTGTATCAGGATTTCTGATTGGAAAATAGGCAAAAACAGAAAAAAAAAGTAAAAAGATAAGCAATAGGGATGGCCATCTTTCACAGGAAAGTACATACTGTTAGCAATCAGGCACCTCTATGGCCAGCCCCGAGGGACCTGGAGACAAGAAGACACCTCGTCACTATCTGCTCAGAGGCGACACATTACCACTGCTGCCTCTGCCCCATGTCTTCCTGCTATAGCTTCATAAAAATATGTTTTTCCTCCCCCTCCCCTTCTTCCCTTTCCCCACCCAGAGGCAGCCTCTGTGCCCCTCACCCCCTCCCTTTAGTAAACCTACCACGTGAGACCTGTTGCACCGTCGGAATGCACCGCTTAGTTTCATCACCTAGGATGTTAAGCATTTTAAAAGATGTTCAGTCTCACTCAGCAAGATAACAGTAAGTTGTTAAATGATATGTTGAAATAACATAAGCGTTCAGCCAATCACAGTGAGGGATACAGAGTGTTGATGACTAAGAAACTTGCCATTTCAATGGGTGGCGAAGTTGGGAGAACGTCCTTCTGTGCAGATAGTAAACACTACCTAGGAATACGTTTCTGGCAACAAAACCACGTTTTTGTTAAACCCTCTTTCAGCCGGTAACTTTGTGCTAAGAGTCTAGAAGAAATGCGACATCACTACCAGTGAATAGCACATGGTGACCAGCAGTGCTATCTTAAGCATTAGCAAGATGGGGCTAATGCTAATTATTGGCTTCTCCCGTCTGAGGGCCGAGCTGATACTGAATAAGCCCACAGAACCTTTTAGCTGCCAACTGCTCCCATACGCCTCTTCCTTAGACACTTCTATTTTATTTTCTTCTTTATTCTGCTATGGACTCACTCCCAACTTTTAAACTATTCCAACTTCAGTTGGAAGCGAGAGCAAGACTGAGGGAAACCTGAGTCGCTGGGGGCAATTGAGGGTAGTAGGCATGACCATATTTCATTGTATACACGTACATATTGGGTTGGGGTGGGAGCCGAGAAAACTTATTCGCTTCAGATACGGAAGCTTTAGAATAAAAGCTGTCTTTTCTGCGCCGGCCGGAGATGACCAGTTCGGGATCTGAACGTCCCCAAAGGGAGATTGTAGATTTTTATAGGATGGGAACACTAAGCAAGGGGGATGGGGGTGGGCTGTTGCATTGACCAATCATAGGTTGGCACAGGGGTTAAGCAAGGAAGCTAACGTTGGTGACTGGGCCTTATCCAGGTCACCTACTTTCAAGGTTCTGGAGTCAGCTTTTGCAGCCAGGTCCCTCCTGGACTCTGGTCCGGAATTTAGAATGATAAGAGAACAAAAGAGCAGGCAAGCAGCTCGTGGTCAGTTAAATCAAGAGAAGCAACACGTTTACAACTTGTGTGCCATCGTTTAGATAATGGGCTAACAGCGTCTTCCCTCTTTACATACCTCACTGGTTAACAAACTAACATGAAACATCTGAAGAAGCTGGAGAGGAGTTGAGCCTGCTCCAGGGCCTGGGAGCATGAACTCAGTTTTGATCCTGACAGCAAGGTAGAACTCGTTCCTGAGATGGCTGGACTAAGGAAACTACCCCCTAACACACAAAATTGTAAGGATGCTTTTAGAAGCCTAAAATCATATATGATTATAAGATACCATTATCTAGTGAAGGTAAGGTTGGTTGGTTTGTTGTTGGGTATTTTGCTTTGTTTGTTGGAGCTTCGCTTCAGCGCAAGGCCTTGCTCCAGCTGTACCCAGCCCTTGCAAGCAAGTTTAAACGGGACTGTACTAGTTAAGTTCTTAGTGTATGTGATTCATAATTCACTTTTATATATCTGGGGTGTGTGTGTGTGTGTGTGTGTGTGTGTGTGTGTGTGTGTGTGTGTGTGTTTCTGCTGTTTCCCAGCTGTTCTGGCTACCCACTTCCTTATATAATATCCCTACAGTAGAACCATGCAATAAACCTGTTATGAAAATCCCAGTAATTGTATAGAGCTCAACTTTACAAATTATCTTCGCATTTGTCACATAATTTAACCCTTAAAAAAAAACAAACCTATGACCATGGAATTATTTGTGCTCATTTTACAAATCAAACAAGACCCTAAGTATTTATATGATGTGTTCAATACCAATTCCTTACACTCGTCCTGGACATCTCTATTTCCCTAAAGCATAGAGAGTCTCCTCTTAACAAAACAAAGAGTTATCTTTTAACTACCTAACGAGTGATGCAACCTGCCTTTCCAGTTCCAACTCCCGCACACCCATTCTAGGTTACACATCACCAGAATGCACCAGTGCTTTCCTGCCCCTCACGTTATCCACCCTGTTCTCACCGCCTACAGTGTCTTCCTCCCATTCTTACCATCCGGGAAGACTATTTCTAGCACTCACACTCCTGCTGACTGGCCTGGCCTCTATGAAGTTCTTTCCTGACTATGACAAGCGAAATTACCGCAGCCTTCTTCTACCTTTGCCCACATGGTGAATAAAAAGTATTGCTTACAGAACCTAACTGCCAGAGTCGTGCCATCTATGCGTTGGGATTCCGTTCCTATCCGTTAAATGGGAGGATAGTGGTTTCTAACTCGTTAGCTTAGAATGGAACACCATACAAGCTAATTAGGATGGAACTGGTGAGATTTCTGAAATGATAGGCTTTCATTTCGGATGAAGAAAAAAAAAAAAAAAAAACAACCAATAAGGAAAAATAATGGGGATCTATCACGTTCACTGATTAGTTATTTAAAGGCCCTCTGAGAAGTGAAGGATGAGCAGCATGAAGGCTGTTCAACTTACCAAAGAAATAGCATCTTAGAAAAGGGGGAAAATGTTTTCACAAAGACCTAGAAGAATAAAACAAGCTGCCCTGCTGCTATAGCTTTCATAGCAAAAGAAAGGAAGAAAAGAATGAGACAAAGTCGGAGAGACCAGGTACTTCACTAAGCAGGGATCAAAGAAGTCTGAATGAATTTGAACTATAATGGGAGGGCTGAGATATTTTAGACAAGCAACCAATGTCCTCCTCCTCCTCCTCCTCCTCCTCCTCCTCCTCCTCCTCCTCCTCCTATTACAGCACAGTATTAGGGAGGCTGTGGACTAAGCATCTCAAGTGTGACACCAACTGAACTACACAGTGACACTGTTTCAAAAATAATAAACATGATAGGAAGAAAGAAAAATAAAGGGCGGAAGGGACGTTGATGTTTGTAGAAATGAAATAACTTATGCTCCAACATTGGCACATGAGCAGGTAAAGACATGACCCCAAATGTGCCAAAACCAAGACAACACAGCCCGCCGGGCATCGGTGGCACACGCCTTTAATCCCAGCACTTGGGAGGCAGAGGCAGGTGGATTTCTGAGTTCGAGGCCAGCCTGGTCTACAGAGTGAGTTCCAGGACAGCCAGGGTTACACAGAGAAACCCTGTCTCGAAAAAACAAAAAACAAAAAAACAAAACTAAACAAAACCAAGACAACACAGCCCACATGTTCTTCCAATGAGACATTCATTCGCACCCTCTTATTGACTGCTGGGGTCTAAGTCTCAGAACTACAGAGGGATGATGTCTGTAGCACTATGATAACATATGAGTTCCCAAATTCATCCACTGTCTTGTGGGGAAGCCAAGAAGCTACAAAGAACCACATGGAGGCATTCCAGCCACTGTCCCAGCAGAGGCTCTGGATGCTAGACAAAATGAACCCCTAGATATTTAAGTAAGACTTCAAATGATTTTAGCCTTCAGCCTGAACCATGGCAGTGGAGACTGCAGATCTCTGCCAAAATATAGACTTATCAGCAAATTAAATGGTGCCATTACTTTAAGTTGCTGCATTACTTTGGCGTGCTTTGTTGCATAGCACTGGATGAAAGAAACAGTCAGTCTGCTAACTGCCAGGGCAACAGACTCTCTGCTTTTTCTTTCTGTGTCCAACTTTCTTTGGAACAGCAAAACTCTCAGGCAAATATATTCCTCAGATAGGTTGGCAAGTGAATTGCTTCTGGCTCATAAAATATGTATGCGTAGTATTGGGCAGGGCTTCCAGGAAAACTATTTCATCAAAACACACACATGCACACACACATGCTCATACACACACAACAACAACAACAAAGAGGAAGAAAAAAAGAGAGAGAGAGAGAGAGAGAGAGAGAGAGAGAGAGAGAAAGAGAGAGGGAGGGAGGGAGAAAGAAGGAAGGAAGGAAGGAAGGAAGGAAGGAAGGAAGGAAGGAAGGAAGGAAGGAAGGAAGGAAGGAAGGAAAGAAAGAAAGAAGGAAAGAAAGAAAGAAGAAAAGAAAGAAGAAAAGAAAGAAGAAAAGAAAGAAAGAGAAACTGCCCACACATGGATGGGTCTGGAGCCATCTTGCATGCATGAACATAAAGATCTGCCTTCATCAATAAGTAGTCTGCTAGGTCACACAAGATCCTGTAAGGTGACTTGATTCTCTGTTGTTATCATGTCAGAATTCTTTCTCTTTATTATTATATTTATTTATTTAGTGCATGTGTGCATGTGCTGTGGTGTGTGTGTGTGTGTGTGTGTGTGTGTATGTGTGTGCGCACGTGTGTGTGTATGTGTGTGTGTTCATGCGTGCGCACACACGCGCGCCCAGGAGTGTATATAGAACAGAGAATAACTTGTGGAAGTCACTTCTCTCCTTCCACTATGTAGATCCCAGGAACCGAACTCAGCCAACAGGCTTGGTGACGCGTGTTTTTACCTGCTGAACTGTTTTCCAGGCCATAGAAATTCTTAATGACTAATGAAAAGTTCCCCATTTTCATAGTTCATTGAGTACCATCACCTTATTTTGTTTTCTTCCTTGTACCACTGCCTTTCTTCCTTTCTTTCTTGTGATAGAAATTGAACTCAGAGTCTCATACATGCAATGCAGACATGCAACCCCTGAGCCTTATTGCCAGCCCTAAATAAAGTCAGTCAGTGTGGCAGAAGGTTAAGACGCCCTTCTTGGTACTCAGTCTTGCTCTCCTAGATTACATAGCTATTACTGATCTTACCCTTGTTAGATAACAATAATCTGTATAGAGCTAAGACGTCTTTTATTGGTCTATGCTCCTCCCCCTGGATCTTTAGCAGGGCCCACAGTCATGTGGGTCTACAGAGTCTACAGATAGGACTTTGCCTCAAAGAAGTTACCATCTACCAAGAGCCTTAGAAACATGAGGATTAATTCATTAATTAAAGTAGAATAGCGAACACTGCATTTAGAGAGAGTGGATGCTGGAAGTTAGTCAACAAACATTTGGTAAGTGCAACTGTTGAACAAGTAAGTGTCCCTTCAAGTATGTCATCAGTCCAAAGATGTGGGTATT
>CM052713.1:63881510-64052291 GCA_028551405.1 Uromys caudimaculatus | reverse complement strand
TTTACACAATGGAGTACTACTCAGTTATTAAAAACAATGACTTTATGAAATTTGCAGGCAAATGGATGGAACTTGAAAATATCATCCTGAGCGAGGTAACTCAGTCACAAAAGAACGAACATGGTATGTACTCACTGATAAGCGGATATTAGCCCAAAAGTTCAGAATGTCCAAGTTTCACTTAACAGTAACCGCTGGACTGAGAGTGAGGTCCCAGATGGAGGAGTTGGAGAAAGGACTGAAGGAGTTGAGGGAGTTCGCAGTCCCATGGAGGGAGCAACAGTGCCAATGGGCCTGCCAACCCCCCGGTCATCCTGAAGTTTGGACCACCAACCAAAGAATACACATCTATGGACCCATGGTTCAGACCACATATGAGGCAGAGGATGACCTCGATGGCCATCAGGGAGAGAGGAGATTCCCTTGGGCCTAAGGGTGTTAGAGGCCCCAGTAAAGGGGAATGTCAAGGTGGGAATAGGGGCATGGGTGGGTGGGTGGGTGGGAGGTGGGATTCCCTCATAGAAGTAGGGATGGGGAGGGGATAGGGGGCTTCCAAAGAGGAGACCCATTGAAAATGTAAATAAAGTATCAAAAATAAAATAAAAAAAAAACAAAAAAAAAACAAAGAAGAGTTCTAATTGACTCAGTTATGTATAATTGATAGAAATTCATTATAATTTACCTCAAAATAGAAGAAACCGAACCAGTGAGGTGGCCCACTGGATAAAGGTGTTTGCTGCCATGCCTAATAACCTAAATCCAATTCCTTCTGTCCCACATAGTGTAAGAAGAGAACCAACTCCCCAACGTTGTTATTTGACCCACACGAAAGCATTCTCGCATACAGATGTAAGCATGCATGCGTGTGCTTACGTGTACATACATACAATGAAAAAAAGTAAAAACGAAAAAAAAACAGTGAAATAAATTGAAGAAACTAGCATATATTTTAATTGTCTGTAATCATACCAACCTGACGACTATTTTTATAGTTTACATATTACCAATATATGATTGGCCCAATTGCATATTACCTCAGAGAAATAGAGCTCTAGTCAAACTACCTCAACCTGAGAAGAGGCATGTATGAAAAGCTGCTGTAGGCAGTGAATGGTAAAAGACTGAATTTAACCCAACTCTTTCATATCAATAACAATTCTCCAGTGAAACGGGTATAATAGGGTATAAATATACATGCATATGTATACATACATACAGAGCAAAGAATTGGCTTTTAGGATTATAAATGCTGAAAAATCCCATCACCTGCAGGCTGGAGGACCAAAAAGCCAGATCCTGAGTCTTAAGGCTGAGTCTGGAGGCTGAGAACCAACTGAGCTGATTACGGAAATTCCAGTACAAAACAAGAGATAAGATGTTGCAGCTCAAGCACCAGGCAGGACAGAGGAGGAACAGGAGTGAGTTCTTCCTTCCTTTGCTTTTTGTTCTCTTTGAGCCCTCAACAGATTAGATGCCCTCCCACATCCAAAAGACCCATCCACTGTCCTCTACCACTGATTCAAATGCTAATCTCATCCATAAACCGAGCACACACAAATATTGTTTTAGTACTTTGTGGCCCAATTAAATTGACACAAAGTTAATCATCCCTGAAACCCATGCTACCTATCTCTAATCAAGGCAATAGAAAGAGATGATAAGCAGACAGAACAGAAAAGAAGATTTAAGTCTCTCTTTGTGCATAGAAAGGATGATTATTCATGTTAGATATTTATATATTTATAAATATTATATAAATATTAAATAATATCATAGTTGCATGAATTTGCAACTATGATACTAGCACTAAAGATGAGTTTAGTTAAAAATCAGTCTATTAAGTTAATATAAAAGACTAATCGCCGGACTAAGGGTGTAGCACTTAATGCATGAGGTCATGGGTTCCCACCATCACCACACACACACATACACACACAGAGAGAGAGACAGAGAGAGACAGAGAGAGAGAGAGAGAGAGAGAGAGAGAGAGAGAGAGAGAGAGGCAGAGAGAGACAGAGACAGAGAGACAGAGAGACAGAGACAGACAGAGACCGAGACAGAGACAGTATTTTTAAATATTAGCTATGAATAAGAAATTGAAAAGAAACACTAAATTTTTATTTATATTAGCATCAAAAATATGAAATGCAACTCTGAGAACTGCAAAATATTGCTGCTCAGAAATTTAAAAAAATACCTCATAAAGAAACATACATAATCTTCCATGTTTAAAGATTAGTTGTTGTTAAGATGCCATTTCTTTTCAATTTGATCTATAGGTTCAAGATTTCCTAATTTCAAAAAAACAAAAAACAAAAACAGGGGCTACTTCATGAAAGTGACAAGCTAATTTGAAAATGTAGAAAGATCTAAAATAGACAAAACCATTAAGGGAAATAAACAGACAAAGGCAGAGGGTGTGTGAGTGTGTGTGTGTGTGTGTGTGTGTGTATAGTATGTTTGTGTAAAACTAGTGCTAGAAAGCACTTTCTAGCATAGTTTTAGAAAATGAAATAAATATATTTATTAAAATAATATATTATTAAATAAATCTTATTCTAAAGACCTTTTAGATTAGAAATATTTTTAAAATAAATTAGAAGTTTTCACGAACTTGCGAAATGCCCTAGTGACTTGCACCGTTGGAGACCAAGTGAGGATGAAAATGGGTGGAGTCAAATTCTAGTAATACAAATGATGGACAGGAGAAACTTCATTTGTAATAAGACAATTAATATAGTGGTAAGTAGAAAACATACTGATCAATACAAGGAAAATATCCTGTTTTTTAATGTACCTTGCAAATATTTGATAGTTATAATTGTGTTTTAATAGCATAAAGAATAACTAACATAAAACCTATTAATAAAAGCTCCAGAAGATACCTTGAGCTAAGAATCTGCGGCTATAAACTGCAGTCCTGAGTCTGTTAATAATCAGGATGTTAAATTTGAACTAGTGACTTCATAGCTCTATATTTTAGCATTGGTATTTTCAAAATAAGATTACAGAATGGCTGTGATTTTTTTTTCTCCTTTTTCTTCTTTTCCTATGCACATGTGTGTGTGTGTGTGTGTGTGTGTTTGTGTGTGTGTGTGTGTGTGTGTATGTGTATGCACATATTTACCTTTGTGGGTGCATTTGTATGTGCACCCACATACCCCATGGCATCTGAAGGCCTGAGGCTGATGCAGGGAATCTTCCTCTATCCTGCTCTGCTTTATTCTTTTTGAAACAGAGTCTCTCAGTGAAACCCAGCACGCTCTGCCTTTCAAGGCTAGAATTACCAGCCAATTACACCCAAACAGTGTTTCGGGAGGGTTTGGGGGAATCCAAGCTCCAATGCTGTTGCTTGCAGGGCAAGTGCTTTAACTGCTGAGCCATCTCATCAGCCCTGTTTGAAAATGTCCACACATGCCCAGTGTGGTGATGCGGGCCTTTAATCCTAGCCCTCTAGAGGCAGAAGCAGACAGATCTCTGTGGATTTGAGGCCAGCCTGATCTACAGAGTGTGTTCCAGGACAGCCAGGGTTATTATACAGAGAAACCCAATCTCCAAAACCCAAACTCTGCCATGGATTCTGTTTATTACTATGTATTACTATGATTTGAGCTTTTATAGATGCCATGTCTTCATGTCTATAAAATCCAGTAGCATCAAATCATTGTGTCTGTGTCCAAAGAACTGGTGTTCTAAAATCCTCTTCTCTTCACAAGCAGGGCCCATGGAAAAGGAATTTAACAACAGTCTCTACCATCAGTTATGGAGTCCTCTGTTGTTGGTCTTTTTAAAAAATCTGTCTCCAAAATATCATCTTTGTTATCTTATAAACTACATTATTTATCTCGACTCATTTTCAGAGAACTTTAGAATAATATAAGGTATATAAGTAAACTGAAAAAACACGGTCTATGATTTAAAAAGAAATAATTAGTTCAAACCCCAGTTGCCCTTTCTCTAATAACAACTTTAGTCGCTCCTTTCTTTACTGTTACAAGCCTCAGACTGTACTAATGAAAGGGCTTCTGAGTTTATAGTGATTGTAATCCAGAAAGAGTCCCGGTTAAGAGTCCTTTTAGTGCATAATCCAAAATCCAAGACTGTAAGCAACAGGAACCATTTTGCGATCTTTGAAAACAGTTGTGTCTTGTAGGGTTCCTGTTTGTCACCTTATTTACCCACGAGCAGTCTCAGGTCTGCTCTGAACAGCAAGCTCCAGGATTCAAGACTTTGGGAGGCGTTCTTTCTTTCTCTGTTATTCTAAAAGATGCCATTGATATAAATATCTTGGTGAACTTTACCACTTAGTTCATATGAAGCCATTCTAAGGTGTATGCTTCAAGTTGTTGAGGGGGGATCAAGTAAAATACCTGCTACAAAATTACCTTTAGTATATCTTTTAAAAAGCAAAAACAAACAAACTCATATACTCCTTGAGACTGTCTAGCCTATATGCTGAGCCAGGATCTGCTCTCCAGTCTGCCTTCAAACCCCATAGATTCATTCTTTGACATATATCTACCCCCACTCCGTTTTTCCGTTATTCTTTGTTTGTTTGTTTGTTTGTTTTTTAAACACAATGTATCACATATCCCAGGCTGGCCACCAATTGGCTATGTAGCTCCACCTCCAAATGCTGGGATTACAGGCATGCACCACCCTGCCCCTCCCCCCTCCGCCTTAAGTACAAGCTAAACTCTTAATGACTGTCTGAACTGCCGCACCCTTGGCTTGTATCTCTTAAAAGACTGCCTTGATTTAATTCGTTTTAGCAGATCCTCCGTGTCCATGTGCAACTCTGTCATTCTGAGTAGCAAGCACCCTTATCTGTTCTTTTAATAGCTCTTCCTCTCCTTGATCTTTCCAAAGAGAATGCTAACTCACATTGTAGCCCCTGAAGGTTTTCCCACTGGGCCCTTAATCTTTGCATTCTGCATAGATCTAGTCTAATCGTAACTACAGACTGCAAGTGCCTTCATGCTCTTGAGGAAAGGTGGGAATTTTGTCTACCGAGCACCTTCTCTGACTCTTTGCCTTTGTGGTACTCAAACTGCAGAAGTAAATGAGTCAGTTATCAGGTCCAAGTTCTCTCTCTCTCTCTCTCTCTCTCTCTCTCTCTCTCTCTCTCTCTCTCTCTCTCTCTCTCTCACACACACACACACACACACACACACACACACTGCTTTGTTTTCTGTTGAAGCTTGTACAATGCAGAGGTTCGTAAGCAGTGTGAACTGGCGCATGCTCCTCACTGTCCCTGGGAGCAAGGGTAAGTGGAGCACCACACTAAGGGAGACTGAGCGGGGTAAGCAAACGTCCAGAGCGTACAGCTGATCTTAGAAGCCAAGGATGTGGAAGGATGCACACAGTGACAGTTGGTAGAACTGTGGAAACTAAAAATGGCATAAAGAGATATAAAGTGAAAATCATTAAAGCTGCCACGGCAGCTTCGGTGGGTTTCAGTAAGAAGGAACAGTCGATGTATTTGAGGTGTCTCTGGGGTCTGCACTGATCACTATGATACAATAGATTTTCAAAGGGATCCTGAAAAATGTTTCAATGTATTTTGAATTCATAAAACAGCTTCACTTAAAAAGATTACAGAGTTCGGTATCTGTGAGTGTTACCCTACACTTTGGTAAAAACAACCAGTAGTCTGCCTGTACTTTTATTTGACACTTTGAAATATCTGTCTTAAAACGAACTCATGTACTGAGCCACAAGAAGCAAACGGTCATAAAAATAAAACAAAAACAGCAGGAACGTAGGATTGGGTAAGCGGGAGACATTTTGAGTCCAACTTTTTAATTTTATGGTCTAATACTATTAAAGCAACAAATTATAAAACTATGTTGTACCAGACTTTTTACCACCATTGGGCTTTATTCTACAATAAAGTCACAATCTATCTGAATGAAGAATGAGGACATAGTTGCTCCTCGGTATGATGGAGGATTATTAAAGAGGTGAGGTAGAGAATAGCTAAGGACATGTGGAAGAGTCCAGACTGAACATGGCCAGCAGATTGAACCAGGCTTGAGAGGAGAGTTGATGGGAGAGGAGAGATGTGGGCAAGCCGACTGAGAGAAATCCAGGAGTAGGAGGAGCCTGCCAGGAGCCAAGAGAGTGCTTAGGAACAGAACTAAGCATTACTACCAATGCTACCAAAATGGCGGAGTTATAGGAAGGAGAAGCTGGGGGAAGGGAAGCCATAGGCCAGCCCCTGGGTTGGAGAGGTTTAGGTTAAGGGCCAGGAAGAGAAGTGCTGGGAGGAGCCTCAGGCACTGAGTGAGACCCAACACTACACTTTTCAAAAAAATTAACATCTAAGTTCTATGTTCGTGTAAAAGAACCTACACTGCTAAGTGATCACAAATCAGTGGATAAAAAGATTTTACTCCTGATACTCAATTTTCCTAGCCAAGGCTGACTTTTCTACATGCATCTTGGAGTTTCTACACTTGGTGTGTCTGTTAAGGCTGAAAAAGCTACATCTCAAAGCACGACACTTTAACAAGTTAGAAACTTCAATTCGGGAGAAATTGAAGAATTTCGGGAGAAAAGGTCCTAACTCCACTGTCTTAGAGCCCAGTGTTTCTAATCTCTTTCTTCTCCCAGGACATGGAGAAGGACTTTTCTGAAACTCTTTGGTCATGAAGAGCTGATCTGGCAAAAAGCACAAGATTGCTTTCATTGTCTTTCCTGTGGGATTCCACTAAACAGAAAAAATTAAACTCATATCACAGTAAACAAGAACAGGAATGTCACTACACCCACACAAACTCTGTCACAAGTTAACAAAGCCCTTCAGTCCATTTAGTTCTGAGATCCCGGACCTGTGTTCTTCTTTGGACCCATCGAAATCCTTGACCAATCATTTACTACCCTGCACACATAGAAATTTCTCTTACATTATACCTCTGTATTCACAAATTCCATTCATTTCTGGTTTCAGGGAGACGGGGATGTACCTAATACCCTCTTCATCCCACTCCACCATCTTCTTAATCTACAGCCTGCATTTCAAATCTATTCTTCGATTCTCCTGTGCTCAAATTAGCATCAATCTGGCAAGAATCTCCACTTTTTATGCACCTACGGCACCCTCTAATTCAAAGTTTAATTGATACCAGAATAACACACTCAGAACATGGGACGTTTTAAATGAGAGCAGATGCAACTTCTTCAACAAGACCAGACAGTAATGCTATGAGGATCACAATAGGAAAACGAGCTTGTCTCAAGACTTTAGAGACAGAATATGTAATGCTATATCGAACCTTGAATTGTTCGATTAATCAACTCTATGCAGGAGTTTTTTGAGTCAGTTATGGCTATTTTAATGGGCTGCATACATATATATACCAAAATTGCATAAACAAAAAATTTTTAAAATATTTTAGGGATAAATGGCATTAAGTTGTGGTGTTTTAAAAGTTTATATTTGGGGGTACAAATTTTGAAGTATGTGGATGTGACATGGAAGAATTTCTCAGGTTTGCTTCCAATGTGTAGCAAAGAAAGAAAAAGACATTAAGAAGGCATAGCAGATATGTACTCTCTATTTGCATGTGTGTTTAACTTTTTTCATTTCACACAATTTTCAAATTTAAGAATTAAAAACCTAGGGATAGAGAGATGGTTTAGGTGTTAACACTTGTTGCTCTTGAAGACGATTCAAGTTCAGTTCCCAGCACCCAAATGGTGGTTCATAAATATCTATAACTCCAGTTCCAGAGGGTCCGATGCTCTCTCTAGACCTCAGTGGGTACCAGGCACATTCATGTTATACTTACCTACATTCAGCCAAAATATTCACACACCAAAAAAAAGTTTTAAAAAAATAAAGTACTAATAATAAACAGTTTTGTTCTTAGGACTACAGGCAAATCATGAGTCCTAGAAATTTTCATTTAGATGTATTCTCCATTAAGAATCAGTCCAACAGATTTTGGGCAGTTTTTATTTTTCCCTCAGCTCTTATACTTCACTGTGGTGATACTCTATCTTCAAATGCCTGTTTACTTCCCATGCAGAAGAATTTGGAGATATCCTGGGTATTCTCACACTGGTCAGAGGCCTAATATCCATAGAGAAAATGGCACATCCATGTTTTACTAAAAACACTGTTTTTCCTGTGATTTATCAGCTTCAGCTTTCACTTTCACTTATCAATCTTCTATTTATATCATAACATTTTAAAAATAACTGTATTGGGGAAAAATGAGGGGAAAACTCTTAAGATATCCTAAATTGCATGTCAAAGAGCCAGGATGAGGCAGAAGGAAGGGTTTGGAGAAGATTATCACTAACAAGCTTTAGATTTAAAAACTTCAGTTGAGCGTTGTGTTGAAACTTTACTTCAAATGCAAATGTGGTGCTGTGTCTTCTGCTCTACACTGCTTACAGGACTAATCAGTCCAGAGGCAATAGTGACCTCCCCTTGAAGACTGTCCTCCTGTCCCAAAGTGTTCTCCTGAAGAGGCCACCCATTCAGTCGACAGGGAAATGTAGGTTCACTGTAACTAAGTTGCTGTTTTCTACTCAGGTATTCATGTTTAGGTATTGCTAGCAGCTCTGGGAACTTGTTCCAGGACTCTTTCTTTCTTTTCCTGGATATCATCTCTAGTGTCTTAGCATATGTCTCTGGTCTCAGGAGTTGGGTTTAACACCATTAAAACTATGTGTTACTCTTTTACTTTTCTGTATACTCTAGTAGATTATAAACTCCTTGACGGCAGAAACTGTGATGACTAACTGTATGCGCATGTACACTTGACTGGGCTCTCAGATAGCTAGTCAAATGTTATTATGTGTGGGGCAGTGATCTGTGACTGGTAGTCTGGCACCAGTTGAGCACAGGCGTAAAATGGGCGACCCACCTGAACAATCCGCAAGGGACCGAGAAACATTATGCCAATGCTCCCAGGAGGTTTTTGGCTCAAGTCACGGTCATGTACCACCCCTCCTCAGGTAGAGGCGTGGCCACACAGCTCCAAGCCACCTCCATGTTAATGAGACACCAAGAGGCTTAGCCACGCCCCTCCCCAGTTACTATATCTGCCTCGCCTCTCTGTCTCTTCATCTGGAGCCACTGTGGGAAGCGAGGAATCCGGCCCTCGATTAAGGAGCTGCATCTAATCTCGCCGAGGGCTTCCCAATGCTCCCAGACAGTACCCATTTGCCCAAGCCTAAGCAGCTAGCCTGGCACCCCAAGACAGCTTCCTCAGGTTCCCCAAGAATGACCCCCTCCTCCACCCACAGGCAGGGCCTACAAAGGCTTCCCACAGCCCCCACCTGCCTGTCAGACTGTGTGGGAAGATGCGGCCACTTCTCCTGTCCCACCCAGAGCCACAGTGCCCAGGACAGACACGTGGGGCTTCTTTCCACCGCGCCAGGCTTGTTCCCACAATTATGGGTATTCCTGTGCCAGTAGTTTGGATGAGCCTAACATTTGACTCTAGAGGTAATGAAGCTCAAATGTGGGTATGCCTTGTCTAGTTAGCTGAGGCCTAGAGAAGAGAAAAGCACTGACCTCCATCTGACTGAGAGGGAAGCCTCCTTTCTGACAGTCTCCAAACTGGGATTGGTTTTTTTCCAGATGTCTAACTCTAGCAGGACTATCAGGTCTTCCCAATGGCTACAGGAGAGAGACCCACTGTCTTAGGGTTTTACTACAATGAAGAGATGCCGTGGCCAAGACAACTGTTATAAAGGCAAACATTTAATTGGGGCTGGCTTAGAGTTTCAGAGGTTCAATCTGTTACCATCATGGTGGGAAGCATGGCATCATGCAAGCAGACTTGATGCTGGAGGAGCTAAGAGTTCTACATCCTGATCCAAAGGCAGCCAGGAGGAGGGTATGTAGCACAGTGGCCAGATTTGAACATTCATAGAACATCTCAAAGCCCTGCTTCTACAGTAACACACTTTTTCTAACAAGGCCACTCCTCCTAATAGTGCCATGCCCTGTGGGCCAAATGTATTCAAACCACCACACCTAGTATGGGCTCTCCTGGAAGCCAAGAGTTTCGATACAAACAAGATCCATCCCAGTGGCAGCCCTGGAACTCAGTTTCCTGGGTCATCCTGAAGCTGCACTGAACAAGCCCACTTTTCAAATGAGTGATTTGTACACATTTCTGCAAATCTTCCAAGTTCTCTGCCTCTGCCGAACCCTGACACAGAATCATGTAATTCTAAGAACCCAGAACCTAACATAAAGTCTCACAAAAAACAGATAATTCTCTTTCAAGGTATTTTGAAATGGTATTTTGAAAAAGTATTTTTGAAGTCTTCTTTTATAATCTCCTAACACATAAATTTGATTTAATTTTTTTTTGTTTATTAAAATAGGAAAAAAACTACACAGAAAGTTTGGAAAAAGTCTAATTATGCATTGGTGTGAGAAAAGGCAAATTCCTGCTTTCAAAAATAGTATGACTAGAAAGTTACTTATCTAAAAGGAGAAGGAAGTCATGGTGCTTGGGTAGAACTAAGCATGTTACATATTTTATTGATCCAAACTTTGAGTTTGTGCGCACACACACACACACACACACACACACACACACACACACACACTTTCATCAGTCCAGGTCTTGTTTTGTGCTCACAGACCATGGAGCCTGTTCTTCCTCTTGTTTCTCCTGACTGTCATCCATCTCTCATTTCAGCCTACCCTATAGAAGCTGCAATCTAATGTCTATAACCTGTACCTTTAGGTCATCCCAAAGGCCTTAATAGGTATCTCATGTCCACCCCTTTACTCTGATATTGGAGCCACTCATGGTTTGATCGCCATCCATTTCTCGGGCTTGTCTTTCATCAATCTCTCAAATGCTCTGACCTCCCTACAGTGTGGGAGTTTATATAGAACTGACACACACTGAACTACACGTAATTACCCCTGTTATCAGAACACCTCCCTGTGACTCTCACCAAGGACAATTATCTCATAGACTAGTAGAAAAGCACTACAGAATGAAGTTGGGGACCTTGATTTTAGAGTTTTCCTATACCACTGGGATTGGTGACAAGGGCAATTTTGTCAGCTGACATCCTTGAAGTTCAATACCCTTATCCATTTGATAGCAGGCGATAGAATTCCAGTTAAAGGAGGCATGTTCCAGTCTGGGAATGACTTTCATCATTAATACAACAAATAGTTCTCGAATGCTTCATATGAGCAATAAATATCTGGCTCTCGTTTCTACCATGCGTGTCCCGAGGATCTAACTCAGGTGGTCAGGCTTGACAGCAGGCAGCTTTACCTGCTGTCCCTATAATAGCTCCTTAAATTTAGGCCTCTATATTTATGTGCCAAAAAGAAGTTCTCAGACTTTGAAAAATGTAACCTGAGATATTTGCTGGGAATATAAAATTCCCAAGCCTGCGCCCCATTCCAATTCTGATTCAGTAATTAGAAACCTATATCATAATAACTTGCCCTCTGACCCATGGTTCTGATCCACCAACCACATTCTAAGGTGAAACAAGTGCTCCATCTAGACACAGCAAATTTTTTTGTAGTTATATAGACTCCAATTTTATTTTTTAAGCAATATGTTTCAGTCTGAGGAATAATAATACTTTCAGTGACAAACATCCAAAACACAAGAGAGTGGTGAGAGGAAGGTCACTGTAAAACAGACAAGGTAGTATCAAAAGTAACAGTCAGGAGGGGAAGGAGAAATGCTGAGGCCACCAAGCACCCTGGACAAAGTGCTAACTGAGCGCTCAGCTATAAGTACCAAAGGTATTGAGCAAACCTGCGACAGCGATGTCAAGAGGCAAAAGGTCAGACAGAGCTAGCTTGTCTCAGGAGTTGCCAAGCCAACTTCAGACCACAGACAAGCCAACCCTTCAGGTTCTCATTCCCTTCATTCTTTACTCCAAGGAAAGCCTAAGTTGTGAACAACAGAACCAATATCCTACAGAGTGCAGTTTCTAAAAAAGTAGAATAACTTTGAGGCTCCACTACTCCAGTTCAAGTTTTTTGTAGCTCTCCAGTACACTATTCTAATCTCTGAGGAAACACTTTATGAAAGTATGGAGAATCGGCAAACATGCTCACTCCTGACTTTGAAAGAAAAGAAAAGGTGGATTCTGAAACCTGCAGACTTGATTGTTGGGTCTGTCAGGAATTTTACATATTGTACTCCACACCTTGTGGCCCTTGGGATCGAAGCCTTAAGTTATTGGCAGTACATCAAGGACAGTATTGCCAGGCTGCTTGTTTGCTTGTGACAAACCAGGAGATACTTATAAAACTGCTACTGATGCCTTTCATGGGCATTTCACAAATAAGTGATATTCTTGTGAATACAATCTCTTTAAAGTGATTCTTTGCAGTCAATTGAGAGTTAGCCGATTCACTTTTGTCAGACCTAATTAGTAAGTGTGTTCTCGGGAACTTTTTTCTTTCTGGATACTCCGCAGGCATCGTACTGAGCATTTTACCACTTAGCAGGGACTGCGCTAAGTACTGGGAATCCAACAGTGAACACATTCAAGTCTCTGCTCTCATGCTACTTAGTAAGGAGGGACAGATAGGAAGACAAAATATTATAAAAGGAAGAAAAAAATTAAACGTGAATGAAGGGGCACTGGAGAAATGCTTCCTTCAAAGACGAGACAGAGAGCAGAAAGAGTGTGACCACCAAGGAGCAGAGACTTGAAGGAAGGATGGAACTAGTTGTGTAATTACCCAAGGGAAGAACATTTCAGGTACTAGAGCCCTGAGCGTATGGATGTGAAACAGAAATCTGCTTGGCTAAGAGATTGCCTATCGTAGCAAGGCTTTATTCCCCAAATATGTTCATGACTGGGTTATTCTGTTTTGCTTCCACTGGAATGAAATAAAATACCTGAGGCTATATGACTTCATAAAGAAGCAACTTTCTTTAGCTTATAGTTCTGAAAAGTCAAAGTCCCAGAGATGACTGTAGCTTGCTTGATGCCACTCAGAGTAATATGTGTCATCACATAACAGGAACCAGAGAGCACACATAAGTCACACAAAGCCACTAGCATTCAGTCAGGGGGCTCCATTCTGGTGAACTTATCTATTCCTCAGTACCAACCAAAGACCCTATTTTTACACTTGTATTGGTTAGTTTGATATAGGACCTCACTGGACCCTGCTGTCTGGCCTGGAACTTGCTGTGTTGCTGGCTAGCCTTAAACTCACAGACATCTTCCTGTCTCTGCCTCCCAAATGCTGGCTGAGGTTGAAGGAATGGGCTAACACACCCAGGCCATTTTATCTTTTTAATTCCTCATAATGGAGATCACATTTCAGCACTTGGACCGTAAGGAACACACTCAGATCATACCTGGACTTCCTTAAGGTGTTCTTGGAACATATGAAGTTGTTGTATTACATGGCAAAAGAACCTTGGAGATAGAATTATTTCAACCTTCAAGAGAAAAGATAATCCCAGATTATCCAGATGGGCCTAATCTATCCACGTGAGTCCTTAAAAATAGGAAGAATTCTCCCACTGCAGCAAGGATGATTTAACACAACAGGAAATCCTGAGATTTTATGAGGAGGATACCGCACGCTGCTGCTAACTTGAAAACCTAGGGGCTCACGGTAAAACGTTGGAGAGTATGTGAGGACAGACTCTATACAATAGCCACCAAGGAAATAGAGACCTTGTTTGTATCGATTTAAGGCAATGAATTTTGCCGACAAGCAGAGAAAATACCTAAGCCAGCTCCAACTTCCAGGCCAGAACTTCCAGACGATGGATGAATGTTGTTTTAAGTTGCACAGTAGGGGCAATCTGTGATCATTTGTTGGGATAGCCACAGCAAAGCCATACAGACTATGACACTAGACTGAACTGTGGAAGGAGCACGGTAAGAGATCAGGGAAGAGAGTAGAGGTTACAGGGCAGGATGCGAGGACAGGCGAGGAAGATGCTACCATGGGGTGTTGTGAGCCACTATTGTGTTTTATAAAATATAGAGGGAGAAGGAATATGTTGGGTGGATGTTCAGTCAGGTGTGAGGGAAGGAAGTGCCTCTGCCGGCCCATGCTGAAGCATCCCTTCCCCCTGAGGAACCAGGCACAGGATAGTATAGTATAGAATAGAGTTTATTCAGGGCATGGGGAGGGGAGTTGAGGGAGTAGAGACAGAGAAAGGCAGAGAGAGAAAGAGAGAGAGGGAGAGAGAGAGAGAGAGAGAGAGAGAGGAGTAGAGGAGTAGAGGCCAGCCATGAGCACATGGAGGATGGAGGGGGGGAGAAAATGGGGAGAGAGGGGGAAGGAACAGGAGCAAGAGCAGGAGAGCAAGAGCAAGAGAGCAAGAGAGAGGAGGGGACAAGCAGTCCCTTTTATAGTGAGTCAGGCCTTCCTGGCTATTACCAGGTAACTGTGGGGCGGAGCCTAGACTAAATGCTAACAACTATAAAGCCTTTGCCTTTATTGGAGGGATATATGGAACCATAGGTGTTGGAAGTAGCAGTATGGTATTCTTACACTTACATTATAAAGAGACCATTCTAATGACCATTAGAATGATCCAGCTAGACAGATGCCATGATAGTTTATACAACAGAAACCACAGTGGAGTCAGAGTTAAGTTGAAGCATATTTAGTGGGTCCAAACTTGAAGACTAAATGGTAAGCTAAGAGACACGATGATGGGGGGCTTGTGGGGTGCTATAGAAAGAGAGGAGTCACTACTGGCAGCAAGGTCTTGGGCCTGAGCCATGGGTAGAGGAGTTTCATCGAGGTAACAAAGAATGCAGAGCAGCAAGTTCAGGGGAATCGAGGGGACAGAGACAGACACAGGTTCACCTTGGGACTTGTTATGTAGGAAACGCCTGTCAGACAGCCACGAGGAGAAGAGTATTCTTCAAGCTGCTGGATACACAGCCTGGATTTCAGAGGATTATCTGGAACTGGAGTGGTTAATGGTGGAGTTCTTTAAAAGTCATGAGGTGAGCAGCTCAGAGAAAACTGGCTTCTCCTAGCTGACTCCTTCATCTTCTATAGAGTGTATTGCTGACTTGTGACTACAAGTGTGTGTGTGTGTGTGTGTGTGTGTGTGTGTGTGTGTGTGTGTGTGTGTGTAAGGGGGAGAGAGATGGCCTTGCTATTTAGCCCTAAGGTTGGCCCTAATTACAAACTTGCTCCCTTCTGATGCTGAACTTGCAGACGCATGCCACTATGCCCAGCTTCTACAAAACAGAGTATGACCATTTTCATATTCCTTTTCTGTTCATGTAAGTGTGTGTGTATGCACACATGCTATACCCATATGTGGAGGTTAGAGGTTGGTTCTCTCCTTCACCATGAGAGTTTTGGGGACTGAATCCAAGTCATGGTCATGAGACTTGGCAGCATGCATATTTACCTACTGAGCCATCTCACTGACCCAAAGTGAAATGTACTTTAAGTTATTTATATATTTATGGAATTATTTTTAAAAGAATACAATTAAGTAAGTCTTACTATGACAAAAAAATGAAAATAGTTACCACTTTTTTATGAGTCTTCCAATTAAGAGTGCACCGTTGAAAAAGCACATATGGTCCACTGCTATGCTAAAGACATAGTAAACTATATTCCCCCACCTGCTGCTACTCCGAGACCTTCTGATGTCTCAGGATGGGGCCCTCTTTATGTAAAATTTATGTTGAGCACCTGATAAGAAATAGTATTATTCATTTTACTTCCTCAGTGCCATACAAAGTCAGTTTTTACATGTGTGCAATTAAAAACAGAATAAGTGAAATGAGCAGCTGAGCTCTGTAGCTTCTTCTCCTCTCCCCACTGTGTCACGGCTAGCTCACTACCTCCAGTGACCTTCTGCTGGGAAAAAAGCAGGGGGAGATCTGTTAGCACGTTAGAGTAGTATAAAGACACTGACCAGAGATCTCTGTTATAAATTCCTTTTCCATTATTACCCTTAGAAATAGAGCGCGCACACATACACAACAGTAAGTAGAAAGGCTCCAGCAGTTTCAGAGAAAACCCTGTCCTGCTGCAGTTACCTCCTAAAGCACTCCCATAAGCACGCCATTAGAAAATATTTTTGCTAACCACATCACAAAACAATTATTAATGCGCTAACTTTAGTCCATGCTTTAAGCTCCTGCTGGATCGGGCGTGGGCTGGGAACACGCTCATTGTGGGAACATCTCATTGGCTCATCTGCTGACAAAGCACCTCTGCAAAGCCTACCCATAATCATTTTAATTAGGCCGTCAAGTGTCAGGACTTGCTGTGTGAATTTCATTAATTCTAGCCATCTCTGTGGTGCAACTGAGATTGCCTGCATTAAAGGAGTGACTCTGCCTGGGAAGCAATTTCCTCATGTTTATGGCCTTTCCTGGCTACCTGCTGGTACTAAGGAAGGCTTGCAAAGATGTCCTCACAAGTCTGCAAAACCTCTTTCCAGTTGGAAGCCTAATAATCCCATCCAGACACACTGATACACCTTTACTATCATTTTGTGCCTTTTCTATATGTGGCCCTTAATGAATAATCCAACCAATAAAATGTGAAGTAGAGTGTTTGCATGTGTCTTTTTGTGCCGCTTTGGCAAAATCTCAGAGACTGAGTAACTTATAAAAAATTGAAATTTATTTGTCTCAGTCCTAGAGACAGGAAAGATCAAGATCAAGACATCAGCAGGAGGAGTTGTCTGGTGATGGCTCCTCTCTGCAGCCAATATGGCACCTAAGAAAGGAGTGCCCTCCCTCTGGAAGATAAAAGGTTAAAGGAGACAAATCCCATTAAGTCAATTATCTCCTGTGATCTGAAGTTCCAGGGAGAAGGCTCACTCCTATCTAGTAGAGTGCAAGGCTGATTGACTGATTAGAATTTCTTGACTGTAGAAAGCAGATCCTGAGCCAAACTATCTTGGACTATCTGCAGTCCCCTTAATAGTCTTTCATATCTCATCTTTGCCTCTGACCTAACATCCTTTCAGCTATCAGGTGAAACATTTTAGAATGTATTAAATGAACAGGTGACTAACATCTGACAACCCAAAAGCTAAGAATGCCACCAGATAGTATCAGAGACTTACAGCTGAGATTGCTCACTTTGCTGAAACTCACCTACCAAAGTCTCCATTAATGTATCTGGGAAAATGTGTTTATTTATGACTTTCTGTTCTTTAACTATAAAAACTTCATGAAGTTATTTCTACATGGAAACATTGTTTGGGACAACCTTGTCTTGGTTATTGTCCTATTGCTATGAAGAGACACCGTGACCAAGACAACTCTTAAGAAAGAAAATACTTATTTGGGGACTTGCTTACAGTTTTGGAGGATTAGTCCATGATCCTCATGGAAGGAAAGAGACAGGAAGGAGTTGGAGCAGTAGCTGAGAGCCTTACATCCTCATCCATAGGCAGCAGACAAGAACAAAGAGACTGGGCCTGCTATAGGCTTTTGAAACCTCAAAGCACTCACAGTGACATACCTTCTCCAACAAGAGCACACCTACTTCAACAAGGCTACATCTCCTAATCCTTCCCAAACAGTTCCACCGGTGACTATGCGCTTAAATACATAAGCCAATGGGGACCATTTTCATTCAAGCCACCACAAACTTGAATCTGTGTTTCTGGGGCGGGGTCACTCATATTTGGCTCAAGAATAAACTATCTCTTATTCTTCTTACACTAGGATCCGTGTATTGACTCAGCCCCGCTTTCATTTAGAAAGCAAGCCTTCTCAATAGCCTACTCACCTGGGGAAGGCCCCCACCTCTCAATACTATCACTTTGGTTAACATCCGAGTTTTGGGGGGACACACTGAAACCACACTAGCATACCTCTACCTTAGAAGAGGTGGTTGGCCATTTATTAGTTTAGCTTTTGTTCTTAACAGCTGCACTGTCCCCAATACTGTAGCAAATCTTTGGTTACTGAGAAGATTGCTTCTAAAAACAGATATCCAATCTTCCCTCCCATACTTTCAATGTAACCGTTTATATGAGGAATGGCCCCTAGTCCCCTCCGTAATCTGGGGCACATGAACACTTGGTTCCCAGTCGATGGCACAGTTTGAGGAGGCGTAGAAAGTGGGGCCTTGCTGGAGGAGGTTGTTGCTGGGGCCTGGCTTTGAGAGCTTAAAGCCTCGTCCTACTCCCAGTTTGTTCTTTCTGCTTTGTTTAAGATTCGAGCCCTAGACTTTCTGCTCCTGCTGCCATGTTTGACTCTTATCCCTCTGGAATTATAAGTCAAGTAAAGTCTTCCTCTATCATTTGCCTGGATCGTGGTGTTTTGTCAGAGCTGCAGACAGGTACACTCCCTGTACCTTACTCAATACACTCCCCCATCCTCACAACCACAAGATGCCTAAAACAGGTCAAGAAAGAAAAAAAAAAAAAGGAATTTGTTTTCATTGTGGATTTGTGTGACTGTTTGCTGGGGAGGTGGTGTGCGTACTATGATGTGCGTATGGAAGATAAAGATAACTTTGGCTATCAATCTCAGGTACCATCCACCTTGTTTATTGAAACAGCCTCTCTCTTTGTCTTGGAACTGACCAAATAGGGTAGGTCGGTTGTAGCAGAATTTTTTCGATACACTGCTTTGGCTCCTGGCAGAATGCACACACACGCACATACCCGCCCAGGAGCTATTTGGATTTGAGAATGAAAGATACACACACACACACACACACACACACACACACACACACACACACACAAACACATTGGCTTATTTTTAAAATGCCTTGGCTGCCTCAAAGGCTGGGAACTCCTAAACCAGGGAAGTGGTAAGTGACCACCCACTGGAATTCTCACATGGCTCATAGGCTCTCTCTCCTGCAGTTCTTCTCTTCTGTCTCCCACTGCATCCTTGAGATTCTCCTGATCCTCTCGGCATCCTACCTATGTAAATCTAAGTGTCCTTGCCCATATCCAGCCAGTACCATTGGCATATTTATTGATCGATCAAAAACCAATTGGGGACAAGGACCTTCAGCATCTGGACATGCAGATTCCCGATTGAATCAAAGTAGTAGAACCGACATCCAACAGCTGGCTGGTCAGTGAGCCTCAGAAATCTGCCTGATTCTGCCTACCCAGCACTGGGATGGTGATTATAACATCATACCTGGCTTTTACTTTTTCTTTTCTTTTCTTTTCTTTTCTTTTCTTTTCTTTTCTTTTCTTTTCTTTTTAACCTAGGTTCTAGATACAGAACTTGGGTATATGCCAAATGCACAGAGCATTTCACAACTGATTTATCTCCCCAGCCCAGGGGTTTGTTTTCCTATGAGTACTATGTGGCTCATTTAAAAATGTACACTTTCAAGCCTACTTATCAGCATGTCTTTGAAAAGACCTTATTAGTTAGCAGTTGTTTTGGTTACTGATTTTATGTGTCAGTTTGCTAATATAGTTCTCAGTTTGCTCGAACACTAGTCTACATGCTGGTGTGAAGGATACTTTCTAAATGTGACTAACATTCGTAATCAGCTGCATTAATCAAAGTAGTTATTCTCAGTGACAGATCTCAGCCTTAATCATTTGAAGGCCCAAGATGCAAAAACTGAAGTTTCTCCAATTAGAAATTGTGCCTTGATCCTCGAGGTCAAAAACTGCACCCAGGGGGCAGATCAGGTGCTCCAGCAACACCCCCCCTCCATGCTCACACTCCCAGGAGATCAATCACAACCAGGCTCACAGGTGAGCGCCTTCCTTACCCCAATACATGGCCTAAATGGGACTCCCATGGGACCTATCCACCCTGACAGAGACACATCATCCTTCCAGTCCACAACTGCATGGTAGGGGGTGGGCAGATCAGGTGGTCCAGCATCCCCCCCACATGCCCACACCCAGAGATAGCCCAACTCCCAGGAGGCCCAGATCATCGGGAGTTCCAGATCCCCTACCACATCCAGAGACAGCTTGACTGGAGGAAGTCCACCATAACCAGGCTCACAGGAGGGACAGGCTCCAATCAGAAGCAGCAAGAACAGTTATCACCAGAGATAACCAGAGGACAAGAGGCAAGTGCAAGAACATAAGCAACAGAAACCAATGCCCGTGGACACCATCAGAACCCAGTTCTCCCACCACAGCAATCCCTAGATAACCCAACACACCTGGAAACCAAGATTCTGATCTAAAATCCCATCTCAAAAGGATGATAGAAGACCTTAAGGGGAACATAAATAACTCCTTAAAGAAATACAGGAGAACATGGGTAAACAAGTAGAAGCCCTTAAAGAGGAAACACATAAATCCCTTAAAACAGGAAAACACAAACAGGTGAAGGAACTGAACAAAACTATCCAGGATTTAAAATGGAAATAGAAACAATAAAGAAATCACAAAGGGAGGCAACCCTGGAAATGGAAAACCTAGGAAAGAGAGCAGGATTTACAGATGCAAGCATTACAAACAGAATTCAAGAGATAGAAGAGGCGATCTCAGGCATAGAAGATACCATAGAAGACATTGATACAATGGTCAAAGAAAATACAAAGTGCAGAAAGCTCCTAACTCAAAATATCCAGGAAATTCAGGACACAATGAGAAGACCAAACCTAAAAATAAGAGGAATAGAAGAGAAGGAAGATTCCCAACTCAAAGGGCCAGCATACATCTTCAGCAAAATCATAGAAGAAAACTTCCTTAACCTAAAGAAAGAGATGGCCATGAACATACAAGAAGCCTAAAGAACTCCAAATAGATTGGATCAGAAATCATATAATCAAATATAATCATCATGTAATCAAAACACTAAAGGCATATAACAAAGGAAGAATATTAAAAGCTGGAAGGGAAAAAGGCCAAGTAACATATAAAGGCAGATCTATCAGAATTAAACCAGACTTCTCAACAGAGACTCTAAAAGCAAGAGGATCTTGGACAGATGTCATATAAACAAATGCCAGCCCAAGATACTACACCCAGCAAAACTCTCAATCATCATAGATGGAGAAGCCAAGATATTCCATGACAAAACCAAACGTAAACAATATCTTTCCACGAATCCAGCCCTGCAGAGGATAATAGAAGGCACACTCCAACACAAGGAGGGAGACTACACCCAAGGAAACCCAAGAAATTAATCATCACAACAAATGCAAAAGAAGAGAACAACACAAACATAATACCACCTCTAACAACAAAAATAACAGAAACCAACAATCGTTTATCTTTAGTATCTCTCAGCATCAATGGACTCAATTCCCCAATAAAAAGACATAGGCTAACATACTGGATATGTAAACAGGACCCAGCATTTTGCTCCATACAGGAAACACACTTCAGTAACAAAAACAGACACTACCTTAGACTAAAAGGCTGGAAAAAAAATTCCAAGCTAATGGTCCCAAGTTAGAGTAGCCATTCTAATATTCAATAAAATAGACTTTCAACTGAAAGTTACCCAAAGTGATGGGAAGGACACTTCATACTCATCAAAGGTAAAATCCACCAAGATGAACTCTCAATTCTGAACATCTATGCCTCAAATGCAAGGGCACCCATATTTGTAAGAGAAATATTACTAAAGCTCAAAACACACATTGACCTCATACAATAATAGTGGGAGATTTCAACCCCCAACTCTCACCGATGGACAGATCATGGAAACAGATATTAAACAAAGACACAGTGAAACTAACAACTTATGAACCAAATGGATTTAACAGATATCTACAGAACAATTCATCATAAAAGAACAGAATATATCTTCTTCTCAGCACCTCGTGGTACCTTCTCCAAAACTGACCATATAATCAGTCATAAAACAAGCCTCAACAGATACAAGAAGATTGAAATAATCTATCAGATCACCACTGATTAAGGCTGGACTTCAATAACAACAGAAAGCCCACATACTCATAGAAACTGACTCTCTACTCAGTGATAACTTGGTCAGGGAAGAAATAAAGAAAGGAAATAAAGACTTTCTAGAATTTAATGAAAATTAAGGCACAGCATACCCAAACTTATGGAACACAATGAAAGCAGTGCTAAGAGGAAAACTCATAGCTCTGAGTGCCTCCATAAAGAAATTGGAGAGATCCTACACTAGCAATTTAACAGCACATCTGAAAGCTCTAGAACAAAAAGAAGTAAAAACACCCAAAAGGAGTAGACAGCAGGAGATAAAGAAACTCAGGGCTGAAATCAACCAAGTAGATAAAAGAGAGCTATACAAAGAATCAACAAAACTAAGAGTTAGTTCTTTGAAAGGATCAACAAGATAGATAAACCCTTAGCCAAAATAACTAAAGGGCACAGAGATAGTATCCAAATTAACAAAATCAGAAATGAAAAGGGAGCCATAACAACAGAAACTGTAGAAATTTTTTAAAATCTTCAGGTCCTACTACAAAAGCGTATACTTTCAAAACTGGACAATCTAGATGATTTTCTACACAGATACCATGTACCAAAGTTAAATTAGGACCAGATAAACTATCTAAACAGTCCCATGACCCCTAAGGAAATAGAAGCAGTCATTAAAAGTCTCCCAACCAAAAACAAAACAAAACAAAACAAAAAAACCCCCAGGGCCAGATGGTTTTAGTGCAGAATTCTATCAAACCTTCAAAGAAAACTTAATACCAATACTTCTCACACTATTCCACAAAATAGAAACAGAAGGAATACTTCCTAATTCATTTTATGAAGCCACAGTTACACTGATACCTAAACCACACAAAGACCCAACAAAGAAAGAGAACTTTAGACCAATCTCAAAAATGAATATCAATGCAAAAATACTGAATAAAATTCTCACAAACTGAACACATCAAGTAGGGTTTATCTCAGGGATGCAGAGATGGTTCAGTATACAGAAATACATCAAGATAATCCACTATATAAACAAATTCAATGAAAAAATCACATGATTATCTAATTAGATGCTGAGAAACCCTTTCACAAAACACAACACCCCTTCATGTTAAATGTCTTGTAAAGATCAGGAATTCAAGGCACATACCTAAACATAGTAAAAGCAATATATAACAAACCAACAGCTAACATCACATTGAATGGAGAAAAACTTGAAGCAATTCCACTAAAATCAGGGAGGGACAAGACAAAGCTGCCCACTCTCTCCCTATGTATTCATTATAGCATTGGAAGTTCTAGGGAGAGCAATTAGACAACAAAAGATGATTAAAGGGGTGAAAATTGGGAAGGAAGAAGTCAGAGTGTCACTATTTGAAGACGATATGATCGTATACATAAGCGACCCCAAAATTCTACCAGAGAACTCCTAACCTGATAAACAATTTCAGCAAAGTGGTTGGATATAAAATTAACTCAAACGAATCAGTAGCCTTCCTCTACACAAAGGATAAATGACCTGAAAAAGAAATTAGGGAAACAACACCATCCACAATAGTCACAAATAATATAAAATATCTTGGTCTGACTCTAACCAAGCAAGCGAAACAACTATGACAAGAACTTCAAGTCTCTGAAGAAAGAAATCGAAGAAGACCTCAGGAGATGGAAAGATCTCCCACATTCATGGATTGGTAGGATTAACATAGAAAAATGGTCATCTTATCAAAAGCAACCTACAGAGTCAGTACAATCCCCATCAAAATTCCAACTCGATTCTTAACAGAGACAGAAAGAACAATTCTCAAATTAATCTGGGATAACCAAAAACCTAGGATAGCGATAACAATTCTCAACAATGAAAGAACCTCTGGGGGAATCACCATCCCTGACTTCAAGCAGTAGTGATAAAAAACTGCATGGGATTGGTTCAGTGACAGGCAGGTAGATCAATGGAATAGAATTGAGGACCCAGAAATGAACCCACACACCTATGGTCACTTCGTCTTTGACAAAGAAGCCAAAACCATACAGTGAAAAAAAGACAGCGTTTTCAACAAATGGTGCTGTCTAACTGAAGGTCTGCATGTAGAAGAACGAAAACTGATCCATTTTAATCTTCTTGTACAAAGCTCAAGTCCTAGTAGATTAAGGGCCTCCACATAAAACCAGATTCACTGAATCTAATAGAAAAGAAAGTGGGGAAGAGCCTTGAACACACTGGCGCAGAGAAAAATTTCCTGAACAGAACACCAATGGCTCAGGCTCTGAGATCAACAATTGACAAATCAGACTTCATGAAACTGAAAAGCTTCTGTAAGGCAAAGGACGCTGTCAATAGGACAGAATGGCAACCAAGATATTGGGAGAAGATAGTTACCAATCCTACATCCGATAGAGGGTTAATATCCAAAATATACAAAGAACTCAAGAAGTTAGACTCCAGAGAAACAAATAACCCAATTAAAAAACGGGGTACAGAGCTAAACAGAGAATTCTCAACTGAGGAAACTCGAAAGGCTGAGAAGCACCTAAAGAAATGTTCAACATCCTTGTCATCAGGGAAATGCAAATCAAAACAACCCTGAGATTCCACCTCAAGCCAGTCAAAATGGCTAAAATCAAAAACTCAGGTGACAGCAGATGATGGCAAGGATGTGGAGAAAGAGGAACACTCCTTCATTCCTAGTGGGATTGCAAGCTGGTACAACCATTTTGGAAATCAATCTGGTGGTTTCTCGGAAAATTGGAAATAGTTGTACCTGAAGACCCAGCTATACTACTACTGGGCATATACCCAAAAGATGCTCCAACATATAACAAGGACACATGCGCCACTATAGCAGCCTTGTTTGTAAAAGCCAGAAGCTGGAAACAACCCAGATGTCCTCAACTGAAGAATGGATACAAATAAGGTGGTGGTACATTTACACAATGGAATACTACTGAACTATTAAAAACAACGACTTCACAAATTTTGTAGGCAAATGGATGGAACTAGAAAATATCTGAGTGAGATAACCCAGACCCAAAAGGACACACGTGGTATGTACTCGATGATAAGTGGATATTAGCTCAAAAGCTCAGAATCCCCACGATACAACTCACAGACCATATGAAGCTTAACAATAAGGCAGGGCAAAGTGTAGATGCTTCAGTCTCACTTAGAAGGAGGAATAAAATCCTCACAGGAGGCAGAGGAAGGGAAGGAACTGTGTCGGGGAAGGGAGGGGAGGGAAGAAGGAGGGGTAGGACCAGGTATGGGAAGAGACAAGAGAGAAGTCCAGAGTGCCAGGAGAATGAATAGAAATAAGTAGCAGTGGGAGAGTGGGAAATTGGGAGTGGGGGTGGGGTGGGGAGGAACCTCTAGAAAGTCACTTAGCCAGGGATTTGAGAAGCTCCCAGTTCCCAGTGGGGATAACCTTAGCCAAAATACCCAACATCGGGGAGATAGAACCTGAGGAGACCACTTCTAGTAGATAGACAAAGCCCCCAGTGCAGGGATGGAGCTACTCACCCATCTTAAAACTTTTAACCCAATAGAATTGCTCCTGTCTAAAGGTAACCCAGGGACATAAAATGGAGCAGAAACTGAAAGGAAAGGTCATCCAGAGACCACCCCCACCTGGGGATCCATCCCATATGCAGACACTAAACTCCAACACTATTGCTAATGCCAAGAAGTGCCTGCAGACAGGAGCCTGGTATGGCTGTCCTCTGAGAGGCTGTGCCAGAGCCTGAGTAAGACAGATGCAGAATCTCACAGCCAACCGTTGTAATGAGCCCGGGGACCCCAATGGAAGAGTCAGAAGAACTGAAGGAGCTGAAGGGGATTGCAACCCTATAGGAAGAACAAAAATATTAACTAACCGGACCTCTCAGAGCTCCCAGGGACTAAACCACCAACCAAAGAGTGTACATGAGAGGGTCGGATCCATTGCTCCAGCTACACAGGTAGCAGAGGATTGCCTTATCTGACATCAATGTGAGGAGAGGTGCTTGGTCCTGTGGAGACTTCTTGCCCCAGCCAAGGGGGATCCTGGAGGGGTTAACTGGGAGTGGTGGGCAGGGGAGCACCCTCTTAGAGGCAAAGGGGATGGGGGATAGGGATGGGGGTTGCAGAGGGGAGACCGGTAGGGGGACAACAGTTGAAATGTAAATAACATAATTAATAAAAAGAAAAATCAGAAAAGAAATTGTGCCTTAAGACCTTAAAATAGGAATCCTAGATATAAATTTCAGACTCAAAGGATAATTTCAATTATTGATGACTTTCGGATTGATGGTCTTGCAGATTTTGAACTTTCCATCTCCTGTAACCATACAACCCGATTCTTTCTTTTTTTTGGGGGGGGGGGAAGGGGTTTGAGACAGAGTTTCTCTGTGTAGCCCTGGCTGTCCTGGAACTCACTCTGTAGACCAGGCTGGCCTCGAACTCAGAAATCCACCTACCTCTGCCTCCCAAGTGCTGGGATTAAAGGTGTGCGCCACCACTGCCCGGCACAACCCGATTCTTAAAACTCCTCTCTCTCCCTTCTTTCTTTATACATATGTAGACATGCATGATATGTACATGTAGGCTAAACTCACTAAGAAATCTCAGTTTCATTCATGAATTGGAAAATAGGTGAGTCCTGCCGAAGAAAGCCAACAGCCAAAGAACCACCTCTCCTGTCAGAAAGGGAAAATTTGCTCTTGACCACTGAGCGGTCTTGGCAGCCTCCATGGACAAGTTTTGAAAAGCACAAAGGGCGTTACAATGTGGGAGAAGAGAAAATGAGAGAGGACAGAGGTGTTTCAGACTTGCTTAGTACCATTGGATGTGTGAGATTTCAGGTTTTTGAGTTTTGTTTGGTTTTTAGCTATGGTACTGCGGTCTGAACCACAGTATTATATATAACCACAGATTAACAATGATTACACCAGGATCCTTACTGGGCACGTGAGCCATCTGAGTTAATCACTGAGCCATCGCAAGGCAGTGGGGACACACACTTTTAATTCCAGCACTTGAGAGGCAGAGGCAGGCAGATCTCTGTGTTTGAGGCCAGACTGATCTACAGAGTGAATTCCAAGACAGCCAGGGTTACACAGAGAAACCCTGTCTCAAAAAAGCAAACAAAGAAAAAATTACATAGAACATTAGTCATGAGGTTTTGAAATTTCTTGGCAATTAAAAATGTTTGTAATTACCTATTTTATGAAACTGTAGACTGCAAACATCAATGTGATGACCCATTTTAAATGAAAGCACATCTTTTGGAATAGTCCCACATATGTATAACAGCACCCTCTTTAAACTGAGAAATAGCTTTGGTTCTACAATAGTCGGAATGCTCCTCACAAAATAAAGGCATAGTACACTAGTTTTGCAATGGTTGAGGGTTGTATATTTCTGGTAAAAATTATTTTTGAGGTGCACAAGGCTATAATCACCAACATCAGTAATCTAGTCAAAGCTTGGACAATTAGTTCTTAAGTAATTTGCATTTTTAATTCTCTTTTAATGAGAGTCTTGTGTTTTCCTGTCTGACTTATCAGCTGGTTTCACAACTCTACCACCTTGCTGCCAGTTCAGCCGAAGGGATGAGAAGATGTTCCTTTGTTCGGGAAGTTTATGTCCCCTTTTCTTCTGTGTTTAGTCAAGGCTTACGCGTTATTGCTGGGAAGTCCTTGAGTTAGAAGTGGATGAGAAATACAAAGCCTGCTGGCCACTCAACTCATCCATTGGGCCATCCGTGCTGGCAGAGACATCACACTCAACAGGAGGCTGCTATGCTCAGATGGAGACACCAGCTCTGCCAGCCAAGTGTCCAGGTAAGAGTTTTACACAAGCTAGCTCACATACATACAGGGAAGCAGTTAGTGATTTCACGGCAGGAAGGACTTGGCAAGCCCTCAGTGCCAAGCTCCCCTCCGCGGCCTCTTCGTGCGGGGGTAGAAGGAGGAGATCCCATCGAAGCAAGGTGGACAGATCCGGATTGAACTTGCCCTCTGGCAGCAGAGAGGCGGGTCGATCCAAGGGAGAGAGCCCCGCGTGAGGAGGAGTGGCCAAAGAGCCTAGAGGAAGCGTCCTACCCACCCCACCAAGGGAGGCAAGGCCCTCGGGGCTCGCCCAGGAGGTACTGCATCCCTCGTGCTAGCCGGGCCGTCGGAGCCCAGGCTCTGCGCGCGGCCGGAGGCAGGAGGCGGCCACGCGCACTGGCTGAAGGGGGCGGTCCCGAGGGAAGCCCCGCCCCCGGGGCGCGCGAATTGGTTCCGCGTGGGGCCGGGCCTCTCCCAGCCATCGCCCCTCCCTTCTTCCGGGCCTGGAGCCCCCCGTGCACTGCGTCGGGACCGCGCTCGCTCTCTCGGCCGCGCGCGCTCCGCCGCCCGCCAGTCTGGTCGGCGCGCGCTCGGCGGCGGCGGCGGTCCGACGACGCAGCAGCTGCGCTCGCCGGACGAGGCTCGCGGGCGCTCGCGCTCGGCTCCCCGGCCACGGAACGCGGTCGCGGCCGGCGAGGGTGCAGCCCCGGAGCGGCGGTGAGGAGAGCGGACCGGGGGTGGGGGAAACGCGGTGGCGGTGAGGAGAGCGGGCCTGGAATAGGGGGACGCGGCGGGGCCCCGGGGCATCGCGGAGGGAGGTTGGGACGCGCCCGCCGCCACGTCGAAAGCGGAGCGGCCGAGGGATGCGCGGCGGCGGCAGCCGGTCCTCGGTGGGGAGGGACGCCTCCTCGGGCGCGTGCCACGTCGCCTACCGCCCCCGGGGAGGCGACCGCGGGCGGGCAGGGGCAAGCCGGTTTGCACAGGTTAGACGCGGCGCGCAGGCCGTCCACGCGGAGCGCGTGGGGCTCTCCACTCGCGCCGGGCTGCGGGGCCCCGTTCCGGTCGCATCTGGATCCCGCCGGCCAACGCCGCCCGGGTGGTCAGGGCCACTCGGCGCGACCACGCTTGTCGGCCCCTCCACCTTGGCAGCGCCCACCTGGAGAAGTTGAGGTTTCTAGAAATTGCGACTGGCTTTTTTTCGTTACTAGGGAGAGGGGGGAGACTGCAAAGTTAGAAAGTCCTAGAAGGCCGGGCTCGTGGAACAAAGTAGAACTTGAGGAGCAGCCGCCGCTGTGGCGACGTCCTGGGGTGACGTCACCGAGCGGTGTTTAAAATGGGAGCATTGGGGGGAGTGTGGGTGGCACTAGACGCCTAAGGTCTAATGCCCTCCCCCACCCCCGTGGTGTTCACCCCGGAGCTTTAGACATTTTTCTTTTGTCTTTAGTACTCCTGGAACACTGATAAGAGGGGGTTAATTTTTCAGCTATTCCAGTCATCATTCCTTCAAAGAGAAAAATAAATAAGTCCCTATGACTCATCTTCTGTTACAAACCAAAAAGCAACCACTAAGTGGTTCTTTCCTTTTATTTTTTGATATGAAGTTGAGCAAACAAAAGCAAATCCCCAAACTGTTATGTGGCACATATTGGCCCAGTTGGTGAATGAGAATGATCTAGGAATCAGTACATTTCTCTAGTGTGAGGCTTTTATCTTGTTTGGAGTCGAGCGTATGCGGTTTCATCAGCAACTTTCTCACCCCGATTGTGTATTCAATTTCATTGGGTTTTCTGCTCCATCATAAGGTGCTGTACATAATGTCTAAATGAAGCTTCATAAAGCGGAAAATGCCTCACATTTCAGGAGGAGGGAGGTGGCACAGCAGTTATAGTAGTCTGAGGTTCCATGTGATCACACACTGTTCTGTGAGGATTCTATCCACCGGTTGACCATAGCAGTAGACGGTGTATCTGGCATTCTAGGAGTCCAAGAGGAAAGTTTGGGTATCTTCCCATCCAGGATCAGAGTGAGTAGGACCGCAGGGACATAGCTCAGATAACTATAAAGAATTTCTTTTCCTCTGAGGACCCTTGTTTGCATTTGCACACAGTAAAAATCACATTAGACAAGAAACTTCAAAGAGCAGTTTGAGAAAAGAAATCTTTAAAAAAAACAGTTCTTTCTTTCTTTCGTTCTTTTCTTTCCTTTTCTTTCCTTTTCTTTCCTTTTCTTTCCTTTTCTTTCCTTTTCTTTCCTTTTCTTTTCTTTTCTTTTCTTTTCTTTTCTTTTCTTTTCTTTTCTTTTCTTTTCTTTCCTTTTCTTTCCTTTTCTTTCCTTTTCTTTCCTTTCTGTAGTTGTAAAACCAGACTCCAGACTGATGTTAAGCTAGTTCACTGTTAGAATCAATATAGTAGGGCCTGTCATTGGCACCCAGAAAGATGACCTTACTTAGTAAATGCTGGATCTGAATATCTCCAAGTTACATTTAGCCAATTGAGTGAACTCATCTCAAAACAGACAGACAGACAGACAGATAGACAGACCACCTGAACAGCCTTTGTAGACTAATCTATGATCAATCAGATTTTCTATTTCAAGAGTCCATTGATGCATCTCCAAAATGTGACTGTTTATTTTATTTAATTTTACTGTGTGAGTAATCCTGAATTGACGTTCTGCTTAATGTGTTTTAATGCTCACTATTTTTTAGGAAAATATACCTATACCTGAAAGAATGTATACAAAAAACTCAACGCTGAAAAACTTTCAATGTGTAGCAGTTTTATTCAAGAGTCATAGTGTTATCACAGCAGGAACATAGCCGTAGACTCACTGGAATCTTTCCCCCACTCCTCTCCTCCTGCCTTCAGATACCCAGTCTGTTTTCTACCTGTACAGACTTACCTGTTCTGGGCTGTTAGGTATATGGTGGAAATTTCAGGACGTGGTATTGTTTGTTGCCTCTCTGCTTTTGCTTGCTGTGTTTAAGTTCTCCCATCTTGTAGCACAGGTTAACTGTTTCATTTCTTATAATGACCAGTTCTGTTGTACATGTAAGCCATATTTTGTCTAGTCAGCATCTGGGGATATTTGGAGTGTTTCTACTTTGTCATGAATATGTGTTCTTTTTCTCTTCTTTTGTGCAGACATATATTTTAGATTTCTTGGGCGCATAGCTGATAGAATTACTGGAGATGGCATAGCTGTTTAACCTTTGGGTACAAAAACTACAAAACTTCTCCAGAATGGAGCTACAGTACTTGACTTAGTTTTTACTCTTTATGTGTAAGAGTGCTTTGCCTGCATATATGTGTGGCTACCACATGTGTACCTGGTACCCTCAAAGGTCAGAAGAGAGCCCCCTGGAACTAGAGTTACAGGTGGTTGCTATCACGTGGATTTGGGGAACTAAACCCAAATCCTCTGCAAGAGTAAGACATGGAGCCATCTGTTTAACCCTGAGTTAGACTCTTCTGTTTTCAATTTCAGGTCCTTTCACAGAATTTCACATTTTAGTTAGAATTTGACTCAGTATAATACTTATAACAGATTCTTTTTGATTGTATCGGAATTTATTTTAGTTGTCAGAAGCAATATGATGTATTCTTCACTGAACTTAAAACCAACGAGTAAGAGTCCCAGGAGTGTTTCCTGACAGGTCTCTGGGGACTAGGAGACATTAGTAATTACTGCCGATGAAAGACCAGTCAAATCGAGAGGCAAAGGGAAAGCTGTAAAGGGGCACATTTTGAAGAACTTTATTTTCGTGTGTGTGTGTGTGTGTAGTTGCTGTTGTTTGAGTTGATTTGTGCCTTGTTGCTAAGAAAACGTTTATCTTTACAGGGAAAATGAAGAACGAAATTGCTGCTGTTGTCTTCTTTTTCACAAGGCTGGTTCGAAAGCATGATAAGTTGAAAAAAGAAGCAGTTGAGAGGTTTGCTGAGAAATTGACTCAAATACTTCAAGAGAAATATAAAAATCACTGGTATCCGGAAAAACCATCAAAGGGACAGGCCTACAGGTAAGGAGTTCGGTTGGACACTTGAATTGGACTAAATGAAGATCAGTTTGTGTAATGACTACAAGGCCAGAGGGCTGAAGGATATTTAGAACACACCTACTATGATTTTTATCTGAAAAGCACAAAATTTTGGGGTGTCTTGGTATTTTGTTCTTGCTCATTTTAAAGTATGAGTATTTGTTGATGGAGTCCTACTGTTTAGCCTTAGGAGGCCAGAGCTAGAGAAACACCATTAGTTTCTTGTGAGTAGTTTGGCTTCTGCTTGAGTAGATTTTGTTGTTATCATGGGTACTTAGGGTTCTTCACAAATCTAGAGGATCCTAATCTCTCTGAAGTGAGCATGGTAATTAAGAGTTTAGAGAAAGTAGTCTTTTTGTATCTAAAGGTAAAGTATATGCTGCATTTTTTTTAAGTTTTATTTTATTTTTTGAAGAGGGCAGTGGTGGCACAGGCCTTAATCCCAGCACTTGGGAGACAGGCAGGCAAATCTCTGAGTGTGAGGCCAGACTGGTCTTCAGAGCAAATTCCAAGACAGCCAAGGCTATATAGAGAAACCCTATCTTTAAAGAGGGAGGGGGAGAGAGGGAGGGAGAGACAGGCATCTGCCTTTAATTCTAGCACTCTGGGCGCAGAGGCTGGTGGATTTCTGTCATTTTTGAGGGTAGCCTAGTTTATATAGCGAGTTCCATGACAGCCAGGGCTATGTAGAAAGACTCTGTCTCAAAAAAATAAACAGAAAAAGATCATTAGACAACCTAACATGTTCTTGGCCTGCATGGTGATGATCTCAGTTATATTATGAATCTCCTTTGAGGTATTAGCCAGTTGAAGATAACTCAGCTACTTCAAGTGGTAAACACTGGCTTGGGGGTTTTAAATCAAGTCTTGAATGACTCCAGATTTCAGTGAGCTTGTGTTCACTCACCATAGTCTCAGCTCCGAGAAGGAAGAGATTACTTACTTGCAGTTGGCTTGTATTCTGATTTATAATTTAAAATAAAGAACAGTAGGATCTTTAAGCTGTACAAGAAGAACATGCCCTGACATGCTCATGTTAGTACAGATGTATCTACTGAGAAAGCAAATAGGTCATTTCCTAAAACTAGCTGTCACCACAGTGGGGATTGGGGACATGCCTTCATATTTAAACTGAATCACTGGTTAACTTGTGACAATTCTAGAAACTCTCCTCTATTTGAGCATGTTATTATCCCTGCTCTGTGTTTCACAAGCTAATACTTACATGTGTTGTTGTAAAAAGTCTTTTTTTTTTTTTAGCATTTATAAGTATAGGATTATTTGAGAAATTTAAGACTGAAGTGGAAACACAATTTTGTTGTTTCTTATTTGCTTAAAGCAGTTGAGTACAGTGTACTATTCTGATAGCGTCTGTATTTTTTCATAATTTTTACTCAAATTTTTCCTAGTAAGCTGGTTAATATTATGAATATGAGTAGATGTTGCGGTGAATCTCCAACCCAAATAAGCCCGGGCAAGAAAACACAATTCAGTTAGTACGAACAAGCTGCATGCCTGGCTTGGGCAGATCTGCCACCACACTGCCCTCTTCCCCATCTAAGTGACCCCTTATCACTTGCAGTTTCTCCAGACCAGTGGTCCTCCTCGCCTCTCCTCCTCCTTCTCCTCTCTCTTCTCCTACTCCTTCCAAACTTTTAGCTCCACCTTCCCCTCTCCTGCCCAATCACCGGCTCTAGCCTGTATTTTACAAATTAAGGTGGGGAGAAGATTCACAAGAAGTCACCTGAGTACTGACTCCTTCCTTGTTCGCAGCCCTTCCCAGGAGAACAGAATTGGCATCAAAATACAAGCAGCCCTTGGGCTGTCCACAGCAGATAGATGTGTAGGCCCAAGGAATTTTTTTTGTTGTTGTTTGTTTTTTTCGAGACAGGGTTTCTCTGTGTAGCCCTGGCTGTCCTGGAACTCATTCTGTAGACTAGGCTGGCCTCGAACTCAGAAATCCGCCTGCCTCTGCCTCCCAAGTGCTGGGATTAAAGGTGTGTGCCACCGCTGCCCTGCTCAAGTAATTTTTTAGTTTCTTATTTGATTGTCTTTTTTTTCCTGTACGTCTTCATTTCTGATAGTGAATAGCTTTTGTAAGTTAGGATTTTTGAGGCTTTTAACACATGTCTAATTGATGTTGGATGGATGCTTTTGGAAGTGCCAAGCTACTGAAAAATGGAAGCACTGTCAAGTAAAGACAGCAAGGTCAGAGAGTGTACCATTTCATTAATTCTAAAAACTTGAGAAAATTCAAATGAGACTAACTTGGCATGTGATCAGAAGTACCATTGAGTCATTTTAAAGCTTCTAAAAATCTTTAAAAAAAAAAAAAAAAAAAGCCTATTAGACTTAATGGTAAATTGGGAAAAATGATTATAAGTTTAAAATGTTTCTACATTTTATGCAAATGTGATATTTATAAGAGAGTTTGGCAATATAAGATCTGTGAAAATACTCATATTTTGAACATTAAGTCTCAGAATCTTATCTGGAAACAGAACTGAAGACAAATATGGATGAATACAGAAGTCTCTTACGCGTTATAATTGCAAAAAAAAAAAATTAACAGAACTATCAGCATGAAGTAAACAATATACTATATTCGTGCAACTTTTGTAATCTTGCATTTGAAGAACAGTTAATAGAAAACTAGTTCCACTATGTAGGATTAATTAAAAAAAAAAGCAAAAAATATGTGCTGTATCTGAATTTGCTAGACATGTAAGTTACATCTAATTTAAAAGTTAGCATCTTCATCATTCTTTGTGGTAAACACAACCAGTAAAACAGGAAGAGCGCCAGTCTTAACTGCTTTTGATGGTGTGGTGCATGGGACTTGAATTACCCTCTATAATCTGTAGGGTAGGTCAGAGGATCAGGCAACATCTTATATATAATGAAAGAATTTTTCACTCTGGATTTGCTAGTTTTAGTAGTGCCATTAAGAAGTGGTAGGGAGCTGGGCAGTGGTGGCGCACGCCTTTAATCCCAGCACTTGGGAGGCGGAGGCAGGCAGATTTCTGAGTTCGAGGCCAGCCTGGTCTACAGAGTGAGTTCCAGGACAGCCAGGGCTACACAGAGAAACCCTGTCTCAAAAAAAAACCAAAAAAAAAAAAAGAAGACAACGACGGTTGGGCTTTGGTATGCAAGGGTTTGGTATGGCGTAGATCGAATGCTGGTGATACACAAACAAGCACAGTATTCCTAAGCTATTGGAGTTGGTGGCCTAGAGGTGAAGTCTAGATTCACTGGTGTTATTGGGCAGATTCCTTAAACTGCCTCCTTTTTTTCCCCTTACAAAATGAAAATAATACCTAGCTATGAATTTTTTAAAAAGTTAATAGGATACTGTCTATTACATAGTACATGGTAAAAAAGAATTACTATATTTTAGAAACATTATTAGTCCCAACAAGATCTTTTTTCAGTGAATATTAAAATCAGCTACTGAAACAATTTAATTTTATAAAGTAATATCACATTAGTACTGTACCAGTAATTCAAACCCTGCTTGAGAAGTCTTTTGTTGGTTAGATTATCACTGTTACTCCTGGGTGCTTGAAATTGAGCCGGGAACATAGAAACTGAAGGCAGTTGCTGTACACCGAGCTATACCCACTGTATCCTCAACAGCACATTACAGTGGATAGTACCATTATTAGCTGGCTTGGATATCCATAGTTACATCTTCACATGTGGTAGAGAAATGAAGCAGTTTAAGCTCACACAGTAGATAAATCCCGCAGGTGGTAATAGCACCAGATTGTCTCAGGTGAGTCTTGATTGGAAGCAGTAAATACATTTCATATTTTCCATGTATCTACTGGTTTTCTCCCTAAGCAGAGTGCATGTCTGGAGGTACATTTTTGCATTCATGCTACTATTTATTCACTTGGAGAAAATACATCTTTATTTTGAGTCTAATACAATAGTTAGGCAGTAAGTATGGTGCTGCCTACAGCTGCTAGCTATATTGTCTACACTCCATTGGTTGAACATGGCATTTTAAATTTTTTCTTTCTTATTTTGGCAACTTAGATAAAAGAAAGTCCTATATAACACAGGGTACATCAAGTGAAGCAGTGTTTCGGGGTTACATGGTAGTCATGAGCGCAGTGTGGATGGTCCTGGAATTGCTTAGTTTTGAAACAATTACAGATGAAATAAAGGCTGCCTCTGTTAAGATTTAACTTTATTACCAGGAATGTAAAAACATGGTAGTGACAAAAAAACTTGTCTCAAAAAATTCTAATAATATTTGAGGCACTGGTTGAAGTGTTTTAGTTACAGATTTTATCAGTTAGTCTACAAAACTCCTACTGTGAGGGCTGGGGCTATAGCTCAGTTGGTACAGTACTTCCTCATACACATGAAGCTTAGGGTTGCATTCCCCAGCACTGCAGTAACCAAGTGTAAGGGTTTACACCTCCAGTCCTAGCACTTGAGAGGGGGAGGCAAGGGGATCACAAGGTCCAGTAACATCCTCCGCTCTGTAGCAGGCTTGAGGGCAGTCTGGGGTACATGAGACGCCTATCACCCCAGCCCCCCCAAAATTGTCAAGAGTTGTACGTAACCATTTTGGTCTCTGTGCTTACTTGATGTACACGTGCAGTTTAGTGGGTTCTGATAACCCTCTGGGCTCACGTGGGTTATCATTCTTCTGTTTTTACTAGACCAAGCAGCCTTCTTGCCTGAAGTTCACACTTAAGAACCCCCCAGGTTCTCTATCAGGGTATTTTGTTATTGCTCACTTTCACATATATTGATAGGTAAGGTTTGTGATTGAGATTCAATTATAGCTATTAATCTAATTCTGTTTTGTTATAGGTGCATTCGTGTCAATAAGTTTCAGAGAGTTGACCCCGATGTCCTGAAAGCCTGTGAGAACAGCTGCATCTTGTACAGTGACCTGGGCTTGCCGAAGGAACTCACCCTCTGGGTGGACCCCTGCGAGGTGTGCTGCCGGTGAGTCTTCACGCTTAGCGGCTAAACTGAGTCTACTAAATCTCCTCACGTGTGTTCCACATGTGTCTCTTCAGGGTTCTCAGAAGAGCTTTAGGAAACTGCCCTCTTACTGTGAAGAACTCAGAAACGGGATTTTACTACTCACCCAGAGGTGAAATGTAGAACGTATGTCCCTTGTCCTCTGCCACCATGCCTCATTCATGTGACACATCCTTTCTTCAGATGAGGAAAAGCTGAGTCCAGATAAAGTAGCGATGTGACCTTGAGGTGGTCTCTCTCCATCTCTGCCTCTTATTTCTGCCTTCAGGTAGCTTAGTAGCATTTTAAGATGCTGTTCTCTTAATAGAAATTGTGTTTATCTCAACTAACTGTAAAAGAGTTAGATGTGAACTCTTATTTAAATTTTCAATAAAAGCATTATATAAAGTAGGCATTTGTGGAGTTTTCAAAAATTAGATCAACATTCTTTAGGTAGTTCACGGGGTAATAAGAGAAACACTAGTAAGCAAATTACAGCACGGTATTATTTATGCTGTAATAGAAATATCTGTAAAATAGAGTTGTAGGTGACATGAGAGAGAAGGACGACTGTAGATTTCACTTGAGCTGCTCTGTGACGGTCACTAGGTGACAAGACAGGAAAGATAGTTTCTCCAGGAAGAAGGAACAGGATAAACTACTAGCATGAGCTCTCACACTTTCCTACGGTAGTGCCCATGGGGAGTTTCTCTTTGTTAGGAGGGTGCAGTTCTCTTGACCTCTCTATTGATTACAGGGAAGTTCCTTTTTTATATGAGTCTAGCTATATACTATAGAGATGGTCACTTAAAGATATATCAGCAATAATCTTACAAAATGTCTTCCTAATCTCAGATGCTACAAACTTTAGGGTCTTTGAGGTGAAGGTTCCTTGTATGTAACTGACATAAACCCCATTGTTTAAAACTGTCTTAATTGCTTACATTATTACTTTCCGTTTCTTTCCATGAAGATCTACACATTCCTGATAGTAGACATAGTTCTTACACAAGATGCATTGTGTATCCTTGTTTTCCCTGAACGTCTGTCTCCATGCCTGGTGCCCGAGAAGGCCAGAATAGGGCAGTAGAACCTTTGACCTGGAGATAACTGTAAGCCTATGGCTACTGGGAATTGAACCCGCTTTCTCTGGAAGAGCAGCAAAGGAACTTAATTGCTGATCCATTTCTCCTTACCCATGCATTTCTTCTCCTTCTTCAATTTTTTTTTTTTTTTTTTTTTTTTTCCTGAAAGGCAAGACCTATGTTGACTTGACTGGGCTGAAATTCACTATGTAGACCAGGCTGGCTTCAAACTCACAGAGATCTACCTGCCTCTAAGATACAGTTCTTACAGGACACCTTATAAAGGGCCTCCATGGGAATGATGAGATCCTCACTGCTCTGTACCAGATTGTGCTATGAGCAGCCTCTTCTCAAAGCACTGTGGAAGTTTTGTGATCTGTGAGGCAGATAATCGCCATTGCCAACTTCCTTCTCTATACTGCTGTATGGTGCAGTAGCCACAGCTTGCATATCCGTATTTCAGGTATTTAACGTCTGGTACCCGGGGCCGACAGCTTTGGTTGTATGGGTATACTACTTAACTAGATAGTTGTCTTAGTGATGCCAGATAGTAAAGGCCGGCCAGGGCTTCAGTAGTGGTTTGTGAAAGTCTTCACACGCAGTACCTGCTGCATATGATCGCGTCTTTCCCCCAGCTGCCACTGTAAAGACGTTTTGTTGGGTTTGGATGTTGCTGCTGTTGTCCTTTCTGAGATAAGGCCACGCATCCGTATCTACACTACGTAGATCAGAGTAGTCTCAGACAATCAGCAAGCCACATGCCTCTGCCGCCGCAGAGCTGGAGTTACAGGCATGTACCACGTGCCTGCCTGGTGCCTTGCTGCTTTTTCTCTTTTTGTAACGGCTAATACAAATTAGCTTCACATTGTCGCGTGCACACTGATGACAAAACCCTTCCAGAGGGCTGTATGACCGCGTGCTTGATGTGAGCTAGTAGAAAGCACTGAGGTAAGGAAACATGCTTTTACACCCACACTGGAGAAATAAATATGCTGGAAATCAGAACATTGCCGATGTCCTACATACATAGTTAGAAAATACCCGCCTTTCAAAACAGTACCTTGGGCTGGAGAAATAGTTAAGGGCATGGGCTGCTGTTCCAGAGGCCTTGTATGTGGTTCCTAGCGCCCATGTCAGGTAGCTCACAACCATCCACCCAGAGCTTAAGCTCCCGAGAAGGGGCTGCTTCCGACATTCAAAGACCACACTTCTCACCACGTACATACCCACAAACATAAGCAGAGTTAAAATGAAAAAGAAACTTTAAAAAATAACCCACCGATATACTTGAGACCAAGATGCTATAATAAAAATGGAGATGTATTTAGACAAAACATTCTTCCTTGTCATATGGAATAATGGAATAGCATAGCTTAGTAGGTTATCCCGTGTTAAATACTTGAAAACACAGAATAAATAATAGATGTTCTTCCTATGATGAGAAAGTCTAAAAATAGCAGACAACTTAATCGGTTCAATATTATTTTACAATTTTTTTGTAATGTCTACAATCTTTTTTTTTTTTTCTGTTAAAGGAGCATTAGGTAAGTATTGATTTGTTTCATAGTAACTAACTTATCCTTGATGATTTAGCAGTTCATCATTGAGAATAGAAAGTGGAAAAGTTTTCCATTAATTCTTCTAAGGAGTTAACTGAATATTCTTAATATTACAGCAATACAGTCAGTGGTTTTATTTAGCAGAAAGCCCTCATTCCAAAGTACTACATAGGCAAAGGTGTGCAAATTAATCGGTTGTCTAAGAGATCTGAGTAACTGTAGTAGGCCCTTTACTTACTGTATGCCTGCCTGTTTTGATGTCTGTTTCTACAAAGGCGGTCATTTGTTTTCTAGTGTGTTCCTCACCTTTCTGCTTTCCTTGAATTTTAATTCCATTAGTAGGCAAAACTGAAGATATATTCCATGTTATAAATAACTCATTCAAAGTGCTAGGCATTTTAGAATTGCTAGATTGAGCTGGAAAGGTGGCTCTGAAGTGGACCGTACCTCTCTCTGAGTTCCTCTTCATTGGATAGGAGGCTAAGGCCAACGAGATTAGGGGTTTTGCATTTGGTCGCGCTAGTTTCAATACTCAGGATTTTCCTGTTTCAGTGTGTGCAGGGTTAGGATCACTGGCCTCTTCAAATGTTGTTAAAGGTGATTGGTTTTCCTGGAAATCTCAGGAATGTAATATGATACAGTTCAGGCAAACCCTTTGTCATCCTCACCATTTCCCTTTAATCTTAGTAATTGTCAGAAATCTTTTGTCTGTAACTATAAAAAACACAGGCCCTGTCAAAATAAATACAAGATTTTTCTAGTTGATTTTGGACAGTGGCCATTTAGAAATACATTAGAAAAATCTTACAAAAAATATCATTAATACCTAGCAAATATAATCAAAAGGTGGATCACTTGTGATATTTCAAAAAATGTTTTGTTTGATGTCAGAAGAGAGTAGCCACTTTGATTCGTACTTCAGTAGAGTAGACGGAAGAAAATTACACCCTGCTTGTGCTGCGGATAGCAAAGGTGCACAGTCCAGTTCTCGGCCGGCTCCTTTATTGCCTTGGAGCACTGGCCTCACCAGACCTGTTGAAGTGTTTTTATGAACATTTCTTGCTTTTTATATGATTGGTAATTTTTTATGTATACCTAGGTATGGAGAGAAAAACAATGCGTTCATTGTTGCCAGCTTTGAGAATGAGGATGAGAACAAGGATGAGATCTCCAAAAAAGTTAGCAGGGCTCTGGATAAGGTGACCTCTGATTATCACTCAGGGTCCTCCTCCTCAGATGAAGACACAAGCAAGGACGTGGAGGTGAAACCCAGCTCAGTGGCTGCGACACCAAGCCCCGTGTACCAGGTGAGCCTGCCACGGCCTGTCACTGCATGTGCAGACCACAGGAGGTCGGTGCTCTGGCCAGCGTCTCCAGTTAGTCACAGCTACTCTGCCCACGACTTGGGAATACTCTCCATCTCAGCTCTTCCTCTTACACACACACTAGTGGAAAGCTGCTTATCAGAGATGCAGATTGGCATTCTGGGTCATATTATCAAAAGTGTGCTCTACTACAGTGACTAGGATAAGTATATTTTTAAAAGAAGTCATAATAAACATTCCTGATTATTGAAAAAAAATTCTCTTATTTAAAAAAAAACAAAAACACCAGTAACTTTAAGTCTTTTATTACTTCATCTATATCTTTAGGTTAATTTTCTTACTATTCTTCCCCTTTTTTATCATTAAAGAGAAATTTTACTGAATTATATTTTGGCTAGTTTCTTATGTAAAAACCAAAAGGTCTCCCTTGTTGCTCTGACCATGGAAGCATCTTATAGCAAACACGCATTACAGGTTCATTTACTTTATATCTGTTTATTAAAAACACTGAAGTACTTTCAAGGAATTTGATTTTTAATGTTTTACAGGCTTGGCTGCAGCCTGATCTTTTTAAAAATTATTTTATATATATGAGTACACTGTTGTTATCTTCAGACACATCAGAAGAGGGCATCAGATCCTGTTACAGATGGTTGTGAGCCACTGTGTGGTTGCTGGGAATTGAATTCAGGGCTTCTGGAAGACAGTCAGTGCTCTTAACCATTGAGCCATCTCCCCAGCCCCCTAGCAATATTCATAAACAGAAAACAATTGTTTTACTCTTGTATTTTTAATATATTTGAAAGTTTACCTTCATTTATTAGTCTGAACTAGATGTACTTTAATGTGCCACGTTTATGGTGAGATCAAAGAATGATTAAAAACCTTGTACTTAATGATTAATAAGCTTTTGAGTATGAAAAACTAAACTTTCTAATTTATATAATGATATCATGAACATTTTCCCATTGAAATGTAATTTTTTTTCCTCTTGATTATGTAATTGTCCTTCCTCATGTTGGTACGAAGGACAGTTACAAAGATTATTGCATATTAGATGTATATGTCTAGTTTTTACATAGGCTTCCTTTTTATAAAACTTGAGACTGATCCTGGACTCACAGAGGTCCACCTGCCTCTCTCCCTCCTGAGCGGTGGGATTAAAGGCATGCATGACAACATTTAGCAAAACTCTAAAAAATAATTTATTAAAACTATTTTTAAAAACTTGCAAATAAAATGTGAGTTATTGTACAGTTGAATTGGGAGATTTCCCCTTTATCTCCGGCTCCCTCTCCTGTGCATTTCTCTAGCTGTTGATCACCAGGCTTGGCTTCTTGTTTTGCTTTGTTTTTAAGAGTGGTTACTTTTCAGATTGTTTTTCAAATCTATGGCATAAATATTGGGACTTTTTTTTTCTGTATGTTGAATTATACATTATAAATTACCTTTATTGAATTTCCCGGAAATCATCTGAATATTATGATTTTAACTCAATTTTGTTTTAGTCACTTTCCCAAGTGACTGCTCTTAATTGTAAGTAAACTGACCTTTAACGTTAAAAATCAGTTTACATTTTTCTTTTAAACCAATTCATACTTATCTTTGCCAATCACAAAAGAAACTAGAATAAAAGAAAAGTGTGGAAATTAAGGTAGCTTACATGCTTTTTTGGACAACATTCCACTTTGGCATTCTACTCTACAACAAAACATTTCACAGAAAAAGAATGACGCTGTCTAAGCCCTGTGTGGAAAGTTGATACAGTTTAACCTTCCTGTTTATCTTGACTGGTATTTATGTTTTTGGTTTTTTGTTTTGTTTTGTTTTAATAAGAGTAGTTTTTAGAGTATGGTCTGGAAACAAGTCCTTAACACACAGATGTAATAAGAATGAATATACCTTCTGAGATTTCATCATTCATTTTCTAATTGTTACTTTTGATAAGAATCTCGGGGAGGATCTTTATTCTATAGTGTTTCTAGAAACGACTCTCAATCAGCGCTCAGTCTTTCCCAAGTTGATCTGTGAACTCAACTTAATCAAAATCCTGTTTCTCTTTAGTAACACATTGATTCTAAAGTTTTACGAAATTAAATTTTGAGGGCTGACATGAATATAAAAGTACTCTGTGCATCAAGATTACTAATAGTTTAAGGGTACACATATATCATTGGAACAAAATCAAAATTCCCAAGGAAGTTCACTTTTATACATTTTCCCACTCACCAGTCCCACAGCAAAATGCCAGAGCAGTTAGGGTAGGAAGTCGTGAATAGGTTTGAAAACATGGGAGGGAAAAGGCCAAAGAGGGTGTATGTGCTGCCTGATAGGATGCACCAAAAAGGGATTTGGGATGATCAAAGCTCTGCATATAAGAAAACTCAATTTTTAAAGTTACATGTATGAAGAAATGTGAATTATCTTTAAAATGTCTCCAAAGGGTCACCAAGAAATTGATTTTTGTCAAAACTAAACATTTTTAATCATAAAAAGGAAACATTAGAAAGTGAATTACTAAATCACAGAAAATATATTCTCATTTCACCTCTGTGTTACAGACTTATTTTAAGAACATAAAACACTCCAAAAAAATAATAGACCTGGTGGAACAGCAGGAGGACCACAGTTGACTGCCTGCTGTCGAAATAAAAACTGGAAAGGAGAACTGGGCTGTAGCTTAGTGGGACAGTAGTTGCCTCGTATGCACAAGGCCCTAGGCTCTTTCCCCAGCATTCCAGCAATAGCAGTAGCTATAGTAGTAAAACACAAATAACCTAATTAATAGGCAGAAATTATAAATCTGTACAAAAATCTTATAAATGGCCAGTGAGCACAGGAAAAGGTGTTAGATCTCATTTGTCTTCAATGCAACAAATCAAATTAAAACAATGAAACACAACTTTTTCCAAGTTAGATTGTCTAGCAACCCAACTTTTAGTCAAGAACAGAGGCAGCCAGATCTCATAAGGAGTAGAAACTGCTGTGACCATTTGGAAAAACTGACACTACTCTCCAGCTATTCTCCTGGTTACCATGCTACTCCTGCGTATTAAGGATAATGAAAATCAGGATCTTTAAAGCCGGTGTTCCAGTGTGTATAGGTGTGTTGACAGGCACAAGCGTAGAACCTCTTCTTCAAAATACACACAAAATTGCTTCATGTCATTGCACCATCTGCATTGAATGCTCTACAGAATCTTAACTATTAAAGAAAACATCCCACACTTGGAAGGACAGGTTAGAACCAGAGAATCTGAAACTCTTAGGTGCAGTGTTTCAAGCAAAGAATTTGAAAACTGCTGATGAGAATTTATTGTGACCTGGATGTCGCCTACCCGACTGACTTCCAGCATACTTTTAAGATTGTTGGGCCCAAGTACTAAACAGGCTACAGCAGAATGATCTGGAGAGCTTTGTCAAGATAGCTGGCCTCTGTTCCTCAGACTTCATGATTTAGTAGACCACACTGGGGTGTGAAGATTTGTACTTTAGAGCTCCCTTAGTGACTTACTGCCTAACTAATAGAAACATGCCTAATGCCCTAAAACCTGTTGTGTTCTTAGGAGTGACTATCATTCTGGGTTTGCATCTTACACATGGGAGGTATAATAGAAGTGGGCTTCTGTTTCTTGACACAAACCATAGGGATGTCAGTAAGACCGACTCTTCTGGTAAGTGGTAGGTTTGCGTTTAGTAAGTGGCCTGAAACTACTTAGTCTTTACTGAAAAGTAGATTATTGTTTCCCTCTTAATTTACCTAATGCATTTTCTTCCTACAGATTTCAGAACTGATATTCCCAACTCTTCCAATGTGGCACCCTTTGCCCAGAAAAAAGCCGGGCATGTTCCGAGGGAGTGGCTATCAGACTCACCACCCCCCTCCTGTGCCATTTGCTTACCCAAATCCAGGAAGGAAGAATAAACCATTCCGCCCAATTCCTGTGACGTGGGTACCTCCTCCTGGAATGCATTGTGACCGAAATCACTGGATTAACCCTCACATGTTGGCACCTCACTAGCTCATTTGACTGTGTCGATGTCACGTTGGTAGGAAGGAGGAGACACCGTCCTGATACTAAGAGTTCATACTTGTAGTGAAGTTAGATGGGCAAGCCCATCAGACTTATTTTTATAGAAAAGCATTGAGAATAATCTTTCTTAAGTATATATATATATATATATATATATATATATATGCACTTTAGATATATTGATATAGTTTGAGAAACTTTATTCAAGTTAGACAAGTGCCTGAGTTTTTAATATTGACTTGAGTATTTATATATTGTGCATTGACTCTGTTGGATACAAAACACTGTAGAGGTGGGCGATGTGTTCTAGCACCTTTGAGCATTTACTTTATGGAGAGTATGTAAATTATTTATACAGAAGGACATCTATTTTATGTCATTATTTAGAAGAATTGTGTGAAATCATGTAGTTGCAAATAAAAAGTAGTTTGAGGCATGACAGTGTGTGGTTTTGTTCTGTATAAGAAAAGGACAAGGTAGAAGAGATGCCTAGGAAAGAAGATAATCTGAAATGTTCCTTTAAAAAAAAACTTTATTGAACACAGGATCCCCAAAGGCCACATATCAAAATATACATGTAAAAAAACTTTAATTTACTGGCAGTAGCTAATTGAAAATATAAATACAATAAAACAACTTTCAGCTATCAAAGTCAGTATATATGGGACATTCGTCAGTGGGATTTTGACCCATAATAATTTTACAGGATATCTGAGTCACTTGCCTTCTACCATTAGCGAAAGCAGAAGTGTTCCAGTAGCCACTGGTAACCCGCCTTGTAAACTGGGTATAGTGGGAGTGTCTGAAATCCCATAACTGAGAGGCTGAGGCAGACAGCAGGACATCATGGCTTGCCTCAGCGATGTGTCAAATTGGATGCTAGCCTAGGCAAGATGATATCCTAGCTCAAAACACTAAAAACAAAACAAAAAAAGTGCTGTGCTTTAAAAAAAAAAAAAAAAAAGTCACCTTTACTAGAGTTCTAAAGGAAAAGTATGGTATTTGAGGTTCTTCAGGAGTCCTTCACATTTATACCACTGTAATGCCATCAGTCTTGTAAGCGCACTGGAACTACAAAGAAAAGGGAAAAAAGGAGCTATGAGTTTGGATATTCTAAAGGGAAACTTAAGATCAGCAAGACGTCTTCCCACATCACTCTAAGCTTTACACTGAAATTATTCAACTTAACCAAGAGTGACCACAACTTCCTAGTAACTGATTTAAAAAGGCTCTGGCTGGTCCCAACATTCCTGTTGTCAGGTTTCTCCATTTCATTTACTCTGTTTTGGTTTCTTGAGATAAGGTCTCAAGCTGTCTCGGAACTCACTATGTAGAAAAGGCTGGCTTTGAACTTACAGATCTGCCTCCCTCTGCCTCCTGAGGGCTGACATTAAAGGTATTTGCTACCATGCCCAACTCTGTTGTCAGTTTTTAAAAATTTACTATTTACAGAGATAGCAAGAATGAAGTTACGGCTCAGTGATATAAAATGTAAAGTCAGTTTTATAGTGTCGTTTACGGTGCTTGCAACGTCATCACATTTTAAACAGACTCTTAATGTCATTCCGTTCTGACTTACGCTTTGACAGTTGAAAGCCTAATATCGACTTTTCCCTGAGTATTTTCCTACTGGTAACTGGCATCTTAATTTTAAAATGAGAAGGGAGCCAAAAAGTATTTGGAGATGGGAGTCTTGTCTCCACCTGCTGATCTCGAATGATCCACCTCAGCGCTAATACAGGGACTGCGCGCAGGCATGTGTCGTCGTGCCTCACAGAAAACTTTAAAAGGCCATCGCTTGTAACACTGTAGGTATGGGAGGCTTTTATAGTGACAGCAGCAGACTTGTGGGCAGTTACAGAGTTGGGAGTTTGAAATAGTTTTGTCAGCAAAGATAGCATTTGTTTTATTGGTTTGCTGCTGTTACAGGTATATAAGTTTCTTGGGAAATTTGAAGTATATTCGGCACCCAGGAAGAGAAGCAGTACTTTTAGCACTCACCACATAACTAGACCTCTGCACATTACTCCAAAATACAAATCTCTAGTCAACGAGATGGCCCAGTGGATAGAGACACTTGCCACCAACCAGGTAACTGGACCTTGATCTCTAGGATCCAGTGGTGGGTGGTAGGAGAGCGCCAACTCCAGCAAGTTGTCCTCTCACTTCATAGGCCTGTATGTATGTGCACACACAAACACATACATGTGACAGAAGTAAATCCTTAATTAGCTCTGGTAACTAAATGATGGATCTTGGAGAGAGCTAATGTTTGTTTATATTTGTTTTTACTTTATGTGAATGGGTGTTTTGCCTGCACCTTTGTGCCTATGTGTGCCACACCTGGGGAAGCCAGAAGAGGGCATCAGAGCCTCCGGAACTGGAGTTATGGATGGTTCTTAACCATCATGTGTATGTTCTAGAAACGAAACCTGGGTCCTCTGCAAGATCAGCAAGTGCTGTTAACCACTGAGCCATCTTCCCAGCCCTCAGAAAGCTCATTTTTAATTTAACTGCATTTTATATCATGTTCTGTATAAGACTCTTACACTCTTTATTCATCTGCCTGGTTGCAAAGGTTTAGTTCATATAGTAGTAAAGGTTCCAACAGTAAAGCTTTTCCAGTCTATTAACTATTGAAAACAAATTACCACTCGGCCATTGGCTCTTTAAGTTTTGGTAGATACGGGGTTCTCGTTAATGAAATTTAAGGCTAAGTTAATGTCTCCCTTACAGGAATGATCTAAACAAAGATCTCAAGAGTGATGACTGACAGCAACTGTATAATTTCATCATAAAACCTTTATTAGAGAGTTTCAAGCAGGAGTGGCTTATGAATGAATAATGATAATTTGTTTTAATTTCCCACTCTGTAGGCATAACAGCAGAGCTCTAAGTTCTAGAGGTTTAAGTTTAACATGGATGTTTGAAAAATAGAAATTATTTCCTAAGTTCTACAGTGTTATTAATAAAATGCTTACTTACATTGTATATTTGTAGCAAAACATTTTGACTATAGTACAGTATAATTTTTAGCCAAGAGAAACCATTTATGTTGAGTTCTAAGCTGTCAGCTTTGTGATAATTTGTTTAATCCTCATAATCATCTCATGATTTGTGCCATTTTTATTTCAGTTAAATAAGGGCTATGAGGGAGGCAAAGGATATCCAAGGTGACAGCAAGCTAACTTAAGCCTTGACTTAAAAACCAACAGCCTGTGCTCATGCTGCCTAACAAACCCTGTTTGGTACCTATGGGAAGTCTACCAGCTATTGGAACTTGTTAGGTTAGACCAAGATTTGACAGAAGGAAACTCAGGCAGAGATTATTATGTTAAGTGAAAATGAATTTAACTTCTATATTGGCCCCTAGTCTTAGTTCCTTGTTACAGACTATTCAGTTATGTCTGAAAAGAAACACTAAAAACTTGACAGTGATTTCATTTGTTTGAGCTGTAGATGAAATTTCAGTAGCAGTACGGCCTAATGGACAAGGTACTGGCCAGGAAGATCCTGGTGAGGGAACTACTACAGCAGTGCTCAACATGGACATTCTCTTGCTTTTTCTTTTAATTATCTTTTTGTTTTGTTTTGTTTGGGTTTTTGGTTTTTTGAGACAGGGTTTCTCTGTGTAGCCCTGGCTGTCCTGGAACACACTCTGTAGACCAGGATGGCCTCGAACTCAGAAACCCACCTGCCTCTGCCTCCCAAGTGCTGGGATTATTTTTTTGGTTATTTAACCTGGAACACAATGTTAACAATTCCTTTAGCCAAATTTCCCCACATTTCCTCTGGCATTAGACTCTGGTTAGTAAAGCAGTAACTAGGATGACCCCTGGGAAACCCAATATAGCCCCTGAATTATACCTGCCACTTGGGGTTTTCACTGGACATTTGTTATCCAAGCCAAATCAAGGAAAGCTCCCGCAATGCCTATGTAAAATGTGTTTACTGCAGAAATTGCTACCCGCTTCCAAGTGTGCAGCAGAAGAGCATCTCTAACATAAGGACTAAAACAAATATTTAATAGTTATCAAAGACATGGAGCAGGGAATGTCACTCCTACTGCTGTGCTTTGATGTTTGTTGCATAAGACAAGTTATAAAAAATCATAATTGTTTCTACCCTCAAAATGGAGTAGCTACAGAAAGAACGTTCATAAAGGTTACCAATGGTCATAGGAATTATGACTTTCATAGGACTTGAAAACACCATTGAGCTACACACATCAGCAGAGCTCAGGACATGTCCATCAGTGAGCTGTGCAGACAGACGTGAGCATCTCGGCTACATTAGCTGTCTGATGTGTCGCCTTTGTAGTGCTGAGGCCAGGACAGAGATCAGCTTCACTAGTAATGGCTGAAAGATTGCAGGTGTTGGGCAGAATTATTTGCTTAACCAATTAGGCAGTCAGGATTAATAATCCCCATTATTGTATTTAAACACTGTGCAATGTATCCATGTTTGGAATATCCCATAGTTGCCTACATAGAGTACCCTAGATATTCACATCTATGAGATGTATCAGTTAAAAAAACAAACAGCATTTAAAAGGTAATGTTCCTTGTGTTGAACGTGTAGAAATAGAGATGTAAAGGAATATAGCCTTCTAAAAGGCAGTTTTACTTTTGAAGTGTGTATGTTTTCACCTAGCAACTGTATTTCAAATTCATCTGCAGAAGTACTTAAATGGGGCTATCACCTATGTAAAAATGTTTAATATATTTTTGGGTGACAAAAAATAGCCATAGCAAATGAGCAATTAAATATAATTTAAACATCTATTCAGGGTAGTATGAAAAATGCTATGTGGCTATGGAATAAAAGTGTGTAAATTTATAATGACATAAAATTATAGGTGAGAGCATGAAAATATCGTATCTAAAATGGTGTGTGTGTTGTCTGCCACTGTTTTGACAGTATATTCAGAAGAAGGAAAAGGGGGCTAAGTACAGACAATTTTATTTTTCTACTCTGCATCTTTAGATTTTTCTGGTAAACATTAATACTCCATAACCTTATTTTTTTAACTGGGTTGATTTTTTTTAAGGGATATTATGACACGATTTGACAAAAACTAACAAGATAAACAAACAGAAGGAAAGAGCCTGAGAGAGAGAACAAGAATCAGAGACCCACTCTCTCACACACTCGGGAATCCCATAAAAACACTAAACTGGAAGCCATAACTCCATAACTTTTTTTCTAGACGAGTAAAAACATTTTAAAAAGCATTTTAAGGTCAATTTATTTATTTTTAGCTAATAGAAGATGAGAAATAGCCTGCGGATGTGCTTGGAGAAATCCAGACCTGATAAACAAAATGCTTTGTTGAAACCTTTGCAGTAGTGAGGGCTGAGAACTCCTACAGGCTGCGCAAGAGCTTTAGGCCAGGAAAGGAATGATCTATGTCTTCAGAAGAGTGTCCACAGGGCTGAGGTAACCCACGAAATGTAAGGAGAGTGAAAGGTGGCATAGGGGGTTGTTTGCTTGTTCTTGACACAAGGTCGGTGTCACCGACAGTACACAAGGTCCTCACACTTACCAGATAGCTGAGAAGGACGTTGAAGTCCCAAGTCCCTTGTCTCTACCTCTAGGGTACTGGGCAGGAGCCACCGGGCCTAGCTTAGAATTTGCTCATCAGGAACTGAGAAATGTAAGACACCCTGGTCCCTGGCAAGTATTAAAGCTCAGTATGTTTCTGTGGGGTGCCTGAAAGGTGAGGATAGAAAACAGGACTGGAGAATAGGACCTGCTTATTAGCTGTCCAGGGTGCCATACACATGAAAGTCTCAGCACTTGGGTGCCCAAGTCAGGAAGATTGCAAGTTCAAGGCCAGCATATACTATATGGCTAGGCTCTGTCTAAAACAAAGCAAAACAAAACAAAAAACCCTAGTAATCAAGATTATTCTATGGTAGTTCATGTATATGTATACATATAATGAATTTTCCCTAACCTCTTGGGAATTAAGTACTTAAGTACCTTCCATTCCATGACAATCCTGTGTGTGTCCTAATTCTGTCTACTTTACAGATGAGAAAACTGAGTCCTTAAACTGCCCCAGGTACTGTAACTAGAGAACTTTGAACTCGGGCATTGTAACTCTAGGATGCATACTTTTAAGAGCTGGGTAATAGAGGTTTAGGCATCGTCTTGCACTGTTAATAATATGTGATCTTATTTTACTTATTTTTTTTTTTAAAGGAAACGAGGTGATATTTCTGGTAGATCTGTTAGGCTAGATTTTCATGAAAATCGGGTTAAATTTTAATGAAAACTAAAACCCCTCTAAAAGTTGATGGCCACAAGAGGGCATCAGATAATCTTGTTATTGTCAAAGCTAAAGGTTGGATTCCAAGTAATGTCCCCTTGATAGCAAGTTAGAGGTTAGAGCCTGAAGGGATGCTTCCTATAGTAGTGGAAAATTTTAAGTGTTCCGTAGTTGTATACAACTAACATTTCTTTATCAGTATTTTTTATGTCCTAGAAGTGGTGTCTATACAATAAAATATTTGTACAAAGAAGTAAGATACCCTGAAAGCACTTCACGCCTGTGGCAGATACAGCCTCTGCCGAAATGTTAAGAGGGAGGGAGGGAGGGAGGGAGCCACGTTTCCTTCTCTGCACCTCTCAGATTGATATATAGAAAAAGTGGTTTCAGTCTCACTGCTAATATGTATGCCCCTTATTGGTTTAATGAGTATTGGTCATTCAACAGTAGGCTGCAGATCTCTCAGAAATGTCCCATCAAGTATGTCAGTATATACTGTACCTTGCTGCTGGTGATCGGGAGTAATCCCTCCAAGGGCCGGAAATAAACAAAATAATCCCAACTGCCAACTTTGACTGAAGTATAGCTGTGTAAGTCAACAACACAGGCAAACGTGGCCGTTCATGAAACTGAAAGCACTGCTTGTATGTAGTTGTACTGGCTAGTTTTGTGTGTCAACTTGACACAAGCTGGAGTTATCACAGAGAAAGGAGCTTCAGTTGAGAAAATGCCTCCATGAGATCCAGTGGTAAGGCATTTTCTCAATTAGTGATCAAGGGGGGAGGGCCCCTTGTGAGTGGTACCATCTGTGGGCTGGGAGTCTTGGGCTCTATAAGAAAGCAGGCTGAGCAAGCCAGGGGAAGCAAGCCAGTAAATTACATCCCTCCATGGCCTCTGCATCAGCTCCTGCTTCCTACCCTGCTTGAGTTCCAGTCCTGACTTCCTTGGGTGATGAACAGCAGCATGGAAGTGTAAGCTCAATAAATCCTTTCCTCCCCAACTTGCCTTTTGGTCATGATGTTCGTGCAGGAATAGAAACCCTGACTAAGACAGTAGTGTAGAACAATAACCAGACCCATCCCCCACTGCAGTAAAGTGATAGGAGTGACACGCTTGGCCTAGAGGCTCTGAGTTTGAGCTCCAGCCTGGGAGCGAGTCTTTAATTTGTTTAAACTGATATAGTGGCTTAGATCAACCCGTTTGAAGCCAGCCTGGGCTACATAGTGGGTTCCAGGCCAACCTGGGTTATAGGATGAAGACCTTTCTCAGAACTTTTTTTCTAATTTTTTTTTTTAAATTTTGTCCAAACCAACTGAAACGTGAAAGAGGAATTCATTTTATCACCTAAAATGTTAGTAAGTGAAACCTACTTCAGGTTTGTCAGGTTAATTGTAACCTGCTGATTCAGAATGCTGTATGTGCATAAGAAGCAGAGAGATGGATGCCTGATCAAGTGGCAAGTGACTATCTCTTCTCAGGAGGATGAGACCAGGAGACTGAATCTGAAGCCAGCCTGGGCTACACAGTGAGACCCTGTCTCAAAAACAACAGAAGCTGATCTAAACAAGAGGAACTTTGACCGTATCATTTTTACTACTTGATATACTGGAAGATATTACAGTTAAAATACAGGGCATAGCAGTGGCTTTGCTTTTGAGGTTTAGAGTACAACCTCTCTTCCTCGACAGTCGAGAATAACAGACAAGGGCTAGAAAGATGGCTTGGTGGTTAAGAGCACTGGCTGCTCTTCCAGAGGACCCGGGTTTAATTCCCAGCACCCACATGGCAGCTCACAACTATCTCTAACCCCTGATCCAGGAGATCTGATACTCTCCTGCAGACAAAATACCAATGTACATAAAATAAAAATAATTTTTTAAAAAGAGTAGCAACAGTTTTAAGTGCTACTCCATTAAAATACATTCTTTAAATATTTTGAACAGCAGTGGACTTTTGGTTATTAGATTTTTATGTACAGATGTTTTTGCTTATTAAATTCTGATAGGTTCATCATAAGTTGAAAAATTATAAATGCACTTAATATGCTAATCATAGCTTAGCAACACAGTAATAAACTGTCGACTATCAGTTTGGGACCATGTGGCTGACGAGGGGCTGCAGCTATATGCCCCTGTCAGGAATGTTATTAGCACAGGTAAGAAAAAATATATATGCAAGTTACGGGCTGTGTGAAACCTTCCTGGTTGGGGATGTCACTCAGGTACAGGCTTACCTAGAGTGCAGGGCGCAGCTGGAGCGAGTGCTCGGCCCTGAAGGGCATACATCCCCCTAGCTCCAGAACCAGACTTTTATTTTTCCTACTACCCCATGATATTTAATATAACCAGTGTGTACCAGTATGGAGTCACAGCAAGAATCCCAAAGAGTTCATTCAAACAATACCTGGCTCATGACAAGCACGCCCTGCACTGGGGCCACCACTAGCATCAAGACAAGAATCTAGAGCTCCCATTGATATCAGTGTCTCAAGCAGCTAACAGGGAGTGTGCCCTTCCTGGCTGCTGTTGCCAAGAGAAACTGGTAAAGGTGCACGAGGGCCCCACACTAACTGCTCTCCTGTCAGTTTTCCTCAATGCCAAGAACACAAGGTTTCTAGAAAAATCATGCAATGATCAAGAGACACATTTTGTTTTATGAGGCCTTGTGAAATGAAAAAAAAAAAATTAGTGGATCTTGCCTTTCTTTCAGTATGTATATGATAATGAACCAAATAACATTATATATAGTAAAATTTCTGGTACTGTGGTTTTAATAATAATTTACCTGTATCTGGCTTTAAAACAACCTCTTCTGAATTACCAACTCTTACCCAATTTTCTTCCTTCAAACATGTTCCCTGCTTTGTCACAAGAGTAGGTACTTCTAACTTCCGGATTGGCCAATGTCCAGTAGTGAAATATGCATACATAGCAAGAGCCATCTGGGTTTGCAAACAGTACCCAGATGACTGTGGGCTGAGACGGGTCACACATTAGACCCCCTGAACTACACACTTCCTCCCTTACATGACTAGCTTTACACGGCCACACAGCCGCGGGAGGACAAAAATTAATAAGCAATTGCCCTGTTTGTGGTTGCAATGGATTCTTTTGTGGTACAACAGAAGAAAGGTAGTTAACCCATCCTGTGAGATGGTAAATTGAGGAGACCTGCCTTCCTGCTCCACTGCAGGGAACTTCATGGCCTCAAAGAATCCAAAAGCAATTCCTTGAGATGGTTGAGATAATGCTAAGCCTTCATAAGCCATGTCTTTTGAGCAAACGGTACAAGAGCTGTATTTCTGTTTTAGTTTGTCAACATTTTAGTGACTAATCATTTAAATAGGCTGTCCCTGATGTCAAGGGTTGTGGAATCAATTTTAATCTGTCCATATGAGCAAATCACTGGTGGCATGGACATCCTGACAGATTTTAAGTGTTGTTTCAGTACTAAAGTGCATTAGGTACAAAATTAATGTGTGGTGGTGAAGATTTCATAAATTACCACTTTGAAATGATCTCAGAGTTTGATATCATTCCCGCAGCTGCCACAGACATTTCAGCCTTTTTTCCACATTTTAAAAGTCTGTGAGCATTCCCTTGTAAAATTCGAATGCTATTTAACTTTTTTTCACTTAACTGTGGCTTTTTGTTTATTCATAACATCGTAAGAAGTTTTAGTCAAACTCAAAATACATATTGGAGTGCTGTGAACATGACAGAACATTTTAGTTGCCAGGGAAAGCCCTGTTTTACTTTTGGTGAACTTTAATCTTGATCTGTATTGTTTCTGTGAACACATAGAAATGCTTGACTTTTCTTGTTACAAGTCTGGTGTGTGAGAAGAGTGTCAACTTTACAAGACTACAGGTTGCAGGCACGGATCTCCATTCCTCTCTCCTACTGTTCCCTGGAAATGTTCTTATTGCTGACAGTTCTGGGACTGTGTGAGAGGGAAACTGTCCTTTTTAACATTAAAAGAACACACTGCCCGGGGCCAAAATTCATCTAGGAATAGCTAACCTTGTATGTTACTTAATCATATTTTCTTTTCAAGGACAAAATAATTCTTTCTTTCATTCACTTAAATTCACTTAGTTTGTGCTGATTCCGTAATCCCAGCAACTTGAAGAAAGTAAATACAGAGAAATACTGTTGGAAATGTATTTGGCCGTGGCCACTATGAGTGAAATGAGAGCAGCTGTAAATTATCTACAAGGAAGACCACTGAGAATCTGCTTGATTGAACTTTCTGATGTAAAGGTGTATGCGACTCTGAGAACCGTGACATCTCTTGTTTTTCTTCCTTCTTTTGCACTGCCTGATAGCACTGAATCCTAAATCCCAACTCAGACATCTGAATACACATACACTCATTCCCTGCTTCCTGTTAAGCTGCAGTCCCTATGGGGCTTGGTCTCTCATTTTCATCTCCACAGAAGTGTGAGCACCGGCACACACCTCTTAAGTCCCAACCTTTGTCCAATCCAGCACTCTCTCATGTTCCAGATGACAGATGGCAGTTCAACACTGCCAGTTCCCTGTTCAAGGAAATCCCTTCCACTCACGTTCAAAGCAGTTCCGTGGCCTCGCTCCAACAAAGCAAGACTGCCCCCCTCTATAAACTGTCTGCCATAGTTACAGGCACTGCGGTCTACCATCTTGCTACAAACTTTTTGCCTATAGTAATGATTGTTTTGGTCCAGGTGTGTAACTCAGTTGCCTGTGGTTATTTCACCTATATTAAAAACAATGAAAAAAACCCAAAATTTCCATGTCCTTGATGCCTACAACAGAGTCAAATGTACAGTGTTCAGTTTTCTGTCTCTCCCCAGTTTTCCACTAAGTTGCTTCAACCTAAAACCTAATATTTCTTCTTGTGACCAATCCCGACAGGACTAACTTTTAAAATATTTATTTTTAAATATTTATTTTTAAAAATAAAAAGAATGTGCTTTAAAACACATAAATTAGCAACCTGTGTATGTACAGGATATTCCTAGAACAAGACAAACTGATCATAGTTTTTATCATATACTTAGACTTTTCATTTTGTTCTTTGAATACCATATTCACAAACTAACAGAATTTTAAGTGCAGCTTTTTGAAGAGGAACTGGGAATAGAGACATGCTGGTGAGGGTTTGTCTTGTGTCTCACACTGCATCTCCTTCATTATTACTGTCTGAAATACATTAAAAAAAAAAAAAAAACCCAAAAGCTAAAGAAAGCTACTCAGACCCAGTTAGAACTTAGAAATATACACCATTTAGTTCTCTTCCCTGGAAGTCATTGCATCTTCTCAGCAAGAATCATAAAAACAGACTTCCACTTGGCAAGCGTGAAGCTTAAACTGTATTACCATCCCATTCTGTTTTTGAAAGACAGCAGATTCTGGAGAAAGGATGAGGCAAGTGAGGGCATCACTTTTGTTGGTATTAAGTCACGACATTAATGTTGGACAGTGGTGCACGCCTTTAATCCCAGCACGTGGGAGGCAGAGGCAGGCGGGTCTTTGTGAAGCCAGCCTGGTGGTCTACAGAGGAAGTTCTAGTATAGCCAGGGCAGGAAGCCCTGTTGTGAAAAACAAAGTCACTATATATTAAAAGCAGGAAACCTCCTTGCAGATATTCCATGGAAATTTTGACTGGTTGGTTGGGGCCTTCCTTTGTAGTTTGCACCCATTGCTCTTATGAGTTGAGCTGTCCCTACCACCCCAAATTCGTATGTGGAAACTTAACCCTTACTGCAGGAGTTGGGAGCGGCTCTGAATAGACACTACAATTAGGTCAGATGAGGTCTCTGTTGGGTGTAAATGCCGTGTGACGTCCTCGAACAAAGAGGAAATATGGACAGAGACAGGTATTTATAGAGGACAAACAATGTGAAGGAAACAGGGAGAAAAGACCCATGGAAAAGCCAAAAACCGATGCTTGGGGACAGTCCTACTGAGCTTCTGGAGGAAGGCCTCCTTGCTGCTGCCTCCACTGTGGGCCTCAGAACTGGAGACATCAGTCTGTTACCTAAGCCTCACCATGTGTGGTAGCTTGTTATGGGAGGAAGCCCTGGTGAACAAATACAACTACACCTAGAGAAATCACCTGTAAATAACCAGTTTCAGAAGACCAATCATTTAAAGAAGTCAACTTAGATAGCACTATAAGGTTTTTTTGAAAACTAAAATGTATAAGAAATGTTTTAGGTATCTTAGCAGGTCTCCCTAGATTTTTACACTAAAAAGTATTAGGGTATCAAAATTAGGCAATGTGCTACCTAGACTAGCATTTCTCAGCTTTTCATTAGCTTGTTAAATCATCACGACCAAGGACAGAACTTCCTTGCTGTTCTCTTTTCTAAACAATACTTAACAAAAAATGATTTAATAAAGTCATTTTATTAACTCCGCTTCTACTTCAGAAACACCAGCCTTACAGCCCTGAGCTTGGTTTGTGGGGCCGGCCTGTTAATCTGCTGCCATTTCTGCATTTTGAAGTTCTATTCACTTATGGCTTAGACACATACTAGACCGCTTTAATTTAGTCATAAGTTTCTTTACATTCAGTGCTGCAGTGTTTAGTCAGTTAGCCAAGCTGTCATCTGGCCGTTAGAGTTATTATGCGTAAAATATGGTCTATGGTAAAGGCATTCAGTTAGGCCCCATACTTTCACCTGACATTTTATTGTAATGTGAACTATAAAATTCAGATGTGAAATTCTATGCATCATTATGAGCAATTCAAATATCAAGGATAAATAACTGTCGTGCTAACTCTCTAAAACTGCATGACATAGAGAACTGCCACCATTTTAAGCTCATGACATCACAGTTAAGTGAAGCAACCATTAACCATCAGCATTCCAACATGGCTTCTTTCATGTCCCATGTTCTTCATCTTGGCCTGAGTAGGAAATCTCATGTTCTGTGAGCCATTGGTTCTCACCTAGTCAACCTTCTACCCTCAGGCAGTGCAGGGACAGTAAGCAATGTTTAAAGATACTTTTCATTTTAACTAGGGCAGAGGCGAGGCACTACTGACCTCTAGCGAGTAGAAGCTGGACATGCCATTCTACAGTGCACAGGACAGTCGCCTATAGTAACTGTCCAGCCTAAGATGCTGGCCATGTTGAGGCTAAGACAACTTAGTAAATAACCACATTATTCTTCAACATTATTCTTACCCAAACGTCAATGCCCCACTTTCTTGAAATCAGCATTTCAAGCCCATGAAAATAGCTTTAAACCATGAGATGATTGTTGCTGTGATTGGAATATTTATGCTCTCCTGAAATTCTCATCTTGAACTCTTTCAATGGCTAATGTGATTAGGGGTAGGCGGGACTTTGGAGAATGGCCGTCATGAGGGATCCACCCTCTTGATTGGAATCAATGTCCTTATGAAAGGCATGAATGAATGAACTTGTCTCCCCCATTCTACTTTAGGAAGACACAAAAGAACAAGCTCTACCAGACTCTTCTGGAGCTATGGTCTTGGTTTCCCAGCTTCCAGAACCTAAGCAGAGTTTGTTTATAAATGATCCAAAATAAGAGATTCTGTTAAAGCAGCGGGAAGGAATCAAAACGTGTTTATGTGTTTAATATTTATTTATAAACGCTCACTTTTAATTCACCTGGAAAAATGTGAGTTGATTTCTAAAATTATGGAAATTCCAGAAGCTTCAATCTCCACATTGTATACTGGCATATATGTGGAGTGGCAAACAATATATGTGTTTTAACTAATATATGATGATTACATGCTTAATTCTTCTTGTTCAAGGGCTGAGGTTGAAGGAGGCTTGATACAGGACAGCAGGAAGGAAAGACACTGAAGCTTTGGTGGACGTCTGTAAAAGCAAAACAAAGCCACACACACGGCAGGGCAGGGGACTGCTTTCTTCGTTTTATTTCAAAAGTACACAAGGTCACAAAACTAAGAGCAAGTTTCTGTTTTTAAACAAAATCGTTCTTACAAACTTTAAAATCTGCATCATTGGATATGTAAGCCAGATATTTGAAATACAAAATCTGAAACTGATACTACCCATTCTTTGCAAGTGTAGCTGTCAGATTAGTATTCTTAATACAACTGTGTTTATTGCCAAAATTCACAGTTAGGAACAAGAATAAGTCGATTGGTGAATTGTGGTCCTCTTAGCACCGGTGTCATTAAACAAATTAGCAGAAATCCCAAAACTCATCTTTGGCAGACTTCTTAGTGTCTGAATAAACACAAAGCCCCAAACTGATGGTCTCTATACTCTGGATTACAAACTGGGCCATATTTATCAGCTTGAATTTAGAGCTTAGGGATGGTAAACAAACGGCCTTCCTAAAGGAAAAATAACCACAATTCACAAATGTATTTATTCCCTTGTTCTGTAATATTTTCAAAAGGAATCTTGCTCAAATACAGATTATCTTAGTGTCAAAGTAGGCAAACGAGAAATTTGACCGCAGAACGTGTTGCCTTTATTGCCGGAATATCCAGAGGCATTTGAAATATTAAAACTTGCCCAGAACATTTATACTATGAAACACAATAATGTTATAAACATATATGTACATATATAATATATAATGCCGCAAACCACTTAAAGTTGTGCCAGCTGTTTTCTACACACTACTCTGTAAGTGACACATTTAAAGCATTCACCACATAAAATAGGAACATTTTCTGTTCACACTGAAATAAGGCAGCTGAGAGCACTCTAAACACTGTTGAAAATATTTTAGAAAAAACAGAAACCTATGAACATTCACATAGCTTCAAATTTACATGCTGTACACACAGAGACAGTAGTTATTTAATAAGTCACACATTAAAGAATAGCCAACTCCATGCAGTGAGTTCTTTTTTAGTCAAAAAGTTTCCTTGCCTCTTCACTTAATCTAATTCCCAGGGCACAGTCTGAAATTCATTTCTTAAAAGAATTCAGATTCAAACCTCAGTCTTTTTGCCCATTCTAGACAAAATACTGTACTACTGAGTTCAGTCTCCAGGTGTTAGGTCTCTCAGTGTAGCTCAGGTTTGCTTTGAACTGGCTACTGGCCTCAAATCCACGATCTTCCTGTGCCTTGAGTTCTGGGCTTATAGATGTGTAGTCACATGTACCAGAAATTAGGCATTTCCATAATCTATATGGATTTTCCCTACTAAACACATTCCGTCTGTGTTTCCATACTAATAAACCCTTGGTAGATAACCAAATTTAAGGAAGTATTTGTCTATGTAATAGGAAATCACGAAAATCAATATCAGACTTTGCGCAGCAGGGGAGGCTTTCTAACAGGAAAATACTACTAAGATTATCAATAATAAAACTCATAAACAGTTCTGTATTCAGAACATAGATTATGGAATCTGTAGTGTAATTTCTCTCGGGATTACCCCATGGAACATTAAAATATGGGTTAAGTCTCTCATGTATAGAGTGGAATCAGAAAGGTCTACTACTGTGAAGACAGGGCTGGCCCTGAACTCATACTGGCTCTCAAGTTAAGACGCACCAACGAAGTTGTTGAGCTGTTGACCATTATGAGTATTGGTTCTAGAGCAAATACTTGTTCCCTAGTTCAACTAAAATCAGTGAGGATTGTTTGGGAAATTCCTAGTACTTGTCTGACCTTTGGGTAAACCAAGACTAACGATGAGAAGCGATGCAGACCAAAACCTAAAATGTAACTATCTTTCTGATTCTCTATCCTCCAGGTCTGTGGGTATTCACAGTGTTTTGTTTTGTTCTTTAAACAAGTTTCTCCTTCAGATTACAGTTGCTACAGATTGGGACTAAAAAATAGATACCCTAGATTTTGTTTGCCTTTAAATAAATATAAAGTCTAAGGAAAGGAAAAGATTCCACATCTCTGCTTTTGTAATTTTTACCTAGCATGGTCTTCATTACCTAAAATTCATTAAGATCGACATTCCAGTTTATTCTTGTAATATCTTACAAATATGCCAAACATGAGAGTCAAACGTGGCTATGGTTATGAACTAGAAACACTTGTCAGAGCGTACTGAGGGTGTGATTTTCTTTTAAATCCTAATAAACAATGGCATCATTTAAGTGACATCAAGAGCAGAGGAGGAAAGGCAAGACTGAGACTCTAGGGGTAGAAGGGAGCCACAGCGATGTGCTTCTGAAAACAGTACCTCCACCTCTAAGCACCTTTAAGGTAGGTGATAGCCAGCTCATAGGCACCAGAGAGTCACTGTAGAAATCAAATTACCTAAAAGGGCACAGATGCAAACATCACAAATATAAAAGGTAATTTTATGTGAGGCTTAAACCTACTTTTAAAAAATGCTTCCAAATATGTAAAACTGTACACGGATCCATTACATGGACACTCAGTTTAAATTCACCATTAAAGAGTATACACAATATTCTGCCTAATCGTAAATGCATGCCAACATTAATTTATAATGTAGCATTTACCAGCACAGCACCTGAAGAGATTAACAGACCAGTTCCCTAGGGGAGAGGGTTTGCAGTTAATGAAATCTTTTATTACAGACCTTATCTACTATAAAGAAAATGCTGGCTCATTACACTACACACACTCCCTCACAATCTAAGGGATATACAATAAATTCACTTTTTTTTTCCCTACGAAAACTATATTTAATACATTTGGCAGATAGGAGTATTCCCTTTACTCCTTTTAAAATCTCTTTTAAGAGGAAGTCACTTTCACAAAACTAAGACTCAAACTTGATTTCTGACAACTATTGAGAGGCAGGTTTGGCCACAGGTCAGCAAACACATTGCCCAAGTCTGGACTTCAGGACTAGTGGAAGACACTTAACTTGCCTCAAATATATTTGTTCACTGACTCTTAGAGAAAAATAGCCTCTAGGAACCGTAATCCCAATCAAAAGCCTAGATTACATGTTTCTGCAACATAAACTATGCAGTATGGACTGCCACAAACAAAAACGCAAATTTAAAAATCAGTAATTTGAGAATTCTCATCCATTACTGCCAGATAAGTGAATTAACAGCCTTCCTTCCTTCCTTCCTTCCTTCCTTCCTTCCTTCCTTCCTTCCTTCCTTCCTTCCTTCCTTCCTTCCTTCCTCTCCAATTGCAAAAATATCACCTAAAGTAGAAAGCCAGTGTTTAGCTGCAGAGTGACAAATCTGGCACCGTCACCCTGCCTGGTCAGTTTTGCAGTGGTCCACAGGCCCCAAGGCACAGACACACCTCATCGGTCCTCCTCCTATCCCGACCAGTGTAGCATTCAAGGGTTTCACCAATGTGTTTAGCAGAAGCAAATGCTTCTGAAGCTGAGAGGTACTTCTTTCTGTAGCGCACAAAAGGTTACTACTTCCTGTTGCCTCTGTAGTGTATCAGTTAAATACTTAAGAAACTGTTCATAGCTAGTCTAGTAATGCAGACTTGGAAGCCCAGCATTCAAGAAGCTGAAGCAGAAGGATCATGATTTGAGGCCAGCCTAGGCAACGAATGTCCTGAGGCCCAATCTCAAGACAACAACAAAAGAAAAGAGAAAGAAAGGAAAGAAATCATGTCATAGATGTTTATGAATGACTTAGAAGTAAAACTAGTCATTTCTAAAACACTGTAATGTCTCCTGCTCTTGCAGATAATCAAATACACTTAGAATTCTCAGACTATAAAAAAATTCATACATTAAGTCATTTTTCCATGGATTTTTTTTGAGAGATACTCTTGATCATAAATAGACAGATATCCTAAAAATGATGGTTAAAAACTACGAAGTATATCATTTTCAGATGATTCAAGAATAAACTTGGGATACAGGTAAATTCACAAATTTCTTGACCCATGACATCATATTCAAAGTGCTATATCTTTCTTAAGATATAAGATAAGGGCATTATTGTTTAGATGCCCTTAAAATCAGCTTGGTGAGAAACCCCAAGTTCTCCATATGGTTAATGCCATTACTCTTAAGCCTTTATTGTTTCACTATAACCAAAAAAAATCCTATGGAGCATGTTTCTTATAAACTTCTTCATATATATACATACATATGTGTGTATATATGTATATATTATGTATATATACACATACACACACACATATACTTATGTGCTACTGTTAACAAAATTTAGAACAGAGTAAGTTTTTGATATGTAAGAGAAGAAACGAACCATGGAAAGCAGACAAGAGAGGTGCAGAGTTCTATACTATAGACCCATCCTTGCTCTGTGCTGGAATCATCACGGGAATCGCTCCCATTCGACTTAGATTAGGGGCAGCTACCTTAGCGGGTGCCAGAGTCGGACTCTGAGGAGCACGTTCAAAGTCTTCACTGGGGACTTGGTTATACTGCGCCTTGGAATACCCTTCCATGTTAGACGGGGACATGGATCCCAGGGAGGAATGGTTGCTGCCAATATAGCTCCTGGCCGTGGATGTCCGACTCTTTGGAGGAGGCACATCTTCCCTGGAAGACAAAGTCCCCAATACATGCTAAAAATAAATGTCAGTTTCTAAAAACTTACACTTATGTAAGCTACAAAGCATGGGTAAGTACAAAAATACAAACACTGAGCAGAGGAAGGCTTCACATTATTAACTGTGTACCTGTCCCAATTTATTCTCTTGGTCAGACCATAGGGAACAGGCACTGAACTGTGGCTTTGCACAAATGCAGGTGTTTGTCATGTGTGATGGAGAAGACATCTCAGTTTCCTAGCCTAGCATCAGTGATCATGTAGGTAAGCCATAACATTAACACTTAAAAAACCACTGATACATACACATATTCTAGTCTCCAAAGAAGAGAGACTTCCTTTCCACTGTGACAGTCCTCTAAGACTTCAGCCAAAAACTATACATTTCTGTTTTCAATACCTGAGAACTGGTACCTAAGAATTTTCATCACGTATGGACATAGAATATAAGCCTGAATAACTTTGGGTGCATCTTAAAAAAACAAGCGTTCAGATTGCCAGTATCCAGACCTAAGTAACAACAATTTCCAAGTTGTGAAGCTATTTAAGTCGTGCTCTTATTTAAAAAAAAAAAAAAAAAAAAAGTATGGCCCTAGTTCAAATCTACCAGTTTAGAATATTTAAGAAAATAAGCCATGTGTGGTAGTGTGCACCTGTGACTCCACCACTGAGGAGACTGGAACACTACGATTCTGACTTCGAAGGCAGTTTGGGCAACCTGGTGAGACTGTCCCAAGAAGAAAAACTAAAACTCTATCACCAGTCCCACAAACTACCCAGGTCACTTAATGCCCATTTCACAGGAATGGCGGGTGTCCCTGAGACCCAAGCCATTTAATGCCCATTTCACAGGAACAGCAGGTGTCCCAGGGACAGACATTTTGCTGTGATTCTCAAAACAGGACAAGAAAACGTGAAGGTTTCACAGCACAGCCAGAAGCGATCCGACCGATGCATCTGAACACAAATGTTTGGCCAGGATTTGAAGGAGAAATCAGAGAGTTCACCCAGGTCTCCTAATACTGTAGTTCACTAGAGTGCCCCGGGCGGGAGTTTCCGGGATGGGGCTGGTTGTTATACACCTTAGGAGTCTAGTTTCACTGAATTACCTAATATCATGATGCACTTCCTTCTCGTACTTCTCTTCTCTTCGTTTTTTATGACAGCAGAAGAGGATGGCCCCGATGAGCACAAGGGCCAGCAGCGTCCCTATGACGGCGCCTGCAATCGTTCCAGCTCGGTTGGAGGCTACAGTGAGGTTGCAACAGAATTAGAAGGAATAGAAAACGTACCACACAGGGCTTAGTACTGAAAGTATGGTGTGTGTGTGTGTGTGTGTGTGTGTGTGTGTGTGTGTGTGTGTGTGTGTGTGTGTGTGTAGAAAGAGAGAGACGGACAGACAGAATCATTTCATTGCATATATTAACCTTCAAAAGAGATCAACAAGGCTTTTGCCTAGCAAGGAAAATATATAAAAAATATTTTCTTTTGAATGACATATCACCCAAATTTAAAAACTGATAGACTCTGAGTCCAACCTGTCTTGATTAGCACACAGAAATTCGGGAAGCTTCTCGCACTTCAATGACTAAATAGTGGACCAAAGTGGATCTGACAACTTTGAGCTCCTAAAGTGTTGGTTTTATTGATCAAAGTGTAGTGTCTTCTCTTCTGCATGAACTAGGAAAATGAGCAAGCACCCACTGTTCTGATCAGTGTGCGCATCCTTGCCTTCAGTGCACCCTCACTGGATAAACTGAGCCAGGCTATGAGATGCTAACAGAAACTAAGCATACGAAGGAATGTACTTACGAGGGACAACATCTAGCCGCAGCATACACTGGTCAGAACCCACTCTGTTCTGCACTGTGCAACTGTATGTCCCAGAATACTCAGAACTGGCGTTTTTCACGGATATAACAGGAGAAGTCATTTCTATGAAAGAAAAGGGTTTTATAAAAGCAAATCTGTTTTTACAGGATGTATCGCTGTCAGTTTGTAATAAAGCTAATAAACCTTCTGTAAGTTTGGCAATGCAGCTAAAGGACAGATAATGCTAGGTGCCGACAAATTGCCAGAGGCAGATGCACGTCTCCAGAATTTATACAACCAGCCTGCAGGTCCTACAAGCAAGCACAGTTCCTATAATCTCTCAGTCACAGCCTCAGCTAAAGCAAGGTGGTTGGTCTACTGCATAGAAGTTATAATAATCACATGAATGGTTACATACAGCCAAGTTGTAGTTTTAGCTCATGCCCCATCACATAGGTTCGGTTTAAACTTACACAGGTAAGTTACTGGAAAATCAGTAAGAATCCGGGCAGAACTACCATGATAGCACTCTGATACTTTCGCCACTGATCTGTGACCCTGCACAGTTCCCAACATGAAAAAAACATCTGCTACAGTAACCAATTACAATCTGCTAAAGGAGAAATCTTTATAGAAATATTTCTTCTTTGAGGACACTTGGTTGTGATTATAAGATACTGAATAATTTTCAAGGTGATTTGGATTATTCTGTATAGACCAAGGAATTTAAAGTATACCACACACATACAAACACCACTGGGTTTAAATCTAAATCAGTGACACAAGGGGACCATTTTGGTACCTAACAGAAGCAGTACCTGCTAGCCACGGAGTAGGCATTGTCTGGGAGTCTGACAATTTCTGCCATTCATACTGCAGTGGAAGGGAACCTTCTTTTGGTTCACATTTTAGCTTGAAGTCATTTCCAATCTCTTCCGATCCATCCACGAAGCATCTTGTACCCGAAGGCTTAACTAAGAGAAAAGAAATGAAATGACAGCTTCCTCCAAGAGAATGGGATTTGTCTTTCTAACGGATCACGTAAGCACCGTAAGCACAGAATATGATGCACAGCCACTGACCCCTCCATCAGCCAGGATGGGGCTCAGAATGGACAAGAGAACAAAGAATGATATGTTGTCGATCCAGCTTACGCAGCCTTATCAAACACAGACAGGTAATGAGCTCAGGCAAGCAGCCATTGCATAAAGGCCAGTGCACCTCAGATGCAGCTCAGCTCTGTGCACTGCCAGTCCATAGGCACATGTCAGAAAAGCAGGGATGGTGCGTCTGGGCGATGATGCCCCCGGAAGCTCCCCTCCATTCCTTACCTAGTCTCTGTCCTTGGAAGGCAGCCATCTGTGAGTACGTGCCAAGTCATGTCTCTCTAGGTGCCGTTACTGGACAATCAGGGCACTTATTAATAACACTGATCACCGGGACGATCCGCTTAGTGCAGCACAGATCATTTAATATGTATTTACACGAATTCCAAGCCATTCAGACAGCAGAGTCATGAAAGGTAAATGGGAGGTTATCTCCAGACCTCCTGAGTAACGGTCTAGAGTAACAACTAACGTCATTACCTGCAACTTACCCCAACTCTGACCTAATACCTTGGCATTGCATGCTGTTCTGCACCTCACTGAGGCCTGACGTTTATGAAATCAAATTAATATGATGGTCAAGTGGGTTTAACAAACGTCTATACAGTCATTGTTTTGTACTTTAGTAGGTAATTGGTTTCAGACGCTATGAGGATTCTCAACTGCCTTACATAAAATGACGTAGTATTTCACTTGGCCATTCCTGGTTAGACTTGAAATTACATGTAGATTGCTTGTAATACTTATTACAATGTAAATGGTACATGGTTGTTATAATAACTGGGGGAAATCATTAAGTCTGTACCCTATGTATCCACAAAAGCTTCCAAATAGTTTTTGATCCATGGTCTGTTCGGTGGGGATGTGAACCCCAAGGATAGAAAAGGGCTAAGTGGGTACCCATTAAGCAGGAGTCCTAACTTCTCTCCTGGTGGCCGCAGACAGCCTTACTTCAAACTGGCTCATCAGATTTCTATCATATGTCACAGATCTTTTCTCTTTCTGGAATCATGACTTGAATAGTAAGGTTGGGTACTTTAAGCCCTGACGTGTGTATCAGTAATCATCTTCGTTAAAGGCTGATTAGTTTTCATTACATCAGTACAAGCCAAGTGTGTCTCCCCGTTCATCTACTGATGAACCCCGTAGTTTGGGGACACCTCTAAGACCTGCTTACACAAGCTCACCAGGACCAAGTGTGCAGTCTATAAAGTCAAAAGGGAGAGCCAGGGAATTATGATCACCACTACACAAGATGCCAACATCCTTAAAGGACTTGGGGATACTCTCAAAAAAGCAGAGATCGGCTCTCAGGCAGCTATTTCTGAAGGGAGAGAGAGGAGAGTGGGGACTGAACATGGGGCGGGAACTGTCAGGAGGGGGGCCCACGAGTAATTAGTATCCTAATGAAGGTGTAGTGCAGGGCTGGTCTGCGAGCAATGCTGGCCAAACACTAAGTCGTTATTGTCATTTTCCTCAAGACCTTGGGAAAAACAATGCTTCTTCCTATGAAGTCTGTGGCTGGCTTTACCATCTATCTTCCCAGCCTGATAAATGCCAGCGTTATTGATTTCTTTCCCCCAGGCTAAGTTGATTCTCATGCTTTCTGTCCTACATGAGTTTTCCTTGTTTTACCATTATGAATAAAAGTTTGAGTTGGAAAATACACACACACACACACACAGACACACACACACAGATACACACAGTCACACACGCACAGATACACACACATGCGTACGTTCACTAGATTTTAACGGCCATTCCTGCTGATACCGTGATTGTGCTTAGCCACTTGGCCGTCAGTGCTGTTCTGTCCATGATTATTCTGGGAATTGCTATGCAAATCCCACTGCTCCCAATGTACCATTTCCCAAATTCTGATAGCCAGCTTCATGAAGCACATGAATACCAGTATGAAACACTCTACGTGTACCTAGACTCAGAACTTCCAGGTAAGTAGGCAGTCCCCACGGTCACTGAGCCACCGCAGCAGGATCTGAATAAGAGTTCAGACCACTTGTTTAAAGAAATTGTCACCAGTTTATGCAGTTTACAAACATAAAGGTCAGCTGGTGTTTGCAATGATGTCATATTCCCTTCTCTGTGTTCTTATTCGGGATCACTTTTACATCATAAAAAATACTTTTAACTAAAACCAATTGAAGCTAGAACGTTCAGATGGAACCAACTGAAGACCAGGACCCCTTGTGTGCTAAGTCAGTGAGGTGACCAACAACTAAGCCAACCTCTGCAGTTACCATTGGAATGCAAAAGCAATCCCACTTACTTCTCCAAGTCCCTGTCTGCTCACACAGGCATGCTTTATTAGGGGCCCTGGCCTCTTACTCCTCCTAAACTACAACCAAGTCTAGAGACTGACAAGAGGTAAATGTCTTACATCATTATTCCCAAGAGTACCTTAAGTAATTCTAGCAATCAGCATTTCCTACGAAAAGCCAGTCTCCCTGAGCTCTGAGACACAAGACAGGGAAATCACTACCGTAATACAGAGAATTGATGGTTGTGTTTTACTTCATGAAGTTTGCACCACACTGCGTGTACAATCTACCGCAAGCAAGTTTTAGATACAGACTGACAGCCTTTCAGAGCCTCCTAATTTGAAGAGATTAATTGTACACCTTATTTCAGATTCTAAAGATGGATAACTGAGTTTTGAGTCTTTGACAGCTTACTAAGATGTTGAAGCATCCTTTGTAACTATCCAAAGAAAGCTACAAGGCACCCCAGCAACTATCTAATCCCTCAGCTGAAGGACAGAAACAGTGGTAGGTAAGGAGGTGAATAGCCCGAGTCCGTATTCCGTTCATTCTACCATAGTACATGTCTCCTCCGATTGAAACATTCCAGTAACGTGGGGCTAGTGAGGCAGCTCAGTGGATAGGATGATGTAGTAAAGCTCTTTCAGACGACCCAAGTTCGATTCCCAGCATGCACATCAGACAGTTCCAAGGACCCAAGTTCGATTCCCAGCATGCACATCGGACAGTTCCTAACTGCATACCACTCCAACTCCATGGGGAGCTGATGCCTCTGGCCTGCATGAGCACTGGCACACACGCACATACGCGCACACGGACATCCACATCTACATACTTTAAACTAAATCTTTAAAAATACAAATAAATACTCTGAGTAACTAATCGTAGAAATCTCATCGATCCTTAAGAAAGTAAAAGATTAAAACACAGAAATATTTTAAAGCTGAATGAGATCTTAGGCCTGATGATAATTATTACATCTTTATGCTTCAGCGTGATAGGCTGAAGTCAAAGGAAACGAAAAGGTTTAATTCTCAGGAAAATTTCCAAAGAGAAAATAAAAAAATCTTACACAGGTTAAGGTAACTCCTGGCTTAGTCCACTTCGGCTCAGATGAAGCTAGATCACTATTTTAAAGGCAAATTGTCTTTGTCTTATAATTCTGGAGGTCCAAAAACATAGAATCAACTGGATCTGCTTGGTTTCCAGTAAGCACTTCATGACCAAAGCAAAACTGGCAAAGACAGCCTGAAGGGGTCAAAGAAGCTACTCAACTGTACCAACCTGCTTCCATGGTCATGAATCTAGCATCTGGAACAACATCAATCCCTTCACAAGACTGGAAGCTCCCTGACCTACTAACCTAAAAGCTCCACCCACTTCCTAAGCCTCAGTGAGTTTTGAGTCACAACACACTCAAACCATGGCAGAGGTCTACTTCCTAACTTCTACAAATTAGGCAGTCCTCTTCCTTTCTCCATTCAAAAAGGGAGAGACTAGCTGTTTTCTGCTGTCCAAGGCTATCAGAAGTACTTTAAGATGAAACCAGCCTGGTCTTCTATGAGCACTGCTACTACATGCTGCAGCCACTTTCCCTGCCACCATGTAACCCCGTGGATAACAGGAATGATGACTTACCAAGAACAGTCAGCAGAAATTTCCTATTTGCAACTCCAGGAGCTTTCTTCACTTTGCACTGGTAAGTGCCAATATCAGACAACTGCAGATTGGTTACATTTATAGACGCGTCACCAGACTTGACGTCATTACTTGTAAAATGTACCCGTCCTTTCAGATCCGCGTAATAGTTATCATAAATTTTGTCTCCAGAATACAAAATGATCTAAAAGCAAAATAAGAAAAGATTAAAAAAACAAACAAAACCCACCTCATTTCATAATTGTACGTATTTCACAATAAGATCCCTTGTTCTTATCCTGAGAGTTGGAGGCCAAAAGACGGTACCAGACACAAATAACAGGTCACAGCTGGAACAACTCCAGGTAACCCTATTATCTGAGTAGTATGGGTGGAAAATAACATACAAGAATATCTTTTTCTCCCCAATGTTAATGTAAAATGCAAAAGCAGGAGCATCCTGTGTTAGGAAGACACAGTTATCCAAGCACACCAAGGATGAGACACAGAAGGCACACTGGGGCTGAGTTGTAGCTCTCTGCTCCATTTCAAATGGGGAAACCAAAGAGGAACGGGGTCACAGGATGTACCCCTATCCGAGAAAGATAGCTCTTGATACTAGACAAAGACTCTACCACAAAACTGAACAAAACAAACAAGCAAACAAACGGGAAAACACAAACACACAAAAGAAAAACCCAACACGACCATAATCTACACAAATTTCTTGTCTCGGATGCCAATTATGTGCAGTATAACAGGAAAATGTCTCCCAGGGATCTTTTTCTCTGAAGGAACCTCTGGATTTTTCTGTATTAGACTCCTCTAGCGTGTCCACCCCACCCTGAGTCCACACACCCTCCTTTGTATGTATGGGAAGTGCCCGTCACCAGGTCCCATTCAACATCAGTTTGTTGAGTACACATAGGAAACAGCTCAAGGCGCCAGCACTCGGTCTGAACACACTGGCCTTTACCTGGCTCTGGTCTTGCCACACCCACTCGTCAACATCAATCAACATTCCCAAACTTCAGCAAACCAGATGCTGACTTCCTGTCTATTAAACTTTTCACTCAGAAGCTCATTTAGTCAGACACCTCTCACCAGTGCCCACGGGGAGCCACCTCATAAACTACCTCAGTGTTTTCCTAAGGACTGGTTGAGAAACGGTACCAGTAGCACTTACCCGACAATTTCACCTGTCTTCACTGATCTCTCCTTGCAATGTGGCAAGGATGGTGGAACTGTCTGGAACTGTCCCCTTGTAACAGTCACCCTAAAGCAGTGCTGACTCCTGTCACAGCAGTTTATTAGACAGACTTAGCTACATACCATCCATGTGCTGCACAGAGATGCTTCTGTCAAGCCAGGAGTGTGTATGTACAATGGTGGGGCCACAAGACTACGTCATAGCCTTTGTGTTTGTGTGTACATTATATGATGCCCGAATGATTGTAAAAGTCATCTAATGATATTCTCAGAAGATATCCTTCATGCTGAAACAGGCATGACTGTCTAACTAAAGGCCACCAACAGTGGCCAGGATGTGGTACAAGGTAAAGTATCACATAGAGATAAAAGGAACATGTCTCCAGCCCAGTCGTCCAACTTCAAAGTCCTTAGCGACCATCTATTAGGTTAGCTATCTTTAAACAGGAGTTCAGCTGACACATGGTATAGCCGGAATACTGTGGAGGCCTGCTCTTTTGGAGAGAGCTCTCCTCACCTGCCATCTTCCTTTGCATTGGATTTTACAGTGTACTAAATCTGAGGCCAGGCTTTTAACCCAGAAATGAACTCCAGACCAAGTGCCCAGTGTCATACTCGGGTCCTTAGCTTGCAAGTCTTGGGACTCTCTTTCCATGAGCAGACAGGCTATGGGCTCGGGGCGCACTATGCTTGCTGGTCTAAGAACAGCTCATTAGACTTCACGTCTCTGGTCACTCAGAAGGACAGAGGACTCCTGCTCTTCTACCTTAACCTCAGGCTCAGACTTCTGAGCAGACGAGGAAAGGGAGTGCCGGATGTCACTAGAAATGCCACCAACCAAAGAGGACACATGGAGGGACCCATGGCTCCAGCCGCGTATGTAGCAGGGGATGGCCTAGTTGGGCATCAATGGGAGGCGAGGCCCTTGGTCCTGTGAAGGCTTGATGCCCCAGTGTAGGGGAATGCAAGGGCAGGGAGGCAGGAGTGGGTTGGTAGGGGAGCATCCTCAGAGAAGCAGGGGGAGAGAAGATGGGATAGGCAGTTTGGGGGGTGGGGGAGTGGACCTGGAAAGGGATAACATTTGAAATGTAAATAAAGAAAATATCCAATTTAAAAAAAGAAAGAAAGAAAGAAATGTGTGTTCAGAGTGCAGACATCTTCACAGTGAGAGCCGGGGGAGGGGAAGTAAGAGTGAGAAAGGAGAGGCCCAGGGCGATGAGAGGAAAGGAGGCAATCTGTTCTTTGGGATTTTGTTGGGGGGTGGGGTGGGGTGGGGGATGGTTTTGTCTTTTGTTTCCTTTGGAAACAGGTCTGATCACACAATCAGAACAGAGGAAATCCATAGCCCTGGTCACTGACAGCTAAGGACACTGACAGCTTCTCTACCTCCTTCCCAAATGTCTGCATGTATCGAAACACACTCATTCTCTGGATGCACTAACTCAGTCATTTAAAAGACTTTCATTTTCATTTTTAAAATAACCCCTTCTCTCTTATTTGGACAATACGTAAACGTGTAACTTTTTTTTTTTCAAAGAGTCACATTATGTGGTGCAGGCTGTCGTCAACCTCGGCACTCTTCTGCCTTCATCTCCTGATGAGGGAATGCCAGGCGCACACCACCATGCTCAGTCCTTACAGCTGAACACTGCATCTACATACCAATATCACTATACCCGTGAGAACCTCAACTTCCCTCCTTACCTCTGCTCTAATATTTAGCTAAATGAAAGAAAACAAATGAGGCTGACACATAATGTTCTATATGAAGTGAATACGAAACTTGCAAGTGAATACGGAAACACGATGGGAAGAAAGACTCAAGCTTCCAAAGCTGCGGCTAACCTCCCGGGCTCAGCAGTGTGTCACCCGCATGTGCACAGGCACACAAACAAATAAAAAGTCAGGGTAACACTACAACAAACAATAATACTGTATACCTTTCTTACATTATATTATATCTTGTATCTTCTTTAACAAACTCACTTTTAGTCAAAGTCCTTAACAGTACCTACACTGCTGTGCAGCTGCTCCAGATACCCACAATTCCCTGCTCCAGATACCCACAATTCCCTGCTCTGGCCCCTCACATGCACGCCCAGACTTTCAGAGGCTCCCTAGGTCCTTGAAGCAGCCTTCTACTCACTTCTCCTTCATGCATTACATAGGCAGTATCTCCTGGGTGTGTCAACACACAGTATGACAGTGTTCCTCACTTATACCACACCTGAGCAGCTAGCTGACTGCTTTCTCCTAGGCCCCTGCACCCATTCTATGTGAAGGCACACCCGAGAGCCGCACTGGCTTGGACAGAGTGACCAGCACTGATCAAACTCACCACTTGATCCACTTTCTGGTTATCAGACGGGGATAGCAGCCATTCAATGTCCAGCGGTCCCTGGTCTTCGAGATCAAGAGTAAACTTGCATGGTAGATAGGCAGTTTCCCCTTTAGCTTTTTCGATCCTCTGTTCAGGTGTAGTGATACTCAGACCACTGGTGAAATCTGTAAAAAGAGCCACACAACATGGGTCTAAGCCTCTGCTACTGCCCTGGCACATGGTCCTGGGGCCTTTCCTGGGACCATAGTGATATGGGGTTTGGGTTCTGTGCAATGGAGTGGTCCGTGGTGCCTTTGTAATGAGTCCACTGATGTTACCATAGCCAAACAATTCCCTTTATAAGTCTGCCCTGTTTATGGGCTGAGTCTGTGTCAGCTGACCAAGCACTGGGATTATAAAGACGAAGCTCAGTTGCCTCATTCCTGCACAGCCCTCACCTAAATCTCAGGAACGTGAACAGCTGGCTTTTGGGGGTTTTTGTTTTTTGTTTTGGTTTTTTTGGTTTTGCCACTGAGCATGTGGCACCCATCTTTAATGACAGCACCAGGGAGGCAGAGGCAGGAGAATCAGAAGTTAGAGGCTAGCTTCTTAGGGTACACAGCAAGACTGTCTCAGAAACTGGAGGGGAGAAAGGTTTGCCATCAATTGTAGCAGCACATTCCTGAGACCCAGCACTACGGAACCAGACAGGAGGACTGAGAGCTTTGAACACCCACCCCCAGCTCCATAGCAAGACTCTCTCAAAACAGGCAGGAGAAAGCCAACAACCCGATAGAGCACTTGCCTAGCCTTTAGAAGGCTCTGTGGGTTCTTTGCCTGGGCACCATTAAAAAAAAAAAAAAAAAAAAAAGCCAATGTTGGTTTTCAAATCAAGATCCAAGGTATGAATAGTCTAGCCATTAGCTTGATTGACAACACAAATTCATCTATAATTCATCAGGTACATCTTTAAAACTATTTACATCATCATCAAAGTATCCCCAGCTCTAGTTTGTCATGTCTGCTAGGTTTTCTGTGACCACCTTTAGTTTTCTTCTGTTGTTCTGAGTCAGGGTCTCATTCATTAAGCCCGCCTGGTCTGGAACTCACTGTGAACTCTAGGCAATCCTCTTGCCTCAGGGTCCTAAGCTGTGGGTATTTTACAGGCATGAGGCACCAACTCCAATAGAGTTCCCACGTGTTAACTCAGATGTCTCACTGTCCGGGGCATGAAGCCTCGCCATTCTGTGCTGAGGGCAGCAGCTTTACCCTTCCGGGCTTGGATGTTCAGTGTTGGACAATTACACAACAAAGTCTGGACACTGAGATTATGAACGGTACCCAGGAACTGCCTCTCCCCACACCCATACTCCGGCCACCTTCCCCCTCCCTTCATCTTGTGCTCATCCTTAACATGTTGAACAAAAATTCGGAGTCAATCCCAAGTCCTCACTCTCCACAGTGACTATTTGATAATGTTTCTCCAATAATGTGTGGTATTATCCTTTCTATTAGGTGAGAGTTAATCTTAATATGCTACCTATCAGAAATAATATAGTGTTGGTCAAGTTGAAGAACAGAACTAAAGAAAAGCCACCATCCTACGCTTATTAACAATATCTAAGGACATTCCTCAAACGGAATAAAAATGCATACGAATCCTGTACATTCTTAAGTCGGACCGGTGAAATGTAACAAGAATGCACTGGGCAAGACCCAGGGTGAGGCCTCTGGATGCTCTGCTAAATCCAGTCTCGACTTTTAGGAACCACCCTGCAACCAAACTCCGTGGGAAATAACTGGGGTATCGGACCAGCAGTTGGGACTGTCCAAGATACAACCACACCAGACCACCAACACCCCACTTCTAGATCACCTTCCTGATCTAGATCGGCACCCTGGGTGAGCCCCGAACTTCCTTTCTTAGCCTAGACTATCCCAACATCCACGGATTTCTGTGTTAAGTCTCTGAGTTGGGGTTGGTTTTTCACACAGCAAAGGTTGACGATCCCCAATCTAAACCTACTGGCTGAGACCAAGCAATTGCTTAGCATCGTCCTGAAAGTCTTCTGGCCTTCAGTTTGCCTCATGTCTACATATTTATTTTATTAAAATAGAGTTTGACACTGGCATCTCTAGAGTTCTTGCTGAAGAGATATTGGACCTTTGGGGTTCTATGTATAATTTCTCATAAATTCAGTCCTGTGCCTACCTCCTTTTCAGAACACAGTCTACGTCTTCACCACCTTCCAGGAAGCTGTCTGTCCTTCCATCTGGGAAGTATCCCACCTGTTTCCATGTATCACCATTGTGCCTTTAACACATCTGGCACTAGTGTTTGTTTTCCTTTAGAAATCTACAGAACAGCTGACAGGGCAGCTACATTCCACTGCATTTCCTCAGGACTAGACTGCTTTTCCTCCCAGTGCTGCCTTGGAGGTTTAGGACCCATTAAGGCAGAAGACTTACCATGCATGATTATATATTATATTATATATTTTATAATTATATATTATATTATATATTTTAGAACTGTCAGGGAAATGTAAAATCTGCCTGAAGAAAGTCTTACATTTCAAGCGGTCTATCTTGTCTTTCTGATTTGCCAGTGGACAATGTGCTTAGGCTATAAGCAAATACTCCCGGATTTTATATGTGCACTTGCACGTGGGCATCCTCGGATACCAGGAGATGGTATTTTGCATGAGATATTTAAAGCAGCTTCGTAAGTGACTTTCAGTAGTTCTTTTTTTGAAATGTGTTTGCTCCTCACTGGGTTGTACTAAAAATGAACTGAAGTCTCAGGACCCTCACAAAAAGAGTTCTTGAGTTTCCTAGCAACATTCAGAGCTCTCTCCAGAGGCATCCTTTATTTTTTTAAGTGCTCAAGTATGCGCCACTCAGAACTGTATAAAACAAAAGACAGATATACTCGGTCTCAGGCAATAACTGTAAGCTGCGCATACTGCAGTAAACTGCAGTGAGGAAGTAACTCGAAAACTATTTGCAGGTTCAGACAGTGTTTGAAAACTAAAATATAATTTTTATTCAAATTGATTTTCAGGGTTTAATAAAATACATGGCACAAAAAAATTCAAGGCACAAGGCCTTCCAGAGGCCAGTTATGAGTGCTCAGAAGCGGCGTATATAAACAAACAGTGAAGCCTATCCCACACGGGCACTAATCGGAATAACATCTTGCAGCCTTCTGCTTGCTTTTCTTATCTCCAATTTCTAAATCAGTTGGGTCTTTGGAGCTTCTCTGCAGCACAGGCTAACTGAACATCAAAGTGATGAGACTCCATCAAAGAGTCTTTTTTCAGCCCTTGATGTCACTTCCTACTAAGTCTGTAGGAGATCTGATTCCACAAAGAAAGGCCATAGAGAAATGGGAGGAGCTACTGCCCCAAGGGGAAGCAGTCCTCTGGGTAGATGGCAATGCGGTCCCAGAAGAAGCGAACTTTTTAAGGTAGACGGCCCTCAAGGTGCTTTTCCTTTCCATCATGCAGTTAGAAAATGTTAAGGAAATATAATGTTGGTATTTGTCCTTTCTCGTGTTTTCAGAGAAGTAAAGGGAAGAGCTTTAAATTATTTTGAGTAAGGATACTTAAAGAAGACTTTATTGTTGTTTTTTAAGAAAATGGAAGGGGGAGAAGGCTATGATGGGAAAGAAAGTATTTACTATAAACACTTAAAGTTGGAAATCACCACTTTGCAAAAGGACAGAAGAGCTTCAAACAAGAGGATGAAAATCATAAACAGAGCATCTTACGTGGTGTTGCGCACGACAGAGTGGACTGGCGAGTTGGTAATGGAGTTTATATAATACACCACTTTAGGCAATGACCTCAAGGACTTACACTAGACCACTGAGGAAAGCGTGTGGCTCCCGATTCAAAACACAGCCTTACTCCTAGAGTAACAGGCTAAAAATGCATTAGCCTACCATGAAGACAGAAAAGCCTTTACAGTCTATTTGCAGAGCCGGGAATGAGGGTGCCCACCTTCAATCCCAGGTTAATTGGGAGGCAAACTCTGTTTGAGGCTACCCTGGTCTCTATATAACAAGGAACAGTTAGGTCACCAAAGCTACATGGTGAGTGAGACCTTATGTCACAAATCAAAACAAAATAACAAGTGTACTGAGAAAAGAAGCCACTGAGAAGGGGATGACCTGACTTTCTACAGGAGGGAGGGGTGGAGGCGTGGAGCAGGTTTCTTAGTGCCATCCTGCCCAATGCTACAATGGCCAACACATCATTGTGCATTCGTCTGTTATCTGTACGATAAACAGAGCCACAGACTTTGGGTGATTGACATATGTCATGTGTTCATCAAGTCTTAGCAGCGGACTTCTTGGGCAGGGAGCGCTGAGACAGAGGGTCTCCGCTGTGTGAAATAACCCAAGGTGTGCGGGAAACCCTCGCACCTCACGCTTAATTTTGCTAAGTATTTCAAACAGTTCTAAACATATAGTCTATTTTTAAACGTGCATGTGTAATTTAAAAACTACAGAAACACAAATTAAAGCAAGTGATATTGTATTCCACATATAAAATTGACAGTGTTTAAAAAGCAATTTGCCAAAGAAGAAGGTTCACACCTCTAATCCCAGCACTTAGAAGCTCACGAGTTTGAGGCTAGCCTAGACTTTATACCAAGTTCAAGGCAAGCCTGAACTACACAGGGAGGGAGATTCTGTCTCAAAAACTAAGGGCTGGAATTGTAACTCACTGGTGGACCAATCACTTGACTATCAAAACAAAAACAAAAAACAAACAAACAAAAAACCCCTTTGAGGTGGTAATATTGAATCTCACCCACAGTAATAAAAATACAGCTAAATATCACCTTTCGGTTTCATTTCATTTACCTAATGATTTAGTCAAATCATAGCATTCAAAGGAACATGGCCTTAGGCAGACAGTGTATATACAGCACACTGATACTAAGTACGGAAAACTCGAGAACAAGGCTATGATCGAATGTTCCCAATGTCCACGTGCAAATTCTGGCATTTTCTTTTCACTTCCGGAAAGTCAGGGTCTGCTTCAGAAAATTGCTACACAATATGTTTATGTGAAAGGTCAGGCATCACCTAAACTTCCCATTTATAGCATACCATAAAAACTACATTGGGGGCTGGAGAGATGGTGCCGATGTTAAGAGCACTGGCTGCTCTTCCAGAGGTCCTGAGTTCAATTCCCAGCAACCACATTAGTGGCTCACAACCATCAGTAATGGATCTGATGAACTCTTCTGGTCTGTGTACTCAATATAAATAAAAATAAATAAATAATATTTTAAAAAACTACATTGGATTTTATAGTAACTTTAAAGAAAGGGGGATTGGGGGAGTTTCTAGCCAAACTTCAAGAAGTAAATTAGACAAAGCAGCAACCCATACATGAAAAATAATGATAAGAGCAATCACAAGCTTGTAGTTTAGTCACAAATACTACAGATTTACTACTGCTGACCACATCCCAGATGAGTCAGGCCTGTGCCAAGAGAAAGCTGTTATCTATGCTATTTCGATCCATTCCTTCCTGTTTCACTAACCTGTGCCAACCTTCTTGCCGGAAAATTCCTCTACGATTAGTAATGCTTAGGCAAAGTCACCTGACTCTCCCTGTTTCTATCAGAGAAGGGGGTGTGGGAGGCACTGGGCTGGGCTGACGTAGTGCCACACACGTGTAATCCCAGCAACTGAGAGGCTGAGACAGTGGATGGGGAGTGTGGGGTAGTCGGATTTTTAGGCCATACTGAACTAAACAGAGACCTCTCTTGAGGAAGAAGAGGGGAGAACGGAGGTAGAAAGCCAGGAGAGCAGTTAAATATGTTAATATAACTGCTTCAATTACTCCTTTATGTGTTGCTGTGAGGAAGAAGACATCAGTCAGAGGGAAGTAGAAATTAGGAAGGTGGGGTTGCTATAGTATAGTTGTTCAATTATCACTTGCACCTGCTAAGTAAGGTAAGGATGGTCAGATAAATTAGCAACAATAAGAACAAGCCCAAGGACAGTTTTGTATTTTATAAATAGCTAGAATTGATGCCCTACACCAAGGGGAATCCCAGCCCGGGTACCAGGAAATAAGCGGGGACGGAAACCGCTGTCTTTTGCAGAGGAAGTTGACTTTTTGAGACAGGGTCTCACTGTGTAGCTCAAAGGGACTTCAATCTTGAGACCCTCGTACCTTAGTCTCCTGGGTGCTAAGATTATAGCTATGTACAACAAGCAGCTTGAAACCATCTTCATAAACAGCTAGAGCATTCATTAACCGCCCTGTGCTTTTTAAAATGCTCAATAGAGATTAACTCTGAATTCTCACTAACAACTCCAGGGCAGAGGTATTCACAGTATCCCTACTCTGCAAGGCAGAGACACCAAGAGGTAGCTTAACTTCTAAAGAACAAAATCAGATCAATCTGGTTGACTACATCTCAGCCACAGTCAACCTGTTATGGAGGTGTTATGGGACAGGGCTCCTCGGCTGCGAGCATCCTGCAGGTAGACAATGACAGGTTTCAGCTCCCAAATCACTGGGAAATGCAGGGAGTCCGCCATTAGAAACCCATCTGACCTGTAGGGAGAGGATGGGTTAAGCATGCACAAATCCTCTTTTACTTAGCTCTGCACCTAAGTGCAGTGCCCACAAAGGCCAGAAGAGGGCATCAACTCCCTTGGAGCTGGAGTTCCCGCGAGTCATGAGCCAGCCACGCAACAGGGGTGCTAAAATCTCAATTTGGGATTTCTGCAACAGCAGTAACTACTGAGCCACCTCTCCAACCTCTACACCAAACTTCTAAGTAGTGTTTCAGCCAGAGCACATGATTCAAGGGTCTGGGTAGATTGTTCTTTCTAACAGAGAATTAAGTATCAGACTAGGAATCTGTTGTCAAATTTGGTGCACACTTACACACAGACACATTTCTGTGTCATTTAAGCTGCCTCTCTCTGGGCTCAAGCATAAACTGAAGGTGTGGAACTAAATTTTCTATTTCAGAATTAAATGTCTTCAAACCATGGGTCATCGATCAACCGAAAAGATGGCTTTGCCCTCCATCGGCCCCTCATCGGTATATCCACAGCTCAGCAGCTCCGAACCTAGCTCAGGAAGTGCATTTGAAAGCATTCACAGCCTGAATCACAGAAACAACTTACCCAGTGAATAGCTGGGGCTGTAAGGTCAGATCTGAGTTCAACCTTACAGTTATAAAATTGTACATGAGTACTTGTAGGCTCAGGATGAGGGTTTCACATTTAGGATGAAAACTAATAATCATAATGCCATCTAGGTGCTGTGGGGCATTACTAAATCCAAGCACTCTGGAGGCTGATGCAGAAGTATCGCCATGTGTCTGAGATGAGCCTAGGTTATATTTGAGAGTTCAAGGCCAACCTGGGCTGTGCAGTAAGACCTTGTACTGAAAAATAAATAATAAATTGTAATGATTCCTATATCACTATAGGATCAAGTGAAATAATGCACAAAGTCTGAGTAGTCCAGGGTCTGGAGAGTTGGCTCAGTGGTTAGGAACACAGTGTTCTTCCAGAGGCCCACAGTTCTATTCCCAGAGCATCTGTCAGACAGCTTACAACTACCTGCAACTTCACCTCCAGGTATCCTATGCTTGCAAACTCTCAGGCACACACATACAAAGAGACACTTTGTTTAAAATGGTTTTAAAGGGCAAGCTCAAGCACACAGCAGTATTGTCTCTTCAATAAACAGAAGACAGTAGGAAATAGACTGCCACCTTAAGAGCCCATCTCAGGCGGGCATTATAATTTAGTTAGTAGAGACCTTGTCTAGCATGCAGGAAGATCTCTGGGTTAGATCTCTACCATGGCATAATTCAGACATGGCCGTGCGTACCTCTATGTCTTAGGGTTTCTATTGCTACAATAAAACACCATGACCAAAAAGCAAGTTGGGGAGGAAAGGGTTTATTTTAGGCTTACACTTCCACAGCCCTGTTCATCACTGAAGGAAGTCAGGACAGGAACTCAAATAGGACAGGATCCTAGAAGCAGGTGCTGATGCAGAAGCCATGGAGCGGTGCTGCTTACTGGCTTCCTCCTCATGGCTTGCTCGGCCTTTCTTAATAAATCCAGGACCGCCAACCCAGAAATGGAACCATGAACAGTGGGCGGTCTTTCCCTATCAATCACTAATTAAGGAAATGCCTTACAGCCAATCTTATGGAGGCATTTTCTCAATTGAGGGCCCCTTTCAGATAACTCTAGCTTGTGTGTCAAGTTGACACAAGACTAGCCACACAATATATAATAAGTAAATATACCAAACCAATCCCTCCCGATGGGATGTAGACCTCTCTGGGTCTTTTATCTACAACAGTTAGTAATGTTTTCCAAACAGAAAGAGCTCAAAACTTATTGTAAAAGGAAACGACACTGGCATGTTATCTAGTAGGTTTTATGATCAGTAAGTGACCTAGGTCAACTCTAACTTAGTGACACTATTTGGCTACAGAATGGGACATATCTCACTAGAGGGATGGGGGAGGGGGATCCAAGCAGAAACAGAAGTGACTGCTATATTAGGGAATGTGACCTTGAAGAACAGGACAAAAACAGTAGACAGACTGAGATCCTGTCCAAGCAAGGGGTGTTTGAAATGAGAAATGCCAAACATGCTTATAGGTCAATAGGAAAGAAAGAAAAATTGAATAAAAACCGAATACATGCAGTAGGCCATTCACACTTCAACATGAGAACCTCAGAGAAATAAGACCTTGGCTAAGACCCCTTTAAAGATGGAACTACATAGTACAATTATGATTCGGTTTACATTGGGGTGCAAGAAATTCAATTAAAAAAACTTGTACCTGCTAGCCTGTATTTCCTTGTGACAAAGCAGATGTACACTCACTTAGAATAAAAGTCACTCAGAATAAAAGATGGTAAACCTATGTCTGACCCCGCCCCAGACTGTGCCTTCTCGTTTCTATCTCCTGAAGCCCACTGCAACACCCAGCTCAAAAATATGCACTAATTCCCTCAAACTCCCATGGGAATTGACATGGCTTGTAATGAATACTGAATATAGAAGTTAGAAGCCAGGACTAAGGAAAATGTAAATAGTCATGGGAAGGCAGGCAAGGAGAATGCAGAGATAAGCAACACTGAAGTGACCCTGGGTCCTCCCTCCCCCACAGCCCTCACAAAGATCCTCTCTTGAAAGCAGCATTCACATTTCAACTCTCACCAGTCCCTCCAGTCCTCTCCTATCTACGGAGCAGCAACTATCTTCTCATTGGTCTTTAATACGAGCCTGCTAATTTCAAATGTCTCTGACAATAGGTTGTTTTGCATTATGTGTAAATGTAGACTGGTTGCCACGGTGAAAATTTTCATTGCCTTCATAAAATGGCTGTGTAACACTGCGTCTTAGGAAATGTCCTTTGCCTCATTGCTTATAAAAACCCCAGCTCGCTTCTTTTCCCTGTTCATTCACACAAGCCTGGAATGAAGCTACTTGGCAAAAGCAATAAGCAAACATTCAAACAAAATAAGAAATAGGAACACTCATACCAAAATCAGCAAGTAGTGTTTCACCTTATATAAAAGGTGCTCAGTCTTACAGAGGAGGTCACTTACATCGGGATGCGCGCGCCTAAACTGGCTGCTTTAATCATAGTGGGAACGCCTTCCTAATGTTCCGAAACTCCTCCTCACCCAGTACCAGGCCCACTGTATCCAGTTATTTGGCATCCCTCCAGGACTGCATTTATTTCCCCCATGAGCAAGTTTAAGACAATAATTTTTATGTAGACATTTTTCTATCTTGTCTGTAAAACATGCAATGTTCATATTTATCTAAGAAGGGGTGCTGACATAGTTTTGTGCACATGTGGCAATTGCTCTAACGATTAAAAGAAGCTAAATAAGAAACAGGAGAGTTTATTTAGCTCACTGCCAACAGAAACACTGTGTGGCAGGGACAATTATTTGAAAGGTAAAGCCTCCCAAGGATCACAGAAAGCCACACTCCATTAGTTTTAAGGACACACTGCTTCTGTGCCTTTTCATAGTCGGTGTCTGTTCTAGGGCTGACCATAGCAAGATTGCTCTGAACTCTAGATCTCTGGTGGCCAGTATGGCAACTGCCAGCCACTGGACAAGTGGCTAGTGCGAGCTGAAATGAGCTACTTATAAATAGAAACACTAACCAAATTTCAAAGACTACATGGAAAATATTTAGTCATGATATATTTAATGTGATCACATAGGGAATCGTGTTTGATATAAACCAGGTTAAATAAAAGTTACTCAATTAACTTCACCTTTTCTTTTTAGATATGTCTGGAAGAAAGTGTCTAATGGCCTATGTAGGCAGCTTTGACATTTATTTCTGTTGCACAGCACTGTGTGACATCATGGCCACAATTTACTGGATGCAGGCTTTGATTCTTGCAATTTTGAAGGATGGAGGTCCTTCTTATCCCAAAGCTATTAAGGGAATAGATTCAAATAAAAGAGTTTTTCAGAAACAAGGAACCCTGAGTGGCAGCCTGTCCCTCCAATCACAGAGCTCCAGAGGTTGTAACTGGGGGGGGGAGAGGGGGAAAGGAGACGACTACAGAAAGTTCACCTCCAGCATGGTCTACACACCTAGACCGCACCAAAGAGACAAAACAAAACCAATGGGCTATATTCACTTTCCTATCTCAGACTTAACTCATTCAAGATTGGTTTTAATTGATCCTGTTTGCAATGAACACGTTCGAATCTTCTTGCTTCTTACTGCAACACGACTCTGGTTCAAAACAAGGTGAAAGGTTTATGTCTCGCCCAAAAACACGGGAACTTTCCTGGTTTTCAAGTTCAAAACTTTCTTTCCTGGGAAGTCTGAAGACACTGGTGACTGTCATCCATCTAAGCACTTAGCAAAGATATAACTCATATTTGGTTCTCCGTTTCTAGATAGCACTTAGGAGTCCTTTACATCTGTGCAGCCAAAGTTCTTTAGGAATCCTGGAATCCTAGAAAGCTCATTGGGGAAAGCATCCCTATGTCTTCAGAAGATGCAACAGTATCCAGAAGTCTCCTTCCTTCTTGTAGTCTAAGCATCTAAACATCACATCCAGGAAAACTGACTTGTTTCCAAGAAATTTGTTTTTCCCCAATATGTACATGTTAGTCCATTTAACTGTGCCAGGCCTTTTTCTCAAATACTAAAGAACAAACATTGACACTGGTCTCATATAATACACCCTTCAAAAAACAGAGCAGGAAACAGTCTTCTTGGAGCAGCCCGTCAATCACAATCAACTGCGAACACTGCTGACTCTAGCTGAGACCGTTACAACTCTAAACTAGCTAAGCCCTCATTCCAAATCAAGACTGGGTGAGACAATAAAGCAGAGCAAGGCTCCAGAGGCACAAATGGGAAAGCACCAGAGATACCTTACCCTCTCAGCCTCAATCACCTGCTGTTACTAAATGGAAACCATGTTTCACTTTGCCCGCCCATTACCCAGAAGTCAGTTAGTGGACTAGGAAAAGTGACTGCAGAAAAATACGACTAACAAAGTCCCCAAAGAAGCATGAAGCAGGTTCTAGCTTTCTGAAGAAATCCTATCACTGTGCCAAGGGGACCACCTACACTGCTCACATCCCTCCGACTGTAATTTCAAACCAAAGTTAGACATTCAGAAAAGAAACGCCTGAGAAAGGTCCCACCTCTTTACTCTCTGGTGTCTAGGAAACGGTAGCTCCAGAGCCAGAAGGGAGGATTCCTGTAATCCCACCTTCAGGAAAGGCGAGAGACTGAGATACAGAACAAGATCCTCTAGAAATATGGAAAAATAAAACATCTTTTGAACTATATGTTCAGGTGTGTCTGTGTGCAGATATACATGTATGTGGGGGTTAAAGGACAATCTCAGGTCTCATTCATCAGATACCATGAGCCTTTACTTTTTTTGAGACAGTCTCCTCCCTGGGAACTCATGAAGTAGGCTAGGCCAGCAGCCAAGGAGCTACAGAGATCCCCTGTCCTAGCCCTCCTCAGTGCTGTGATTCTAAGTTCATGTCACTACATCTGACTTAATTATTATTATTCTTTAATCTTTTTTTTTTTTTACAGTCCAGTCTTTATCCCCACCCCATCTCCAAGAGGATGTCCCCACCCCACCCCCAGGGGCCTCCAGTCTCTTGAGGGTTAGGTGAATCTTCTCTCTCTGAGGCCAGACCCAGCAGTTCTCTGCTGTATATGTGTTGGGGGCCTCATATCAGCTGGTGTACGATGCCTGGTTGGTAGCTCAGTATCTGAGCAATCTTAGGGGTCCAGGTTAGCTGAGACTGCTGGTTCTCCTATAGGGTCACCCTCCACCTCAGCTTCTTCCAGCTTTTCTGTAATCCAACCACAGAGGTCAGCAGCTTCTGTCCACTGGTTGAATGTAAATATCTGTATCTGACACTTTTAGCTGCTTGCTGGGCAATGGGCAACCTCAGGAGGTAGGAGGTAGGAAGACCCTCTAGAATGTACCAGAGACCTGGGAGGTGAGAGATTCTCAGGACTCAAAGGGAGGGAGCTTAAATGAAATGCCCAACAGTAGGGAGAGGGAACTTATAGAGACCACCTCCAGCAGAAAGAGGAGGGATGGGGTTGCCGTCCCACAGTCAAAGCTGTGACCCATAATTGTTCCTGTCTGAAAGAACTGCAGGGATGGAAATGGAGAGGAGCCTGAGGAAAAGAAGGTCCAGCACAGGCCCAAAGTGGGATCCAGCTCAAGGGGAGGCCCCAAGGCCTGACACTATTACTGAGGCTATGGCGTGCTTCCACATCTGACTTTACCTGAGTGTGGTACCTGAACTCAGATCCTCATGCTGACGGGCCTTCCACTTTCCTGAGTCTGCTCCTCTCCAGCACGAAGAGGAAAACCAATCATTTAGCAATCATTTTAGAGCAGTGCTCCTCACCCTTCCTAATGCTGTAACCCTTCAATACAGTGCCGCACGTTGTGCTGACCCCCAACCCTAAAATTACTTAGTTGCTACTTCGAAACTGCAAGGTTGCTACGGTCATGAATCGTAATGTAGACATCTGATATGGGGCTCCCCAAGGGGTCGTGACCGACATGTTGAGAGCCACTTGTTTTACACTTTTGTTTTTATTTTCTTAAAGAGTGTAAGTCAGATGAAAACCAGGAAGCCAAGGCTCTAAGGTCATTCTGGTTAGATGCCACTTGTTTCCTGACTTACTCTAATAATTATTTCAGAGTTCACATGCATGAGTTGGTGAGCACTGAATGAACAGTCAACATCCCCAGCTTAAAGAGTTCCTAGATTTACTCACAACAGGATTGCTTCTCACCTGGTGGCTTGTGTGCTGACTGGGGAAATGTGTAAACCAGGAACAGAACGAGTAGAAACAGAATAACAACAGTAAAGTTCCGGTTGGCGTGGAAATACACTCGTTCCATTTCTGAGCACCCAGCTGTCAAAGAGCAGGCTGGTTGGTAAGACGAAGCCCAGCCTTGCTCAAGTCTCTGACCTTCAAATGCTCTTCCCACTCTAGAGCCTTCCCCCTTGAGGGCCATTTGGCGCCTATCCGGGTGAATGTGCACAGCTTCAGGGTAAGCTGGGAGGTTGTACACAGTCCTTTATCTCACAAAAGAAACAGTCTCCAGAGAAAGGCAATTACATAAGGTGTGCCTGGAGTTAAAGGGATAGGCCGGAAGCACAAGGAAAACTTCACCTAACCAAGGCCAGATGTGAAGTTAAGTCAACAAGGGACACACATGTCTCAGAGCAGGATGTGAGCATAGGAATCAAGTCAAATCTCCCACAGTTCTGCCTGAGATTCTTTTGGTGGCTGAGAAACAGACTCTCAGGTCAGAAGGAATGGTGCTCAGTGAAGGGTGAGTCTCACTGGAGATGGCAAGTGTGCTGTAAGGGGCGAGACAGAGACCAGAGGCTGGAAGCACAGGACTGGGAACTCACTCAAAGCGCAGAGCTTGAGAAATTAGCACTTAGGGTCCAAGTAGGAAACTGGGCACAGACGGCATGCCAAGGTGAAGGAAGATATGAACGAAGAGACGGAAGAGACTGATTATCAGGGTGGAAAGTAAGAAACAGTTCAAGGAGAATGCGGTTTAATAAGGTTCTTTTTTATTTTATTTTCATTTTTATATATATGGCTACTTTCCTGTATAGACATCCATGTACTGTGAGCATGCCCTTAGTGCCTAAAGAGAGTGTTAGATCCCCCGACACTAGAGTTACAAATTGTGGTGAGCCCCCATAGAGGTGCTGGAAATTGAACCTGGGTCCTCTAGAAGAGAGGTCACTGCTCTTAGGCACTGCGACAACTCTGTAGCTATTTCTGTGGTAGGATTTTAGAGGCTGGAGGTGTAATTTAGCCAGAGGTAACTGCCCTTTCACAGAAGGAATGTGACATGGGAAGAGACAACTGAAGTCAGTAAATGCAGGCAGCTGCTTCAAAAGATCTGGCTAAGGTAGGAAAAGAGACAGCAACCATAGAGAAATATGGGGTTGAAGGCATTCGGAGGAATATGCTTAACACTGATGAGGTCCAGAAGCTGAGATCAGATAGGGCGGCCATCCCTGAGCAACCAGAGAATTCAATAGTTCACCTGTAGGAGGAACAATGGTCGAAGAGTTTCAATCTGGAGCGAGAAAAGGCAAGTTCTGCTTGCCTCTTTCTGGTTTGGAATTAGGGTTCAAGGGGGTAATGGTCAAAGTCTAGTTTCTATTCACCACTAAGCCAACGCTCAGTCGACCTATTAAAACCCAGCTCTCCTCCTGCCACTACAGATAACGTCCTCGTGGAATCCACTGACCCCAATTTCACAATCGTTTGCTGACAGTAGGACTGGCTTCATTGCTCTGTGGGTCTTTAGGACAACCTCACCTGGTCTTGCTCTCCACAGCGGTCCTTCTTGCTTCCATGTTCGGATCTCATGCTGCTTATTCCAGACTGATGCTTCCTCAGCCCTGCACGCCCCCTTAGCTGTTACTCATGGCTGAGATCCCTCAGCATCCGGCCTCAGTTCAGGATTGCTGGTCTTTGCCTCTCTCCTGGGATCAGTCATTTATTTACTTATTTATACATTTTATTTATTTATTTATTTATTTATTTATTTATTTATTTATTTATTTATAGATCTCACCACTGCTGGTCTTTGCCTCTCTCCTGGGATCAGTCATTTATTTACTTATTTATACATTTTATTTATTTATTTATTTATTTATTTATTTATTTATTTATTTATTTATTTATAGATCTCACCACTGCACGGGGTTTTGGGTTTGGATTGGTTTTTCGTCCCCTCTCATGAGCTTAAGACCCTGGTCAAGGGCTGGAGAGATGGCTCAGCAGGTAAGAACACTTGCTCTTGCAGAGGATCTGGGTTCTGGCAACAGAGCCCACACAGTGGCACACAGTAACTCCAGTTCCGGGGACTCTGACACCTTCTTTTGGCCACCCCAGACACCAGGCATGGATACATACATACACAACTTACAGGCACAAGGCTCATACACATAAAGTAAAAATAATGAAGCGTGTAGAAAACAAATTTTTTAAAGCTGAATTTAAAGTTCATTGCCTTCTCCTTGAAACTTGCACTTTTCGGGCTGGAGGGATGGCTCAGAGGTTAAGAGCACTGACTGCTCTCCCAGAGGTCCTGAGTTCAATTCCCAGCAACCACATGACGGCTCACAACCATCTGTAATGGGATCTGATGCCCTCTTCTGGTGTGTGTCTGAACAGAGCTACAGAGTACTCATATACATAGAATAAATAAAGCTTAACAAACAGCAACAACAAAAAACCCCTTTGCACTTTTCCTTATTCCCCCCGCAGATTGTGACTTCACCACAAAAATCAAGCCAGAAGCTGTACTGCTCATCTCCAACTACTGCCTCTCCCAAGAGGAACCAGACAGAACCTTTCACATCACCCACCACGGAGGCCAAAGACCCAAGGGGAAGCCCAGCATTGCTGTGCAGTCTGTCTACAGGGATCACTCACGCTTAGACCAAGCCAGGGGTCCTGCTAAGAGCAGGCAGTTCTGCCCACTTCCCAACCACCACATTGGTACCATTGGAGAACTTTTACAACCCCACAGCTTCTCAGGGTCAGGGTCACGGGTGTGAGGGGCTACCTTAACCAACCTATCATTTTCTGCCAGGCTCCCAAAACAGCCTTTACATCTTTTCCACTAGGCACAGTCAGCAGTGACATCATATGTCACTTGCTAACAATAAGAAAAAACCCTCAGGCCCCACCCTAGGCCATCTTATGAGTCATGTGCAATAAGTTTCAAACAGTACTTGTTACATATTTTATAAACACTGAGCTTTCCAACCCCCAAAAAACATCAGACACCCTTCACTGCAGATTCGCACATCTTTGTGAATGCGTTTTACAATTTGCAATGTCAAACACTATCGTAGAGACCTAGCACACAGCATAGTATATAGTGAGCCACAAATAGTTGAATGAATGGACCTTTTGATCTATTAATTAATGGGAAAGTTTACTTGGAGCATCTAAGGTACTCAAAGGACAAAGGACTGTCAGACAGTCAGATGGTAACTTAAGCACGCGTGGTGGCTTATGCCTACAATTCCTGCTCCTTGGGGGCTGAGACAGAAAGATGACCATGAGTTCAAAGCCAGCCTGGGCTACATGGTACATCTCAGGTGGCCCACCTAGTAACAGAGACTTCAGAAGGAATAAAAGAAAAAATCTTGACAGGAGTGGGTCAAGAAAAGGGGGCAAAAGAAAAGGGAATAGTTCAGAATCCAAAGTGAGCTGAACTGGAAATAATTTCCATGTCGTATCAACAAGTTGAAGGTTACGGTGATGCTATATGAGGTCACCCAGGTTTAAGACAGAGATTGTAAACAGGACTATGTGCCAAACCATGGGACAGCTGACCTAGAAAGCAGGGAAGGACAAGTCAACCGACAGGGAAGAACACATGGTTATCTTTACCTTCGGTGACTTCAGCAGAGAGGTTAGAACAGACAATGACCTCTGCTGTGGAGGCTCACTCCCAGAATCCCACCACCTCAGCAGTCAGGAAGGTGAGACAAGAGGATGACCATCAGGTCAGCCTGCCTACCTAACAGTACACATGACCTAATGAGAGAGAGAGAGCCAGAGATGGATCGGAGGAGGGAGCAGAGGAGAGGAGGAGGAGGGATGGAGGGGCGCACGCCAGTGGCCTCTGGAATGACTGTATCAAGCCAAGTAATACACAATTACCTCATACCTATTTCTTTTGTGGTAAGAACAGTTAAAATATCAGCAATTTTCAAAACTGTTATTAACTATGGTCAACATGTTCAGGACGAGATCTCTTAAACGCATTCCTCTGATCCAATGGAAACAATGCATCCTTTGACCACCACCACCTTCTCAAACCCTTCCTCAGTACACCTATTCTGGACACACAAAGCAATTGATGTATACTGAGGACTTGGCCACCATCACATGGCAAGGGAGTGAGGGAGTCAGATTCTAAGTTTTATTCACTTTGGAAGAGTGAAACCCAGCACCCTGTTACTGAACACACTTTCCAAAAATGTTGGTGCTAAGATAAAGCCGGTCAAATTTCCACCACAGATGGGAAGGACTGCATGAAGCCTCACCCCAGGTAAGGAGCTTTGGTGACTAAAGGTGGTCACAAAGTCAGTTATCTTCGGGAACTAACCCTGGTAGGTTGTCCATGTTTCAATGGATGGTTCCACACCCATGCTTATATGGACGGCACTGACTGGACTCACTGGGCTATAGAAGGACAGGAAGTAGTCGGTGGGGTGAGGGGATGGGGGAGGAGGGCAGGGGGTGTCATCTGGGATGAGTTGAAGAGAAAATGGGAGGTTGGTAAGACCAGAATGAATCATATACATGTATGAAACCCTCAAATTATTAGTTGGAATTTGTGTCTTTGTTTTAGTGTGTTTTGTTTTAGAGACAAGGTCTCTCTACATACCTGTGGCTGTCCAGCAACTCACTATGTAGATCAGGCTGGCCTTGAACTCATAGAGATTCACCTATCTCTGCTTCCCGATTGCTGGGATTAATGGCTGGTGCTGGCTAGGCACGGAAGGAGGAGAATCAGGAATTCAAGGCCCATCCTTGGTTAGATGTCAGCTTGGTCTACCTGAGACTCTTTCTAAGAATAAAACTACTTGAGGTACATGGGGTCCATTCAGGCAGATTAGTTCCCAACAGTGTCCTAAGCGTGGAAAAGTCTTGGATACCTCAAAGAAGTGACTCAAAAGCCATGACCATGAAATTAAAAGGCAAAGGCATAAAAGCCTTCAGTATTTGACATAAGGTCAAACGGACAGCAGGTTCTTCCTAAGTGACGGGTGACCAGCGGCAGATGGGAGAATGTCAATTACAGGCTCTCAAAGAGAAAAGTGGCTGTTTCAAAGGTATAATCTCAGTGACGTGTGCCCAGTGAACAGCAAAACTGTGACTGCTGAATGTTAATTTGCCCGCTCCTCCATGCCTCAGTTTCTCCACTCATACAATAGAAATGACTATCACCCACACCTTGGAGAGTGATGCTTCAGGGATTAAAGGAACGTAGAGACAGCCCATGGAGTCGTACACCGGTAAATCCAGCGAGGTGCAGGAGAGGCTGGCTGAAGGAGCACAGTTGCTAAATTTGCTGAGTCCCAGACAAGCCTTGGGCTCCAGAGACCCTTAAGAAAAAACACTAGCCATTAGAAAATGTAGCACTTACAGCTGGGGACGTGTGTGGCTCAGTAAGTAGAAGGGTAGAACTGAGTTCCTAATCCTAGAGAAAGAAGGAAGAGTATCACAAGTTCAAGGTCATCTACCCAGTGTCAAGGTCACGCTCCAAGATACATAAGTTGGAGGCCAGCCATGCTCGAAAGTGGGGGGTGCGCGGCGGCGGCTTACTGTTTAATCAAAGGTTTAATTTTACTGTATCTTACAGTTCCACTGCTGCTGACTTTGAACTCCAGAGGCAATAACTATATCTCAAGAGTTGCATGAGCATCCTGGGCATCATACAAAACTCTTTAAAACTTGCAAAGACAGGCTATAGCAGTGCAGTATTTAATGGGTAAATCTTATTTTGCAAATAGAAGAGTCGATGGTGTTAGCACGTGACTCGATTTCTCACTGATACACTAAGAGCCAGATCTACAAAAATACTCAATGTCATACATCAATTAGTTTCTGAGGTATCTGAATTTTGGGCTTTGGATTTCTTTTGTTTGTTGGTTTGTTGGGTGGGGGGTCAACTGGGAAATTTGAATTCTGAAGCAGAAACACTGGAGTGCAAATAGTTGTCCTATTTAGACAAAAGCATTTGCCCTTCGATGGTATGTTCACTCCGTAATTAAAATAGCCTTAATGTAAAGAGTGACTATCACAGAAGTATTTCAGAAGAGGAAGAAGAAGAAAATACTCCATTACTTCTTAAGAAAAAAAAAAAAAAAAGAGGAAGATAGGTAGTCAGTCTCCTGGATCCTTCATTCCCCCAGTTTCTGCTTTGGATGTATCCTACTTCAGTTTGTTTTACCAAACAAAGGTGGGATTTATCAAGTAGACTGGTTCAACGACCCTTCCTGTTTTCCAGAAGATTTACTTTCAAAATTTCAGCCAAGCCTAAAAGATCTGTATCAAAAAAAGGTGGAGGTGGTGTGGACGCCTCAGATCCACAGATTAGACTTGTTAATAGAAAGTTGATCCCATGAGTAATGTTCACAGCTGTGGCATCCAACAATGGAATTAACATTTCAGCAGGAAGCAGAGAGCCATCCCAGGAAAGCCACCACCGCAGACCCAACCTTCCCAACTCAGGGGACCTGAAGCAACCATCTTTGTTGGCCACACTGTGTGTGCGCGTGCCTCCTGGAGTTGAACGTGTAAATCTTTTTTATGATTCATTTGGTTTTAAAATTCCTCCAAATGCTTAGTATAGGACATGAGACCGACTTGTTAAAACACACTTAGAAAAAGATGCAATTCTAAGTGCTAAAATGCTTATATAGTGTCCTGCGGTCCAGGCATTTTTTAAAATGTTTCCCGAAAAAGACACTCTGCAGCCCAGGCATTTTTTTTTTTTTTAAATGGCTTGTTTCCTGAAAAAGACGCTCTGCAGCTGAAAGATGTACTAGGCGATTTCAAACACCACACACCTCACCACCTGAACGTCAATCATCATACAAAAAAAAAAAAAATCAACTTATTACAAACCGGGATAACTCCTCCCCAACACTGATTTCAGACCGTCGGCTCCTAATACCTCGTTCTCGGGGCTGCTCGGTCGAGCTAGCCTGTTCTTACTAAAAACCCAGCAGCTTCGGTGCTTCTTTCCTAGAGGTAGCCAGGACTATTGACACCGAACGTATCAGTCTTCTCTCAAATAATGGCGTTTGTAATTCAGCCTCCCCGCTTGGACTACCCGATACCTAAACACTCGCAGCCCGGAGCTTGGAAATCAGGGAAGGCTGGCGGCACACAACACCCAGGCAGACGCGGGAAACAGACAAGAGCAGAGAAAGCAAAGTGGTCCCCGGGGTATGCTGCCCTGGAGGCGCGCCCCACACGCCGTTTGGTGAGCCTCCGCCACGGCCACCGGACGCTAGGGTCCCCGCTCCGCTGCCTCACGCCCTCTGCGCGGCTCCCGGGGACAGGTGCATCCTCCCGGCTGGGGCGCGTGGCCCGGGCAGATCACTCGGTGCATGGGTGCCCACCCGCCACCACCACAGCAGAGCCCCCAAACTGAGCCGCCCCCTCCCCCCACGCCCCATTGTTCCCGGGAGGCCGCGAGCCCGGAGCGCAAGGGATTAGGACAGAGAGGTGCCGCAACTCACCCGCGACCCCGCACAGGAGCACGAAGCACAGTAGGAGCGCCATGGTAGCTGCCCGGTCGTAGCTTGCAGGTAAACGCTCTCAGCTGGGAGCCCTGGTTCTTCCAGAGCCTGGTACACTCCCGACTGGCTCCCGGCGGTGGCATCAGCGAAGGCACCTCTGCGCCCCGCCCCTGCTCGGCAGGTGAACGCGTCACTTCCGGCAGCAATCGGGAGCCCCTAAGCAAGAGCCCACAGTGTTGGCGCCCTGGGGTTGCCATGGAAACTGGGATCAGCGCGCGCCCCCCCGCCCCCTCCCTCCAGGGAACCTTCCAGTTCCAGCAGTCTTATGTCGTACACCTGCTCGCACTGGGAGCCACCTCCGGCTCTTCCCTAGCTTTCTTCCCTTGGTTAAATCGCTGCTTTGTGAACTGGGACCAGCGAGCCAGTCTCCCTGCTGAAACCGCAGTCACACCCTCCTCCGGAGCATGGCTCCAGGCCAGAATTGCTCCCTCTCCCTAGTTTCTACACACCACCAGCCAGCAGTCACCGCATCTCGTGGTCAGGGGTGAGGACTTCCTGGCATCCGTGTTTACATGGGCGATCAGAGAGCTCCGCGAGTGTCTTGCCTTCCTTTTGAATGGCTAGGTTCCTGTAGAAGGCTCGGGAGAGGCTTTTCTTCCGCCCCTGTATACACTAGACCTATAAAATAAGGCTACAGGTTTAACAAATGCTTGGGGCTTTTCTCCTTGCGGTTATGAGTCATCCCAGCCCTGAAATTAGCCCACAAGGACAAGAAAACTTTAAAACCGGGACTGGTTGGGGATGGCTAAATGAACTGGAGTGGTTCTTGGAAATTAGGGATTTGAAGAGCCAATGCAATCCTGCTCTGTAGCTCGCCCATGCTGTTATCCTCAGACTTGTCCTTGCTGCCTGTTCTTGGTTGCTCTTCTTGTGAATTTCAACTGTAGAGATGTTGAAATTCACAAGAGCCCCAAATTAGGAGATAGAAAACAGAAGAAGCCCGCTTAATGGCCAAGAGTTAGGGGGCTGGGTGGGCAAGTTATTTAGAGGTGAAAGTGAAATCATACATTTTTTTAAAATGCTTGGCAGGGCTGAAGAGCTGGCTCAGCAGTTAGGAGCAAAATGGCTGCTCTTCCAGAGGTCCTGAGTTCAATTCCCAGCAACCACATGGTGGCTCACAACCATCTGTAATGGGATCTGATACCCTCTTTTGGTGTGTCTGAAGACAGCGACAGTGTATTCAATTATATATTAAAAAAAAAAAAAAAAAAAAAAAAAAAAGCTGGGCAGTTGTGGCACATGCCTTTAATCCCAGGACTTGGGAGGCAGAGGCAGGTGGATTTCTGAGTTCGAGGTCAGTCCGGTCTACAGAGTGAGTTCCAGGACAGCCAGGGTTACACAGAGAAACCAAAAAAAAAAAAAAAAAAGAAAGAAATGAAAAAATAAATAAATCTTTTTTTTTTTTTCGAAAATAAATGCTTGGCACCCCACAAAGCACATAGAAAGTGCTCAGCAAGTAGCAGCTAATAAAGAAATATTGGGAATGCCTTGTTGCTTATTGAACCAGAGAAAAGAGAGAAGGCAGGTGTGGGGGTTTGGATAGGGATAGTCACCACAGGCTCATATATTTAAATACTTAGTCACCAGGGAGTGGCACTCTTTGGAAGGATTAGAAGGACTGGAGACCGCAGCCTTTTGGAGTAGGTGTAGCCTTGTTGGAGGAGGTGCATCCTGAGGGCAAGCTTTGAGGTTTCAAAAAGCTGTAAGACTCTCTCTCTCTCTCTCTCTCTCTCTCTCTCTCTCTCACCTCCCTGTAGAGAACGGTTAGAGTATTCGCCATTACAAGATGGCGCTGACTTCCGCTGTCGCTCTAAGGAAACTTATGGATAGCGCGGTGACTCACCCGAAGCACTTGCGCATTAAGGGTGTACATGACTAATCACCGCCCACTCCCGGGGGCGCCAATCAGTGGAGGACACGCTGCCTCAGGGCTATATAAGCAGCCCCATTCTGGGGCTCGGGGTCTTCCTCTTTTCATCATCATCAGCTTCAATAAACGCTTTGCTGCAGAAGGATCCGTGTGTCCGCGTGGGTTCTTGCTGGCGAGACCAAATAGCGTGCGGGACACCTCCCCCCCGCCCCCTTCTCCTTACAGATCAAGGTATAGCTCTCATCATACCTTGCATCATACCTGACCGTCTGCTTGTCCCCTGCTATGTTGATTATGGACTAAAACTGTAGGCAAGTCTCCAATTAAACGCCTTATCTTGTAAGAGTTACCTTTGCCATGGTGTCTATTCATAGTAACAGAACAATAACTGGGACAGAAGAATAACTAGACTTAAGGCTAGGCAGGCTCCTACAGGGGTGTAGTGGCTATTTCTGATTGTCAACTTGACTATATCTAGAGTGAATTACAATCCAGAATCTAGATCTTGAGTCTGGAAGACACAAGTTTCAGGTGTGGTGGTGCGCACACCTCTAATCTGGGCCTCACCTGCTGCTGGAGACCTACATAAGGACATTGGAAGGAGGAAGATTCAATCTTCTTTGCATGCGAGCCTTGTGGGACTAAGTGACTGCTAGATCCTCGGGTTTTCATTCACAGCTGCTGCTGACCATTGTTGGGGAGTTTGACTGCAGACTGTAAGTCATTAACAAATTCCCTTACTATATAGAGACTACCTATAAGTTCTGTGACTCTAGAGAACCCTGACTAATACAAGGGGAGAAAAAGAAGGATAGTCCACAAGGAGGTGAGCTACCCTGCTAAAAAGCTTAAAGAGTTTGCTAATTCAGTCAAGCAGAATTCTGGGAATGGACTTTAAGGGGTGAGACAATGGTAGAAGGAACATAAAATTGGATTAGGCTGAGTTTACTGATATGGGCCCACTGAATAGGGATTCTAGGTTTAATATGGAAGCTTGCACAGTCAACAAGGGTGTCAAAAGTCTGAATAGTTGGCTGAAGCATTTGCCAAAAGATGGCCTGTTTTAAAGATGAGTTGGAGATGTCCAATATCCATTGGCTTAATGTTGATGAAGGGATTTTAAGGGTTAGGGAAATTACAATGCCAGAGTGGGAAACCAGGTAGAATTAATCTCCACAGTGGGAAGGTCCAGGAGACATGTCCCTCAGTAATCCTTTACTGATGAGAGGAGCACCAGCACATTTGAAGAGTTTTGTTGTCAATCTTAGGGTTGAGACACACGGCTGCTCAGTTAGATGAATTAAATGCAGTGGGTTTTATTGGGCTCTGAGGTAGCAGAGGCCCGGTGGCAACATCGACTTTCCAGAAGCATAGACAAAGCAGTATCCATAATGGCCTGACCCATAATGGTCAGCACAGGGTCCATTGGATACTGGTTCCAAGAGACACCCCAAAACATTGTGGCCCTTCAGTTAAAGTAGGAGCTTGGGAAGACCAAGTGATTAATGGAGTTTTTGGAGAAGTCTGACTCATAGTAGGTCCAGTGGGTCATCCTGTGGTTATTTCCCCAGAATATATAATTGGAATAAATATATTTAGAAGTCAGAATTCTCACATTGGTTTCCTGTCCAGTGAAAGAAGGGCTATTATGGTTGGAAAGGCTAAATGGAAGCCTTTAGAGTTGCCTCTGCCAGGGAAAATAGTGAATCAAAAACCAATATTCTATTCCAGGAGAAACTGCAATAATGAGTGCCACCATCAAGCAGTTGAAAAATGCAGGGCTAATGGTTCCTACCATACCTCCTTTTAATGCTCTTATCTGGCCGGTGCAAAGACAATGGGTTGGCTGGATGGCAGGGACTTGGAAAGATCCCGACTGGAAAATTGGTGAGGAAAAACACCTGGGGAAGAAGTATGTGGATAAATCTCTCCAAATTGGCAAAGGATGTGAAGAGACTGTGTCCCACATAAATGCTCATCAAAAGGCGACTTCAGCTGAAGAGGCATTAATGAAGCAAGTAGATAGGATGGCCCATTCTGTGGACAGTCAGCCTCTTTCCCCAGTCATTCTTGTCATTGCCCAATGGGCCCGTGAACAATGGGGCCATGATGGCAGAGACAGGGATTATGTATGTCCTCAACAGCGTGGACTTCTACTCACCAAGGCTGACATGGCTACAGCTACTGCTGAGTGCCAGTTGTGCCAACAGCAAGGACCAACACTGAGCCTCAGACATAGCACAGCACAGTTCCCCAGGGTGACCAGCCAGTGACCTGGTGGTAGGTTGGACCACTTCCTCCATGGAAAGGACAATACTTTGTCATTACTAGAGTAGATACTTATTCTGGTTATAGATCTCCTTTTCCTGCATATAATGGTTCTGCCAAAACCACCATCCATGAACTTACACAATGCCTTATTCATTGATCATGGGATCCATTTGTCTTACCATATTCCCCACCATCTTGAAGCAGCTGGCATTGAGAAAGAGAAAATGGCCTTTCCAAGATATAATTACAGCCCCAATTAGGTGACATCATCCTAGAGGGCTGGGACAAAGTTCTCCAAAAGGTTGTATAGGCTTTGAATCAGTGTCCAAATCATATATGGTATGTTTTCTCCAATAGCCAGGTGTCTTAGTTGGCTTTTACTGCTGTGAACAGACGCCATGACCAAGGCAACTTTTAGAAGGACAACATTTAATTGGGGTTGGTTTACAAGTTCAGAGGTTCAGTCCATTACCACCAAGTCAGGAAGATGGCAGAATTCAGGCAGGCATGGTGCTGGAGGAACTGAGAATTCTATATCTTCATCTGAAGGCTGCTAGCAGAATACTGACTTCCAGGCAGCTAGGACGAAGATCTTAAAGCCCACACCCACAATGACACACCTACTCGAACAAGGCAACACCTTCTTTGTCTTTTTTTTTTTTTTAAAGGATTTATTTTTTATGTATATGAGTACATTGTAACCTTCTCCAGACACACCAGAAGAGAGCATCAGATTCCATTACAGATGGTTGTGAGCCACCATGTGGTTGCTGGGATTAGAACTCAGGACCTCTGGAAGAGCAGTCAGTGCTCTTAACCTCTGAGCCATCTCTCCAGCCACAAGGCAACACCTTCTAGCAGTGCCATTCCCTGAGCTGAACATACACAAACCATCACACAAGGATCCACAAGTCCAGGAATCAAGAGGTAGAAAATAGAATAGTTCTACTCACCAGTGACTCACTAGGAAAATTTCCCTTTCCTCTTCTAATAACCTTAAATTCTGCTGGCGTAGAAGTTTTGGTTCCAGAGCATGGTGTACTCCGGCCAGGACCCACACCAAGCATTCCACTGAACTAGAAGTTCAGACTTTCCTCAGGCCCTTAAGCCAACAACAGGCTAAAAAGGGAATAGCAGTGTTAGGAGGGGTGATCGATTAGGGTTACCAGGGGGAAATTAGATTGCTTCTCCACAAGGAGGTATGAAAGAATATGTCTGGAGTGTAAGCGACCCATTAAAGTGTCTCTTGGTACTAACATGTCCTGTGATTAAAGTCAATCAAAAATTACAACAAGCTAATTCAGACAGGATGACAAAGAGCACAGACATGTCAGGAATGAAGCTATAGGTCACTCCTTCAGGAAAAGTGCCTTGGAGGGAATACAGGAGGGAGAGTAGAAGAAGACAGTTAGAAATACCGGCTAAGGGCGTGTAACCAGTTGTAGAAACAAGGATTATAACTGACATGTGTGTTTTGTCATCTTTTCTTAATGTGTTTATACAGATATTTGTGTTTCCTTTCCATGATTTATTCATCATGTATTGTAACATCTCAACTCAGAGAATATCAGTGGCTATCACATTTAAGTTTGAGATCCGAAAAGAATGCCCTCAAGGGACATTGCCACCTATTCTAAACTTGTAATGCATTTGATTTATATGTGGGCTAGTCATACCATGTTAGGTGTAATCATGACATGGTTATTGTTGACAAGTAGAAATTAAACATGAAATGAGGGGACATCACTGTGTGTCAAGTTGACAAGGGGTGGGTTTGTGATGGCTATTCTTGTTTGTTAAATTGACTTGCATCTGGAATTAACCAATGGCTGGGCATACCTGTGAGGGATGTTTTTCTTAACTAAATCATTTGAAGTGGGAAGACCCACTTTTTTTTTTTTTAACACAATATAATACAATATAGTAAGCTAAAACAAGGCAAAGCAACAGAAGGAAAAGGGTCCTAGAGTCAATGGCACAAGAATCTGGTTCGTGTACTGCAAACTATTCGCATAAACTGAAGGCTGTATGGGGCTGGAGAGATAGCTCAGCGGTTAAGAGCACTGACTGCTTTTCCGAAGTTCCTCAGTTCAAATCCGAGCAACCACATGGTGGCTCCCAACCATCCGTAATGAGATCTGATGCCCTCCTCTGATGTGTCTGAAGATAGCTACAGCGAGCGGGGCCAGAGTGAGAAGAAAAAGTGTCTGGAGACAGCTACAGTCTTACATATACTAAATAAATCTTAAAAAAAAAAAAAAAAAAAAAAAAAAGCCGGACGGTGGTGGCGCACGCCTTTAATCCCAGCACTCGGGAGGCAGAGGCAGGCGGATTTCTGAGTTCGAGGCCAGCCTGGTCTACAGAGTGAGTTCCAGGACAGCCAGGGCTACACAGAGAAACCCTGTCTAGAAAAAAAAAAAAAAAAAAGAACCAGAGGAGAACCTTTGTGGTGACAGATACTCCTTTAAAAAAAACAAAAGCAAACCCTGAAAGCTGTAATATGTACACAGAGGACATGAGGCAGACCCCATGCTTCCTGCTTCAGTCTGTGAGTTTATCAGAGCTTTGCTCAGTTTCTTTAAAGGACGTTATTCTCCTGGTATCCTCCATTTCTTCTGGCTTTTACATTCTTTCCTCCTCCTTTTCCCTGAGTTCCAAGGGGAGGAATTTGATGGAAACACCCCACCTAAAGATATATGTTCCAAAGGAGGAAGACCCACTTCGAATCCAGATCTTAGAGGAGAGAAGATATCCCTTTATTTCAGATCTTTTGAGGTAGGAAGATCCAACTTTGATCTGGACCACACCTTGGGCCATTGTGGGTGGTGCCATCCCCAGGCATGTGGTCCTGGGTTCTATACGAAAGCAGGCTGAGCAGGCAAGAAGGAGCAATCCAGTAAGCAGCATTCCTCCGTGGCCACTTTGGCAGCTCCTGCCTCCAGCCTTCTCCTGTTTGAGTTCCTGTCCTGATTTCCTTCGATGATGAACAGTGGTTCGGAAGCGGACTTGAAATAAACCGAAATTTCCCTCCACAGTTGCTTTGCTCTTGGTGTTTTCTCACAGCAATAGTAACCCCGACTAGATAGGGGATTCCGATGGCTTGCCCTCAGGGACCTAGCAATTGCTTAAGAAATGACCTGCTGGCATGACCTGCTGACATGACCTGCTGGCATGACCTGCCAGCCTCCGGATGCAACAGCCGCGTGCTGTGAATAAAAGCACCTGCTCACTTTCTTTCTTTCCATGTGTTCCCTGTGTCCCTTCCATCTGTTCTCTGGGGGCATCCCCCTTCTCTCTCTGCCCCCCTTCATGCCTCTGCTCCTGTCTGCCTCCATTCCTTTCCCAGTCCCCCATTCTTTTCCCTTCCCCCAGTAAACTTCTTTCACACCAGATCTGTTGCATCCCAGGGGCACACCTTGGCATGGGCCTGCCAAAGCTGCCCCGCAACCCCCTGCATAGTTGCTTCTATTTAATAACACTGCTCTGTGCTGCGTCCTCCCCTCCCCTCCCCCACCCTGAGCCTTGGAAGCCCTGCTGAACTCTGTGGTTGTTTTCTGTTTTCCGCAACAGCTCTCTGCTTCTGACGCCAGGAGTTGTCACTGACCTCTAGGACATTTTCTTTACCCTTTTGTAATCATTATGTAATGGTGTGGTGTGGTGGGATTTGGTGTGTATATGTGTAGAGAGAAATATATGCTCCAAGTTACTATTAGTAATTAACTTTGGATTAAAATAATCTGTGGTTGCTAACTAGCAAGAGAATTCAGTACTAAATTGCAGCCCAAAACAACCAACCCCCCCCCAACCAATGTACATTATGGACTTATTCAATAAATTCTGATAAATTCTGACAAATTCAGCATACGTGTCCATTTGTGCTCTGGGTGTGGTGTATTGAGAGAGAGAGGGGGAGGGAGGGAGAGAGAGGGAGGGAGGGGGGAGAGAGAGAGAGAGAAGAGAGAAAAGGGGGAAGAGAGAGGAGAGAGTAATAGTTTCCTCCCAGATTAAAACATCCCACTCTGCAAAATATTTCAGAAGAAGGTTAACAACTGAAAATAGCTGAAGGAAGTCTCTGAAACTGACCAGATTCACTGGACCCCTCCCTGCCAGAGTAAGCAAGAAAAGCTGAGAGCTCTCAAACAGAAGAAAGCTGAGCTGCAAACAGGTCTCTCAGATAAGCCAAGTTGCCCAGCCTCAGCTGAGCTTAACTACAGTCCCTCAGGAACAAAGCAGCAAGGCCGACTCTGAGCAGCTGCCTGCAAGAGATTTAAATCAACTCAGGCCCCAGAACAGACTCTAACCGGTTGAGCTGCCTGCAGGCTGTATGGGCAGTGTGCTTCAGATCCTCAGCTTTGTGAGTTGTCACCCACACCGGGGTTGGCTTTGGTGATGCAGCCATCTTTGAGTCACTTCTGCTCCTGTAAGTAACCCTCCTAAAACCCCCTGGTTTACTAAACTGCACCTTGGTGATATCTGTGCTTTGATCTAGTAACAGTTCCCCATCTGGGATGAGTAGACTTGTGTGTTGTATTTCCTCAGGGAAAGCTTTGTTACACAACAGTCTGTGTCTCTCCAAAGCCTGAGCTTCCCACCAATAATTCTAGTTTAACCAGATTTGTACAGAATCCTAGCTTACCTAAAAGGAGGCCAAGTCTAATGGTGAGACCATGTGAGTAGCATCTATTAGCTGAGGACACAGACCTTCTACTGTATAGTTACAGATAGATAATACTTGAATTTGAAATTTTTACTCACAACCTTATATTTTATAAAACTGAGCCACGAAATATAAGTGTTGAAGCTGTTTGGATCCATTTCACAGCTGTGGGAAGTTTTCTTAGGATTGACCTTTATGGTAGCTGCGCCAACTAATTTTCTGTCAACTTGACACAGCCTAGTGTCATCTGAGAGGAGGAAACCCCAATTGAGAAAAATAACTCCATAAGACTGAGCTGTAGGCTAGCCTGTAGGGCATTTTCTTAATCAGTGATTGATGGAGGAGAGCCCAGCCCATTGTGGGTGGGGCCAGCCTTGGACTGGTGGTCCTGGACTCTATAAGAAAGCAGATGGAGAAAGCCAGAAGAAGCAAGCCTGTAAGCAGCACTTTTCCATGGCCTCTGCATCAACTCCTGCCTCTAGGTTCCTGTCTTGTTTGAGTTCCTGTCCTGATTTCCTTCAGTGATGAACAGTGATGTAGAAGTAAAGTCAAATGAACCCCCCCCCCCAAGTTTCTTGGTCATGGTATTCCATCACACCAATGATAACCCTACTCAGACTCAGACAGTAGCTCATGTTTGTTATAATGTTGTTGTCTTGTCTATCTCCTGCAATAGAAATTAAACCCACTCTGTAGGGACCAAGTTGGTCTCTTACTACTGCAGTAAATCTTAGAAATTAATTCAAAGGGACACTTACTTCTTTGATTCTTGTTCCTGATATTTTTAAGAAATGTTTTCACTACTGAGATGGGCACTTGCATACCTATTATGTCTCCTACTCTGAATATTTCTAGAAGTTAATTTATATTGGCTGAGAACATAATTTGTATTTATGTAATGTATATAAGCTGAGTACACAGTAGGTTCCCTATCATTTGAATGGAACCCTTTCTATATCATGTTGATAAAATAATTTACATATTCCAACGAATCATTGCACCTTGATCTATCTTTAAGAATGTATATTTTAATTTTTGTTTATTTATTTTTATGTGTATGGGTGTTTTGTCTGCCTGTATATCTGCATCACGTGTGAGCTTGGTGCCCTTCAGTGCCAGAAGCCAGTTTCAGCTCCCCTGGGACAGGAATTACTAATGATTGTGAGCCTCAGTGTGGGTGCTGGAAATCAAACCTGGATCCTCTAAACACATGGCCAGTGTGCTTAACTGCTGAGCCATCTTGACAACCCCTAGAACTTTTTCCATGCAAATGTTACCCGTGTTCAGGCTTATAACCTCAGTATATGGGAGGTAGAGGCAGAAGAAGCAAGAGTTCAAGGTCATCCTCAGCTACATAGCAAGTTCGAAGCTACGCCTGTACCACATGAGATCTTGTATCAATCCCTCATCTCAAATAGATTTTACAAAATCTATTGTGTACTTCTTTACATTACAGAATACAAAAATTCGAGGGCATTTAAAAAATATAACCTAAATTTAATTAAGAAAGGAGCAGTTTATATTATTTAGGGAATTATTGTTCTTCAAATAGTTATATAAAGTTACTTTTAGACTCTGGGTTGTGACTAGGTTTTCACATAAATATTAAGTAAAATTATGCAGGTCAGTGGATCCTGCTAATGACACCTTAACCTGCCTTTCTGCCTGTCAGCTTAGACATTATGCCTGCTGGAAACTGTAGTGTAATAATCTCATTAATCCTGCAAAGCACAATTTACTCATTGTCTGGTATACTCAAACCAAACAAGCAAATAATATACAACCATTATATGGTTTTCTCTGTCATCGACTGCACCTTGCAATTCTGGATTGTGTAGCCTCTAAGCTAGCAGAAAGATGAAGAGAAGGTAGTAATTAGACAGACATAAATCACTCTGTGGTTAATAAACCATTTATCCTTTCTCAGATTTCTCGGTGGTAATGGTAGTATCAACACACCCACAGGTGATTAAAATTGTACAACCAAGGTTAACTTCTGCTTATGATCTAAATGATTTCCATCTCTTTCCAGTTTCAGCTATGTGGACCTAAATAGATACATTCTCCCACACATGACTGCTGATATTCATGGTTTCTGGAAAAGGCAATATTGCTCTTAAGAAATCAAGGCCTGTCACTAGTATGTTGTATTTATATTACCAGCACATTGGTTTGATACATAATATCACTCAAAGACTGCCTATTAAACCCTAAGCTGCGCGCGCGTGCGTGCACACACACACACACACACACACACACACACACACACACACACACGCATGCACGCATGAACGCACGCACGCGCTCTCAACAGAAAGACAGAAATTAGTTTAGTATTGGTGATCCTGAGCATTTCTTAATTTCCTAATAAAATGGATGCACAAGTACTAGATTTATAGAGACCAAAACTCAGGGTTTATTGGTGGGATTTTAAACTATCCATACTCAGGAAGAATCTTTCTTTCCATTGCTTCCTTTTCTTTCTTTAGATCTCCACAATTCCATACTATTTTTTTTCTTCTTATTCCAAGTTCTGGTACTTGTAGCTTTGACTCAAAGGTTAAACAGAGTAGTGGGAGGAAGATGTGTATTGAAATCACTTAGTTAGACATAGTACCTCCACAGTGGGTGTGGGTTTTAAGAGCCTCATTTTAGCCGCCTGGAAGTGAGTCTCCACTAGCAGCCTTCAGAGGAAGATGTAGAACTCTCAGCTCCTCCTGCACCACCCCTGCCTAGATGCTGCTATGCTCCCACCTTGATGATAATGGACTGAACTTCTGAACCTATAAGCCAGTCCCAATCAAATGTTGTCTTTTATAAGACTTGTCTTGGTCATGGTATCTATTCACAGCAGTAAAACCCTAACTAAGACAGACCCCAAGATAATTACTGTTATGGTTTATGCATGAAATATTACCTTCATGTATTGAATGGCTGGTCTCTGACACTTGATAAGTGGTGGAACTTTTAGGAGGCAGGACACCTACAAATGAAGGGAGTCACTGGGGGAATGCCTTTGAAGGGTGCACATGGTCACCAGCCTCTCTCTACTTGCTGCCTGTCAATAAGTAGCTTCTGTGCCATGGTTCCATAGCTGTGAGGTTGCACCCTACCACAGCCCTAGAAGCAAACATAATCAAACACCATGAACTTAAATATCTGAACCCATAAGCTAAAAATTCATCACCCACTTTTGCCAGGTAGTGGTGGCACATGCCTTTAATGCCAGCACTCAGTATGCAGAGACAGGTGAATTCTTGAGTTCGAGGCCAACCTGATCTACTAAGTTCCAAGACAGTCAGGGCTACACAGAGAAACCCTGTGTCAGGAAAAAAATTTCTCCTACTTTTTAAGTTGTTTACTTTAGCATTCTGTTGAAAAGATTACTTATCTTCAGTTTCCAGTGTAAAGGCACTGTGCCTGTGTTCTGGAAATACGGTGAGAGATGGACTGGGCAGATCACATTTAGTACCTGTACAGGAATTTTTATAGAATCCCCCTTAATTCAACACACCATCCATGCCAACACTCTGGTATCCATTAATCCAAAGACCTTCCTTCCTCTCACTCCCACTGCAGGCAAAGGATCGAATCTAGATCTTCATGCAGGCTAACGGTGCTCTGTACCATTGGTCTGTAATTCCTTCCCATTTGCTCTGATTTTAATGTTTTCAGGAGTAGAGATAAATGCATGTATTTATTTTATCCTGTACCTTTCACAAGTCTGCCATCAATTCAAGTAACTATTCCTATGAATTTTTAAAAATTTTAAACTCTAAATAACATGAACATCTTTATATTTTGATATAATAATAATAATATTTGGGCTATTTTAATTTATAATGTAATCTTTTTTTTCTGTTCACCTTATAAATTATACATTGTTGTATGTTGTGTCAATACCCACTTAGATTTGTCAGTGTGTCTCTGCTTACTGTGTCATCTCCAATCACTTCTAAGATCAATTTCCTTTATTAGAGATTATGTCCTTACAGACTCCTGCACTAGAAATCTCTTTAAGGTAAACATTGTTTCCATTGGTCTAAAAATGTGATCTCTGACTCCTGGGAAAATCACAACAGTCAAATTCCTCCTGAATGTTGCTTTTCCTACAGAATCTCTAATTTTATCCTATTAATTAAATTGTACGCACCTGAACTTTGGGGAGGGCTAACTCGCTCATATCAAAATTGTAGTATGAGTTTTCATTTAAGTTACATTCTTATTTGTAGATATTTAATTCTTGTTTTACATCTATGGTGGTTGGTTTCTTATTTTCTATCTGTATATTACCAATTATCTCTTCTGTCTTTTTAAACATAGAAAAGAAAAACATATCTAAACTTAGTTTTATATATATATAATACACACATGCATACATGCATATTAAAAACATACCATCTGAAATAATTGCACGACCAAATCAATGCCTTTGTGTATCTCATTTTTGTGTGTTTTTGAAGATCCTAGCTTTTTTCCTGTATTTCATGCTTTTTTAAAAAAATTTTAAACTCATTTGGGGAACTTAGTATGAATTATTCAAGGGGTTTAAGTGGTTTTTTTTTCTTTACTGTTCAATGATGGTAAATATGCACAACACAGATTTTTTTTTTTACTCTTGCAAGTGTACAATTCAGTGCCATGAGAATGTTTGAGTTCTTGGTAAGCTGAACTTCTGTGCCTATTAAACAGGCACTGCCCCCTCTTTCCTCTTCCCAGCCTGGCAGGCCACCATTCTGCTTCATCATAAACACTTTTAAACATTGTATCTATTCTTTGAAAACTTTATAAATGTATTCGGAGTACCTTGATCCTCTTTACCCTGACTCTGCCCACACACTGCGACACATCTCCTCCCACCTTTGTATCTTTTCTTAATCGACTCTGTCAATTGGTGCTGCCTCTAAACAAAGTTGTGAGGCCATACCCTGGAGCAGGGCAGGGCCATGTGATTTCCTCCCCATCCTGGTTGAAATGTTGGTTGCTCAGATCTTGTGCAGGTCTCATGCAGGTAACTGTGACTTTAATTTTTTCAAAACCTATTTTTTAATGCTGGTTCTTAAATGCTTTAACCTCCCTTGTAGCCCGCCACCCACCAAAAGTAGTGGAAAAGAAAGGATGGGGCTGGGGCTGGGGGGTGGACCTGTTTTGAAAGGTTCTTTGGAGCAACTCTCATCTGTGTGGTCTGGAAATCAGTAGTTCAGTTCCCAGGTTAGCAGCGGCACTTGCAAACAATTCACAGATACACGCCAGCAGTCTGGTTCAGTAGAGCTGGGATAGTGGACAGGAATCAGCTGCTGTAGGACTGCCTAGCAGAGTCAGCTAGACTTCATCTTCTGTATGAATCAGCAGGAGGGACCCAGAAGGACCCCAGGAAAAGTTCTTGTCCAACAAGTGTCGCACTGCTAGATCTCTAAGCAAACCAGGCTCAGCCTCTATCACTGTCCGTGGAGTCCTATTTATACTCACTTCAAACATTATGTGCCCTCCACGGTTCTTACCTCAGCATGAGCATCCATGTCAGCTGACATCACTCTGCCAATCAGCCTGAGTCCACAGAAGCAACAAGAAACTGCAGCACACCACCAGAAGTTTTTTGATGCGTTTCTCTCTATAGAGTCCTGACAAATGGAGCTCAACTACACAATGTAAGGTGGACCAATCCATGCATGTCACTAGCAAAGACTCCTTCATCACGTTTTCACATGCTTGCTTTAGCAGAACATCCTTTCTCCTGTGTCTGCTTCAGCCAAACTTCCTTAGTTCCTTCACGAGTCTGCCTTAGCCTTTACCTGTGTCCACTTCTGGAAAACACTCCTTCACATGTTTGTCCCAGCAGAACACCATCAACACAACTGACTTTCCGAAGAACCCTTAAAGTTTCCACTTTAGGTAACCACAGCTAACTCTCTTTTTCATCCTTTTATTCATTCTGGGACCCAGGAGCACACAATGGTACCATTTACTTCCAAGGAGGGTCTTCCTTTCCTGCTCAATCAAATGTCGTGGAAACACCCTCAAGGACATGCTACAAAGTATGATTCCATGATAAATCTAAATTGCAGTAAGTTGGCAATGAAGATTAACTATCTAATGGATTCATAGCTAGAACCTATAGCAAGCTCAAAAATTAGGCAAGACACACATACATACAAACATACACACCAATGAATGTGCATATACATCAGACACTCCTTAAATATAAAAGGCCAGGACAAAACGATCTCGATGATATTTTTGTCAATTTCGTCTTTCATTTTGCTTTTTGTTGGCTTTTTTTTTTTTTTTTTTTTTGGTCTAATTTTGTTTTTGTGTTTGTTTTGGTATTCATTTTGGAGGGTATTTTCAGAGCTTTGAAGTGTGTGTTCCTTGTTTATTTTGAAAGAAAGAAAAGAGTATAAAACTGGATGGATAATAAGGTTTATTGGCTACTTTTATTTCAACTTGACATGAGTTAGAGTCATCAGAGAGGAGGGAGCCTCCCTTGAGAAAATGCCTCTTTAAGTCAGGCTATAGGGCATTTTCTTAGTGATTGATGAGGAATGACCCAGACTACTGTGGGTGGTGCCATTCCTGGGCTGGTGGTCCTGGGTTCTATAAGAAAGCAGGCTGAGCAAGCCAGAAGGAGCAATCCAATAAGCAGCACTCCTTCATGGCCTCTGCGTCTGCTCTTGCCTCGAGGTTCCAGCCCTGCCTTCTTCTGATGATGATGTGATGCGGAAACATAGATTGAATGAATTATTTCCTCCCCAAGTTTCTTTGGTCTTGGTGTTTTATCACAGCAACAGTAGCCCTAAGACAGAATGTAGAGAGGATCTGGGAGGAAATGAAGGAAGGGGGAAAGATGTCCAAAATACAGTGTATAAAAAGTTTAAATTAAGAAAATGACCAGTAAATAGTTGAAAAAACATTAAACATTGTGGTGAGTTTAGTTAAACCGTATTGTGCTCCCAGTGGATCGGACTTGCCCACCCACCCAAGAGCCATCCGGATTAGCAAATGAAAGACACCCCCCACACCCCCTACCTCCTCCCACCCACCTCCCACCAGTTAATTTTAAATATGCCTTGACTAGCTCAAAGGCTGGGCAGTTCTAATCCTTCCCGAACCCAGCACACATTTCCTGCAAGTACTCCTGGCTTAACACCCTCTAATTCTACATTTTATCTTCGTTACCCTGGCTCCTTCTGGGCAGCCCATTAGTCTTTGCTGCCCAGTATGCTTCTGGGCAGTCCTTTCGGGGCCACATTCTTTCTCACCTACATTTTGGATGATTTTCCTTCTGCAGCTCTAAATCTGATCTGTCTCCCTCCAAAGCACGGTGATTCCCTCCTTCCTCTCTTCCAGTTGATAGCCCATGCAAATCTAAAGGTCCCACTTCAGTCTACCTGCCCAGTCATTGGCGGTTGGCTCTTTATTGATTGATCAAAAACCAATGGGGGCCAAGGACCTTGAGCATTTGGACATGCAGATTCCTGATTTGGGGGCCGGACTAATTCAAAGCATCAGAACCCATCCCCAACATAAGCATCTTTAGCCTTTTGAATGCAATTTAAAATCAGTTGGAGCTTTCATCTCACTGAGTCAGGATGAGTATCAAGAAAACAAATGGTGAGTGCTCCTGATGGTCATGGTTATGATAGACAAGCTTCCTGCTGCTCAGCTCTCATGAGCATTTTCATTCTTTTGTTTAGGAGAAAAGAAATTTGATAGTAAACTTTACAAAGAAAACTAAAGAATTTAGTGACCGTGCAGTGGCCAGTATGTGTGACACGTACACTCATAAAGGCATTTTGGATCAAGATGATTTCATGTTTGCCTAGTGCTTTGAGCATAATAGATCAAAGATTTTTTAGCTTGGCTGGGCAGTGGTGGCGCATGCCTTTAATCCCAGCACTTGGGAGGCAGAGGCAGGCAGATTCCTGAGTTCGAGCCCAGCCTGGTCTACAAGAGTGAGTTCCAGGACAGCCAGGGCTACACAGAGAAACCCTGTCTTGAAAAACCAAAAAAAAAAAAAAAGATTTTTAGCTTATTTAGCATTAACCATATTTACTGTATTATTGAATATAAATTTAAATGTTATAACAATATTTACATCTTCACCTACATTTTACTGGTTTCTTATTGGCTAGAGAGAGTCTTCTGTTTGATCGATAATAACAATGCTTCACACTTATAGACAGTAAAACAGTTTTCATCCAATGAGTTCAAAAAAGTCAACAATTATGACTCATTTTTTTTCTTATATTATCTGGATGAAAATGGAGGTGATACTAAGTACCAAACACCTATTTCAGGAGTCAGAGATGCAGTGCACAGCAGGTCCCCTTCCTCTGAGTGTGCAGCAGCCAAAAGTGCATCTCCCTCCTCTGCCAAGGTCTCCAATGGTTTCCCTTGCTTCTATGCTAGAAATGATAATACATAATTTTTTTTTTTTTTTTTTTTTTTTTTTTTTGGTTTTTTGAGACAGGGTTTCTCTGTGTAGCCCTGACTGTCCTGGAACTCACTCTGTAGACCAGGCTGGCCATAAACTCAGAAATCCTCTGCCTCCCAAGTGCTGGGATTAAAGGTGTATGCCACCACTGCCGTAATTCTTAACTCTTAACAAGTGTAGTACTCCCTCTTCTCCAAGCCAATCTACTATTGTATCTGTGGCCACTGTGGATACTTGACCTTCTGGGTGCTAGTGACATTGTTATCCTTCCTGAAGGGACAAAGACAAGTGTCCTGGTCAATTCAGATTCCACGGGTAGAGTTTTTAGAGCATAGATCATAAAGTACAGAGCGTTCCAATGAAATGACATTGTTTGAAGTGTTTATCAAGCTTCCTGTCCAGAGCACATTACAATCACGGCAGCCTCACACCTGGATATAGAAATTATTTGTTTGTTTGGTATCTATTAATATCTCCCCCAACTGTGGGATGCATGAGTATAGGGAATATGTCTGATTTCTCTTACTGCTATAGCCTCAGCATCCTTTAGTGGTTGTCTCTAAATAGGTGCTCAAAACAAAGAGAAAAGTAAGCGAATTGATTTTGATTTTTAGCAAAGTAATCTTTGGAAATTTAAATCTAAATCTTGACACTCCAACTTAACATTATAATCGACATGCTAAGCCTTCTAGTTTATTATTCTGATATGTTTGAATAGAAAAGCCTTATGAAATGCTTTAACAGCATATTGGAAACCATTTCAAATCTAGTAAGATGAAAGGAGACAAATTCGGAAAGCAATGAATGAAGGGGAGCCCAGAAATCCAGTTGAATCCACGACCTGTCTGTAGTCACTTGGATTCTAGGAAGAAGAGACTCGCGGTAGATTTTCCTGGGGCACCTAAGAGATGTATTAGCGCTGTCTGTTCCCTGGGCTTATTGAAGAGACTCGCAGGAAATTGCTGTCGGCAAGGTCTCAGGTGTACAGCCTCGGTGCTCAAGGGTGACATAGTGGGCAAGAATCCCTTTTCTTCTGAAGTCAGGCCTTTTGGTTTAGTACAAAGGACCATCTAATGTGGACCTCTCCTTTCCTTTAGAACAGGGGCCTTTCATAATCCTATCTGCGTTTTGGAAAGAACACCCCAGAGGGTGCCAAGCAGGCAACTGAAGAAGGAGGGAAGAAACAAGAGTTCAGTAAAGAAATTATTGCCAAGGTCCCAATAAAAGCTGGTGGAATTGTGGCAGAAAATGGAGTTGGGGGAGGTATTTTGGAGGAACATTGAGCCCAGTTGAATGATGACAATGGGGGACAGGAAACAATCCGAGCGGTCTCAGGTTTCTAGGTTCAGGCAACTGTGGATAAGGGGTGTTGTTGAGTCCAGAGGGAGGAGCAAGAAGAGCCGGTTTAGTGAGGAGCGCAAATGTTAGGTTTTCAGTGCCTGGGGGCCATCCAAGTGGAGATACCAGAAAGAGCCAGACTGGCTGGAGATCCGGGCTTGGGAACCCAGGCCGCACTCCTTTGAGGAATTAGTCTGTATGCTGTATTGGTGGTAAATCTCAACCTATGCCGTAGCGACCGTGCTGCAAATGCGGTTACTTTTCCACGGACATCACAAACACCATTTAGCCTATATTTTTCCAGATAGAATATGACAAAATGCCATTTATAAGAGTGTTTCTTTTCCCTGGGGACTTGTACTAACTAGGCCAACTCCAATAAAGCATCTTTTCTTGCTCCGACACAGAACTGGTAACAAACACAGAACTAACTTTCTTTTTCTTAGCATTAGTTGTTGAAGGGCAGTTTGCAGACCCTGCCATGTGGAACCAGCACTGGTTGTGGATTTAGAGAGAAGGGACTATATTTTCGGCTAGACTCCGTGTAGGGAAGGTTGGCAGGCATTTCACGTAGAAATGCGATAGAGCGTGAACCGATGCGCTTGGCGATGGGGTGGAAAGGTGGATGAAGGACTTTAATGGGGACCAAAAGAACCAGTAGCAAGATAGATGAGAGAGCGAGATTGGAAGGCCTAGGAGCCACACATCCTGGGCAGTTCAGGAGACCTTATTATTAAGCTTGGGAAGATATCAGCTATGCGATCTGCTAATCAGCAACAAAGACAAGAGAGAAGGGGAACTAGGGAGACACTCCGAGCACTGGGGGTAGTAGTGAAAATGCTCTTCTTTGACGTTAGGGGATTATCTGTCTACCGTGGCCATTCATACGAGTGCTTGTTTAATTTAGGGTTGGTAATAATAATAACCACTTGTAAAACAAGCTCTGAAGAACGAGGTACCACATAAACACCTGGTAAAAGAGGACCTCTCATCCCACACCGTCTCTCTGTGGAGTTGATATTGCTGTCTCTACTTTATAGACTTAACAGTCAGTTAAATATTGCTTATTCTGAAGCTCTTGAAGCTAGGTGTACTGGTACACATATATGGCCTCTGCCTTTCGGGACATTGAAACAGAAGGATGCTTTGTGTTCAGCTCAAGGCAAACCTGAGGACCACAGAGAAACCCCCATTTAAAAAAAAAAAAAAAAAAAAAAGGTATTACAAAGACTTAGAAGTCTCTTCTCAGTCAAAGACACACTTCACTGTCTGTCCAGCATGGACTCGCTTTTATGTAAATAGAATTGCTTAGAAAAATAAGTGGATTGCTTTTGTTCTTTGTGGTATCTGATTTTTCTGTTTCCCTAGAAATGGGGAAGCAATGTGCAGGCTATCACTGAGGAGATGTTAGTACTACTCTATAGTATCATGGTGTATGTGGCAATAGTAACTTAAAAAATGAAAACAACCTTAAAGTAGAAAGGCTTAAAAACTGAGAAAGTACATTTAACGTAATTAATTGTGTTAATTAAAGATACTTTGGAGGCTGTAGTGTTTAGCGGTTTTGTGTTTATTCAAGTAGAAACTAAACATTCTGACTTGAGTAAGTGGCAGCGCATTCCAGACATATTCTGAACTCTTAATGTGATGGGCGTTTCCCGGGCCATGTCCTTTAGATGTGTTAAGCCACATCTTTAAAGAAACTATTTAGTATAATATTTCACATTCTTATTTGCTTAAAGACCTTGGGCAAATAGTACTGGCATGGCCCACATTGCTCTCAACACATGGCGGCTGGTGCACAGAAATTTTTTTTGTATAGCTGCTCTATCATGCAGTAACATCGCTTAATGGACAGTATAAAAGTCAAATTGACAAATATTGGCAACTCTAATAGAAACTCAGATGATAACTCAAAATGGATAATTAGATTTTGCCCGCAGAACTGCACAAACCATCTGTCTGTCAAACAACATTCGTCCAATTCCCAGAGCCTGGTTTCTTTAACTGTAACCAATGTTTCTATTAATGTTCTAAGAAGGGTAAGAAGTGAGAAAGAAGAAAGGCTCTCAAGACAAAACCAACCAGGCAACCGAAACGAACAATCCAAAGTAGGTCGAGGTCTTCAATAAAATGAGATCAGTTAAAGATTTAATCTCCATGGTAACCCAGGCTAACTAACTTTCATCATTCATTTCTCCAATGCATGGGCATCTGAGCATCTCTATATAACTGTTCTGACCACAAGAGGCTAAATTCTAAGGATGAGAATGGAATTCCCTCTCATGTTCTATGGACAGTAGAGAGTTAGAATACAGAATAGGGTCTGGTTGACCATTGTACTGGCTGATTTTGTGTGTCAACTTGACACAAGCTTGAGTTATCACAGAGAAAGGAGCCTCCCTTGAGGAAATGCCTCCTCCATGAGATCCAGCTGTAAGGCATTTTCTCAATTAGTGATCAAGGGGGGAGGGCCCAGCCCACTGTGGGTGCTGCCATCCCTGGTCTGGTAGTCCTGAGTTCTATAAGAAAGCAAGCTGAGCAAGTCAGTAAGCAGCACCCCTCCATGGCCTCTGCATCAGCTCCTGCCTCTAGGTTCCTATCCTGTGTGAGTTCCTGTCTTGACTTCCTTTGGTGATGAACAGCAATATGGAAGTGTAAGCTGAATAAACCCTTTCCTCCCTAACTTGCTTCTAGGTCATGATGTTTGTGCAGGGATAGAAACCCTGACTAAGTCAACTATCCAAGAAGGGATCAGTGAAACACAACGATGTCCAAAGATGCATATAGACCTATTTAGCAGGAATTCTGATTTTAATATTGGGTACTTTGAATGTAGACGAGCCAATTGATATCAAGAATGGATTATCTATAATAAAAGCAATGAAGCAGGGATTTGACTTCAGCTGAGTTCTCCCAGAAACTGGCCCTCAGGTCTGGACACGTTTAAAGGTAAGTTAGAAGGTGGTTTTAGGAAATACAAGTAGGGAAAAGAAGAAATGGAGTGACCGTGAAAAATTAGTCAGTAGAGGACATATTGACCCGGCGGTCAGTTCCAGTAGGAGACATCGGAACACTCTAGAAGAAGCTTGGAGTTATCCAATCTCAGGGGTAAAGAGTTACTATATTAATTTGCTAACTCTTTTCTGTCACTGATTGAAGGCTGTTCTTATCTGTCCCTGAGGGGTCTAACACTCTTCAGCTGGAGAAAGTCCTCAATCAGCCAGCCATGAATTCTCACTGATGGGGAAAAAAATAATAAATACTGAGTGGATGTGAGCTATTTGTGTGTGTGTGTGTGTGTGTGTGTGTTTTGGTGGTTATCATCACTTATAAAATTTGATTAAAGCTGTGTATCTTCGCACTGCAAAAAAAATAACTAATCATATGTATTTGGTTTGCATTCAATTTTTTTGGACTTGTACCCAAAATAATAAAGAGTGGCTTCCTTTGGGAACATATAGATATGTTTTAACTTGTCAGCATGTTGCCAGATGAATGCAGGGTCTTTGGGGTAAACTAGGAAGTTATTGATTTCAGTCAATCTTGCAGGAGAAACCAACAAGAGATGTGAATGGCAGAGTCATAGTTAAATGGAGTCACCATGGTCTTAAGGACAATTATCTTCACTGGACTCAGATGTAGGAAGGAGAGAAAGCCAAGGGTGGCAGATCCTGTTGTAGAGTCTGGAAGGGGTTAGGGAACTGGGAAAGCAGATTGATTTTCACAGAATCATTGTAGGTATTCCTCAAACTACTGTCACTGCTTGGCTAAATTGAAACAAGGCATACCCTGGGGGTCCTAAACTGACCTAAAAGATAATGGGTAAACTGATCACAGCAAGTGCAATAAGTTATTACTTCCTGACCTAAACCTGACAAAAACTAAATGGAAAACTTGTGGTAAAAAAAAAAAAAAAAGAAAATCAGTGCAGTTAAGTGTTTGCAATCTCAGACACCCACCCTGAGGTTTTGAGTCTTAGAGAACAGCCTTAAAATGGCTGCAGTTAAAAATCAACAATGCCATATAGTCAACCACTTCTCATTTGACTGGTCCAATGAGGGAGGACAGTTTTTAACCCCAAGGCTCACATCTTGAGCAGAGTCTAGTTTTCACTATCACCTAAATAAGAGCCTGAGCAAACACTCAAGACACCTGGCTCTCTGCACGCCCTGGTGTGTGATCTTCTAGTTTGTTGAAAGCTCTCTCATTGAGCTAGATGGAGAGATAGCCCTGCCCCCTCGCTGGCTGTACCACTCTGAAGAGCAGGCCCTGATGGTCAAGGCACAGGTGAGCGGTCCAGCGGAAGGGCTGACCCAGCCCCTTGGAGGCTGCAGCTCTTGGGAAAGTGTGCCTTGCACCTTGACTTGGCAGCACAGTGGAGCTGGCTCTGGAGGTGTGGATGATAGGTGAGCCGGCCCTGAGGACCTGAGAACAGGAGAGCTGACCTTGCCTCCTGATGGCCACATTTGATTGGTGGCCTAGCCAGAGCAGTGCTGGAGAGCTCGCCCTGGAGATGCAGATAAGGGCGATCCTGTGTGCTGACCAGCTCAGCTACTACCCAGGACCAAATCCAGAACTCTTAAGTTGGCCCACCACCAAATCTGCATCATCTGAGAACTGATGGTGCACGCACACGTGAAAGAGCCATTCCTGCTGATCCAAAGCTGCAGGATCTCCATGACACAGGATAAGTGGGAGGAGCCAATATTGATGATGTCACAGAAGCCAGAGACCTTGAACCAGTCCAATGAGTCATTGTAAGGAACATTTGCAAGGGGATGTGTGTGGACAGAGGGACATACTGTGGAGCACACTCTGGTATACTAGAGCTTCAGTGATGAGATGGTTCCTATGCTGTGTGTGTGTGTGTGTGTGTGTGTGTGTGTGTGTGTGTGTGTGTGTGTGTGTGTTTTATTTTGGGAGATAGGTTCAAGGGAAGGGTAGATATGGGAAGATGAGTGGGACTGGGGTGCATGGTGTGAAACTCACAAAGAATCAGTATATACTACTACTACTACTACTACTACTACTACTACTACTACTACTACTACTACTACCCCTTTAACTGTCTTATCCTTTCCTCTGGGCTGTGCTTCATTCTTTGGGAAGGAGTTCTAATGGAAGCATCTCCAAAGACAGTGATTTTACAGTCCTCTCTGCACTCACAGTATAACCAAGACAGCATTGTAAAAATGGGGAAGGGAGGGAGAGAGAGAGAGTCCTAGAGGGAAAGATATCTTTTATAAATCAGGTGAATTGTGAACTTCAATTTGTTGCTGCTAAAGCACCTAATTTTCCTAAAGAATAACATGATAACCTATTAACCTATTTTATTTTATATTTGGTTTGTTAAGTAGGTAAAACAGTCCTATGACTCCAACTTCAGTAGATGTAAAAGGATACCGCAGTTGATTTCCTCCCTAATTCTTGTCAGGCATCTGGAATTCTTCCTGCTATCGGTTTCTAGCATAGTAGTATGGATGATTGCAAGAGGAAGATTTTCAAGCCTAAGAACAGAAACTGTCGAAACAGTATCCACAATTGCTACTATGTTACCAAAACATTGGGGGGAAAAGTATAAAATGAGTAAAAACAGTTCACCAGTAGTGCCTCTAGGGAATTAATGAGAACTAGTGATCTACCTATAGAGTTTTTGGGTTAAAGATACACAGGTTAGATGTGCAGCAGTCAGTGTTCGCTGACTACATAGAATCTTTCTCTTGAACAGTTTAAGACAGCATAGATGTCATAAAAGAAGGCCAAAAGATACAAGAAAGCTGGGCTTATTTTCCAAGCAGCCTTGATGCACTAAAGCAGAATTTTGATGGTAAAGTGTATACTCTATATGGTTCTCATGTGGTACCTGAGTTACCATATAGAAAAATAGGAAATAAAGACTGTGAAAGTTATCATTTTGGACATGGGATATATGAATGTTTCAGAACAACTAGAAAATGATGGGTATTGTTTCTACTTCTTGATTCATTTAAATAAAGAAATTATGGCAAAGAAAAACCAAAGATAAATAGGAAGATTTGTCCATATATCTGTTCTTGATAAACTGCCAGTGTTTGTGGATCCTCTCCAACTACTTTAACACGCCCAGTTTCTTCCAAGTTCTAACACCATTTCCTTAAAGCTGACCTGAGGTCCAAGGTGTTTTAGCCTTTGGTTTAGAGTATAAGTGGTGTGTGTGTGTGTGTGTGTGTGTGTGTAGTATGATATCTTGATTAGCCCTTAGTCATATAAGGAGAGATGTACACACAGGAATGACAGGAGATAGTGTGAACATGTGGTGGTTCAGGTTCTTCAAAGGAGTTGCTGTCATGGAAACAATCTAAATACCCATCAACCCAACAATGAAGAAAACATGGGACATATACACAATGGGATCTTATTCCAGTGTGAAAAAAAAAAAAAGAAATTCTATCATTTGTGGCAGTGTGGATGTATCTAGAAATGATTAATTATGTTAAGTGAAACAAGCCAGCATAAAAGGGCAACTACCTCATGATCTTACTCATAGGTGGAATCTGGAAAAGCTGATCTCATAGAAGTGGATTGCAGATTGATTATTAGTACAGTCTGAGAGGGAGAGGGAAGGAGGGGGGAGGTGTTGATCAATAGGGAGCTATTAAGTTGCAGTGAGAAAGATTCAAACTTCTGGTTTGCTTTGTAGGATAAAGTGATTATAAAGAAGACAATAATGAACTGTACGTTTCTACAAGCCAGAAGAAAGTATTTAGAAACTTTTCACTATAAATAGATCATTATTATTTGTTACATAGGTATGGATTGAAATGTAACACACAGCGTGCATCTATGAAAAGATATGTTGTTCCATGACTGTAATTTTAAGTCTTTATATGCCAGTGAAAATATATTTTATTTAAAAGTAAATAGAAAATAGAAATTGATGTTAACTCAAAGGATAAGTAGAGTACTTTCTTGGGGGGATCCTCTTAGGGAAACTAGGGAGGGAGCAGAGGAAGTTGAGAGCTATCCTGACTGTAGCTCTGGTCTGACCCACAGGGAGAGGAATAGGACGTGTGTTAGCCTTCAGTGTAAGGACTGGTGAACTGACTCTGAGATAGAGTCCTTGTGTGGCAAGCAGAGGTCCCTGGGTTCAGTTCTCAGCTTCAGGGTGAGGACAAAAATTACAAAAAAGACTCCCACTGCCCCACCCCCAAACACATTAACTGGGCTGCAGAATAGAGAGGAGGAGCCCAGGATTCCTGGCATCAAGGATTTACTTTGGATCATAGAGTCACTTGTGTGGAAACATCATGGCGGTCGGAGTGTGAAATGGAATGTGCTGTTCTTTATTACTGGATGGAAGGAAGATACAGTCATAGGACATGTTTCCTGAGATCCACTTCCTCCAAGGCCATACCTCCTACCTTTCACCACGTCCCAGTGATCCCTTCTTACTAAGAGTCATCAAAGAATGAGTCCCATCACCCAGTCAGAGCCCTCGTCACAAACATGCTCGGAAATGTGCTTCGCTGCCCATTTAAGCAGATACCATTAGTTGGATTTGTTGGATAAAGTAAAGTTCCTTATTGATGTATTTAGTTTAGTGCTTCCTCCCTTGTGTGGCTTTATATCCCCACAAATTGTGTGGTAGTTTGAATATGGGAAGTGGCACTATTAGGAGGTGTGACCTTATTAGAGGACAGATAGCCTTAGAGAAAGTGTGTCCCTGTGGAGACGGGGCTTTGCTATCTCATATATATGCTCAAGTCTGGCCAATGTGATGCACAATCTCTTCTTGGCTTTCTTTGGGTAAAGATGTAGAACTCTTAGCTGCTCCAGTGCCATGCCTGCCTGGATACCACCAAGCTTCCTGCCATGAGGATAATGGACTGAACCTCAGAACCTGTAAGTCAACCCCAATTAAATGTCCTTTATAAGGAGAGTTGTCTTGGTCATGGTGTCTCTTCACAGCAATGCAAACCCTAAGACAGCCTGTCTTCTCCCGTCATCTTATTAATAAATCAGAGAATCTGAGACATAGAGAAGAGAGAAGATTTATCATCAGTAATTTTGTCTTTGTGACAAAATATCTTGAAAAGCAATTTAAAGGGTTAAAAAAAAGCTTTGTGTTGGCTCACGGTTTCAGAGGGTTTTGCCCATGGTTGGGCAGCTTTATTGCTGTGGACCTGTGGTGATGAAGAGCAAGATTACAAAGAAGACCGAGGGGCCCAGGACAAGATAGAGAACTCAAAAATATATATGCTGTTGCTCAGTTTTGCCAGTGAGACCCCACTGTGAAAGTTTACCAGTACCACACTCCCCAAATGCCATGAAACTTTGAATCCATTAATGTAGTACTCCACTGATTAGGTCAGACTCCACATGATCCAATCACTTCTCAATGATTACACTCACCAACTGGAGATCAAATCTTCAATACATTAACCTTTTGGGGAACATTTCACATCCACACCATAACATAAGCAATCGGTCTGTTATTCACTTTGCAAATGTTGCCAAGTTTGAGGTAGGGGAGCTACTAACCTATTTGAGATGCACAATTTTGCTAAAATTAGTTGGCAATTCAAAAAAACGGTATTTGGTCATTTCATTATTTTATAACAGCATAAATACAGGGATTAAAAAAAATTGAAAACAATGTAATAATTGGAAGGTGGCTAGTGTATTCCAGTGGTAGAATATTTGCTATTAATCCCCAACACTGCAAAAATAATAAAACTCATAACCAAAGGAATGCATTGGACCAGGGATGCAACTCAGATGGTAAAATGCTTCCTGGCATGCACATTCCCTGGGTTCAATTCCCAGCACTTTATAAAATGCCTTGGTGACTCATAGTTGTAATGCCAGCACTCAGGAAATGGTGGCTCGAGGGTCAGAAGAGAGTCAACCCCTGAGAGTGGCCACCTGGAAACACCTGTATTCAGGGCTCTACCTCGAATTTTATTTTATTAACTCTTTTTTTTTTTTTTTTACATTTATTTATTTTGTGTATGTGTATGTGTATGTGTGCATGTACCTGGCAGTGCATATGTGTAGTTCAGAAGATAATGTACAGGGGTCAGTTCCTCTACCATTTTGAGTTCTGGGGTTCAAGCTAAGGCTAGTAGACTTGGTGGCCTTTCTTTACCAACTGAGCCTTCTGAATGAACCCTACTTCACAGTTTAAAGAGCTTGGTGCCAACAGTGCTAATAATAGCAATGTCTGTACAGCTGCTCTTGATATAGAAGCTGAAAATTGGAGCTATACTCAGTGGGTTCTCATAGTTCTGTTTGCAGAGCTACAAAAAAGCAGCCATCACTGGGCACCACACAGATCAAAAACATTCACAGAGTAGTAAAAGGCAGGGTACCTCTGTCTTTGTAATGTGTATGCTGGCAGAGAATGACCTGTGACTTTAAATGTGCTTGTCCTCCCCTTGGGGTTAACATTCAGACCTTGGGGAATAGCTCTCAAGATCAGTGTCCTGGAAACAAAAGGGCACTGTGACCAAATATGAGGATCTGAGCACAGACTGCCATCAGGAGCAGAAAAACGCCCTGCCATGAGTGTGGGGCGGGAGTGCCCATGTAAGAGGTAGGCCAAGTGGTCAAATCCTTCATCTCAGGTAGCATGAAAGCAGGGAATTATTGACTGAGGAAAGTGCTGGCTTTAAATTTTTAATGTAATTTTTGAGACAATTATTTAGTTTTTGAAATGGGCTCACTGTGTAGTCTCATTGCTGTGAGGGGACACCATGACTATGGCAACTTATTGAAGAAAGCATTTAGTTGGGTGCTTACTTACAGTTCCATAGGGTGAGTCTATGGCCATCATGACTGTGGAGGCACTGAGGCGTGATGTCGGAGTAGTAGCTAAAAGCTTACATCTGATCTGAAAGATAGAAACTGGGGGAAAGTGCTGGGAGTGGGGAGAAAGGAGGGGAGAGAGGCAGAGGGCCAAAGAGGCAGAGGGAGGGATGGGGGGGGGGGAGAGAGAGAGAGAGAGAGAGAGAGAGAGAGAGAGAGAGAGAGAGAGAGAAATACTTGGGCTTGTCATGGGCTTTTTAAACCTCAAAGACCACCCCCCAGTGACACACCTTCTTCAACAAGGTCACACTTCCCAATCCTTCCCAAACAGTTCCACTGACTGCGAACCAGGCATTTAAATATATGAGCCTCTGGGAACCCTTCAAACATCCTCAGTCAAGCCACCACAACAGCACTGTGATTCTGCCACAGTGAGAATGGCTTGATACAAATAATGTCATTTGCAGTGAATTAAGTCTCTTATGTTTTTAATGATCTAAAGACCAGTGAGGGCAGATGTGTGTCTGAGTGGTACAAGGTGCTAAACACCTTGAGGATACCCAGTTATTTATCCTCTTTTGCTTCCTCCCCCACCCAAGATATCGATGTGATTTTCAACCATCCTAGCTTTACCTTCATTAGTCAGTTCTTTCATGTCAGCATTTTTAAAAGTTTGATTTACTAAAAATATCCGGTCAATTCTCCTCTTTCCAATGTGAATATCATAACAAAGGTTGGAAAGGAAGCTGATTGGGTCAAATCCAAATGCTAACGTCAGGGGGCACATGGGAGGCATGGACAACAGGAAGCAGCTCCTGCTAATGCACAGGTCATTCTGTGTTGTGCCCTTCCATAGCTCTCTCCATACCCATGACAATCCACAGTTCCATAAATCTGTCCACAATAGGCCTAACCAGAGTGTAATTTGGAAGGGAATCATGGGAACTATATGTGGAGCTTTACAAATAACACAGGTGGCCATTGTGTAACGGGCTTACACTGACCTCTACTTCTGAATCGGCCCTGCAGACTTAATGCATGTTTTTTGTTTTAGCTCTTTTGCAGAACGTAGTGTTACCTTTACTTTGGAGAAAATCTAAGTGAGTGCTTTCAGCATTCTCTCTAAGGGTTTAAAATCACTGTTTACCTATGCAAACAGTAAGTGCATATGTAAAAGTGTACTAGATCGAGTTGATGGTGGGAAATATTTTTTACTGTCCCCAGAATGACTTTGAAAGGATAAGCCACATTCCCCCAGGGAGCAGATGCTAGACCTGGGGAAGCACCAAGTTGTATCCCCTTTCCCGCAGATGGCTTACCCTAACCCTGGGGGTCCTTAAGGGAAATGATCTGTACGATACAGGAAAGTACAAAATGAAAGTGAGACATGTCAGCTATTATGAAAACATGGCTCGGCAGCCATCTCCCAAGCTCCAGTGTTGGCCTTTCTTCATCTGTTTTATTTCACTTAATATGCTTTCTAGTTACATTCCTTCCCTGCAAATCTCACAATTTCATTTTTATATATGACTGTGTAAAATGCAATTTTGTGTATGTACCACAAGTCTTTATCCGTTTATTGTTTGATGGACAGGTAGACTGGATCCATCTATCATGGATCTCAAGTTTACCCATGGTATACTAGCTTCGAGTCCCTTGGCTATATGGCCAGAGAGGTGTACCAGGGTTATAGGGTTTTGTTTTTTTTTCCTACATTCTGGTTCTAGTTTTTTTTTTTTTTTGAGATATTTCCATACTGGTTTTCATACTGGTTTTACCAGTTCACACTCCCATCAGCAGTGAGTAATAAAACTTCGGTGTGCTGCCTAATGAGATCTTTGCAGCTTGGCTGACATAAATGGAAATACCTCTAAAGCCATTTCGAGACTTAGTGCTCCTGAGCGTTTCCTAATGTTGTTACTTACATCATGGTTCCGTATGCATTGTCTTGCCTTTAATGCTTGTTTTCTCCTCCGTGTTAAAATTTACATGGCCAAAAATAAATAAATAAATGCAATTTACATAGCAGCTTAGCACCAGCTTTCCAGCTGAAAAGAGTCAATGTTTATCACCAAGTCTTCTCTTTGAATGCTTTTTAAAAAACTTGATGTTTATCTTTACTGGATGATTTCCTTAACAAGTTCAGTGGTCTCGTTCATGGATCTTGCTGTGCCTAACATTTTTCACCTAAGAAAATATCTGCTTTTATTTTCGAATAACAACTCACCTGACTGTATTATTCCTGGGTCACGATCTATATTATCTTTGGATCATATTCTATTTCCCTTTTGGAGGATTGTTTTATTTATCTATCATGGTGAAAGAAATTACTGGAAGTATCAGCCACTTAATGTAACCAGCCTGTACGGTTGTACATAGGTCTAAAGATCAGGAATCTGGGAGTGGCTCAGCTTCACAGTCTTGCTAAGGTTTTTTTCTTATGTTGGATTCTAGCTGCAGGCAAGGGCTATAGTCACGCCATAGTTTACAGGACCTTAGGATCCCCATGGCATGATCCAAGAAAACTGCGCAGGACATGTGATCCTCCTGCTTCAACCTCTGGGGTATCAGAATATGGTTGTCTGTCACCAAGACTGGCTTCTAATTACATTCATTTTCATCATTTTCTCTCTGTTTTGATTATGATTATTTCCATCTTAGTCACCATTGGATTGCTGTGAAGAGACACCATGACCAAGGCAATTTACAAAAGAAAGCATTTGTGCTGGTTAGATTTATGTCAGCATGACACAACTCTAGTCATCTGGGAGAAGGAAGTGCCTCCATGAGATTGCGGGCCAGCCTGTAGAGCATTTTCTTAACTAGAGATTGATGGGAGGGGCCAGCTCATGGTGGGTGGTGCCATCCCTAGGCTGCTCCTGGGTTCCACAAGAAAGCAGGCTGAGCAATCCACGAGGAGCAAGCCAGTGAGCCCCCCCCACCCCCCCAGCCGCTGCATCAATTCCTCACTCCGTATTCCTATCCTGTGTGAGTTTCTACCCTCACTGATTTTGATGATGAACTGTGAGTGAAATAAGCCCCTCCCCCAAGTTGCTTTGGTCATGGTGTTTCATTACAGCAACAGTAAACCTGACCAAAACCGCATTTAATTAGAGGTTTACTTATAGTTCCAGAGGGTGGGTCCATGACCATCATGGCCAAGAGTGCAGCTGCGGGCAGGCAGGCAGACATGGTGCTAGGGCAGTAGATAAGTGCTTTTATCCTAATCCACAAGTTAGAGGCTGAGAAAGTCAGAGACTGGGCCTGGCATGGCGTTTGATCCCCGGTGAAACAACTCCTCCAACAAGATTATACTTTTAATACTTCCTGAAACGGTTCCACCAATTAGTGACTAGGGACTAAGCAGCCAAATATATGAGCCTGTGGGGGCCATTTAAACCACCACAACCTCTTTCAGCTTTTTAAAGGTGTTTTTAGTGTGTGTGCGCGTGCGCGCGTGCGCGTGCCCGTTTGTGTAGTCAGAGGGCAACTTATGGGAGTTGGTCTCTCCTTCACCATGTGAATTTAACTCAGGTCGTCAGGCTTGGTGGTAAGCACCTCTACCTACTGAGCCATCTTACTAGCTTATAAAGCATTAAACAAACAAGTGATTATTATGTCATTGTCCTCCTGCCTCAGTCCCATTGTCTTCCCGAGTCTGTTTCCTACGTGCTGGGATGACAGGTATGTGCCACTATGTTCTATTTTATTTTGTACAAGTCATGGCCCTTATATAGTCTAGTAGGATGACGTGAGAAAAATCCCAGTTGAGAAAATGCACAATATCATTAAATAAATCTTTCCATGTTTCAATTCTCCATGGTTTAAGACAACACAGATAAGTATTTCCTTTGTCTGGAAAGGTGTCACACACCTGTAATCCCTGAAATAAGGAGGCAGAGGTAGAAGTATCAGGAGTTCAAGGCCATCCTTGGGTCCAGATTAAATTGAGAGCCATCTTGGGTTATGTAAGTCCTAGTCAATGAATGAATGAATGAATGAATAAATAAATAAATAAATAAATAAATAAATAAATAAATAGTAGAAGTAGTTTTATTTCCTCTGCCCTTGTGAACATGATCAGGGACACACACACAGACACACACCTTTCACTATCATAAGTGTCTTTGTTCACAGACATATATTGTATAATGCACGTATGTAAGTAAAGTAAGTTCCTTCCTAGGAAGAATTCATGAACTTTTAAAAATAGGTTGGCAATGACATTTCAAGCCCTATATTTTGAAAGACCTGCTTTACTTTGCTTATGGCTTTGAGACCAAGAATCTCACATTTTAGTGGTTTGACATGTTTGAGGCCCTCCTTATCAATGTACAAAATTTCCTGAAAACTATGACGTTTGTTTGTTTCTTTCTTTTTCTGAGACAGTCTCACTATGTAGCCCAGGCTATCTTTAGATATGCAATTCTCTTACTTCCGCCAACCAAGTGTTTAGATTACAGTCTCTGACACTATGTCCAGCTTTTGGATTCTTTTAAATTGATACTTGAAAGCAAAGATTATTATTTTGACAGAATTATTTAATCAATAAGATGGGTAAAATGTACTGGTCTGTTCATATCTGGGGCCTCTACTGAACACTTCTTCTAGCATAGCTGTATTTGCCATTCGTCTTTTTCTGGGTTGTAGGTTATAAAGCTAGAGAACAACAACTATAGATTAAAACGTGGAATAGTAACTTACTTCGTGGACTGCCCGGAATAGCATCTACTGTGTGCCTTTTCCCAGCCATATCAAGATTTTTAATTTGCTTTGTTCATAAGTACTCACCCGATAATCTTTTTTTTTATATGATTGTTTTTGATTGGATATTTATTTACATTTCAAATGTTTTCCCCTTTCCAGGTCTCCCCTTCAGAAGCCCCCATCCCATCCCCTTCCCCCTGCCTCTTTGAGGGTGCTCCCCCACCCACCTACCCACTCCCGTCTTCCCTCCCTGGCATTTCCCTACACTGGAGCATCGAACACCCTCAGGCCCAAGGGCCTCTCCTCCCCCTGATGGCCAACAAGGCCATCCCCTGCCACATATGCAGCCAGCACCATGGGTCCCTCCATGTGTATTCTTATGAAATTAGCATGTATTATTCATCCAATTATAATCACTGCCTGCTGAGATTAAGATTCTTACTTGACTTATATGTGAGACTGTCAGGAGTCTATCAAGACTAGGAGACTATCAAGAGAAAGGCAAGGTTGGAATTTGAACCTCTGCCATCTGACTTCATCGATCAGATACGGACCTTTGCCCTTTGCATCCGAGGCTAGCTACAGAACAGCATGGGTGCGTGCTCGGGAGGAGCATTTTCAGCCAGTGACTTCAGGGTTATTACACTGCAGATTGGAAGTGACCGGTCTGATAACAATTACAGTCAGGTGGGTAGAAAAGCTTCAAGAATGAGAGCACGAAGTTCATGAACACATCTTGTTAGTCTTTCCTAGAATGATTTTGAGAAACCAAAGCCAAAACTAAAAACAAAAACAAAACCAAAAATTTAAAAAGCATGATGAGGGCTGGAGAGATGACTCAGCGGTTAAGAGTCTGCTGCTCTTCCGAAGGTTCTGAGGTCAAATCCCAGCAACCACATGGTGGCTCACAACCATTCATAAGGAGATCTGAGGCCCTCTTCTGGGGTTTCTGAAGCTACAGCGAGTGGGCCAGAGCGAACAGGGCCGGAGGGAGCAGGGCCCAGAGCCCGAAGAAAAAGTGTCTGAAGACAGATACAGTATACTTACGTATAATAACTAAATAAATCTTTTTTTAAAAGCATATGAGAAGAATAGAGTTCCCAATGAATAGAAGGAGCAGATCTGTGAAAATGCAGATTTCTAGTCTTGGGCATAGTTGTATCTTAGATCTGTGTGATGGTTAGTGTTAATTGCACCTTGAATCACCTAGGAAACAGGCCTCTCAGGCAGGTTGTGTGAGGTTATCTAGGTTACTTAATTGCTGTGGGAAGACTCATCTTAATTGTGGGCAGGACCATTCCCTAGGCCAGAGATTCAGACTACTTAAGATAGAGAAAGCCTGCTGAGCATCAGCACGCATGCGTTGCTTCCTGCTTTCTGATTGGGCTGTGACAACGCAACAGTTTCAAGCCCCTCTGCTCAGACTTCTCTGCCGTGGCTGATTATATTCTTGAACTGTCTTTTTTTTTTTTTTTCTCTCTGATGTTGCTTTTGTCAGAGTATTTTATCACAGCAACAGGAAGTGAAACTAAGACAACTTGGCTTCCCTAATGTAATTATGTACACATTAGCAGTTTCACACACACATGAGACCCATGGCACTGACATTATACATGACCATGAAGGCATAAACTCTCAGCAGTGGCTCACAGAAGTCCTTGGAAAACCTGTGCCTACCAGTAAGATAAATAGCTCTCTATTCGCTTATTTTTATGCTTGGCTCAGACTCCTTTGAAACTCACCAGTCTTCAGTCTGTGCCAAATAGCTTCATACCATGCTGGGAAGCCCCTGGTACAGGGCTGTTAGCTAAAAATTTCAGGAGACCTTTGTTTTATCCAAAACTAAAGTTTAGATTTATAAAGCTACCTTCTTGGGCCTGGGGAAGATAGCTCGGTTGGTAAAGTACTTGCCTCGCCAGTGTGAGAACCTAAGTCTAATCCCCCAAACCCACATTAAGAGCTACAGAAGCATGAAGGACTTCTTACAGATACTTAAATCTCCAAACTTTACCAGTGTTGTGTTTACCTGCCCCGGATCCATAGATAAAACAATGAATGTTTTTCTTTCCTTACTTCTCATAATTAAAATGCTTTTATCTTGTTGGTACTTGAGGAAAACACCCCAGATAGCCTATTGCTATAGCACAGCTTTGTATGGGAGAGAGATTAAGAAAGACCTTCTTAGTCATGGTCCATTGGACAGGGGTTGACCTGCTCAACTGTAATAGAAATTTTATTTTCTTGACCAGGAGTTTTCCCTTAATGGGTTTTTATAGCTACAATAAAATGACCATTCCTACCATCTGCGTCCAGAAATCATTTCATCTTCTGAAACTGGAAATATATGTCTGAGAGACTAGGAGTTAGACTGTCTAAATAGGTAGACAGAGAGGGAGAGAGGCACAGCTAGGAAACAAAGGGGCAGATTTCCAATATGGCCGACTTCTTCGCTCTCCTTACTTGAGGCAAAAGCCTAACAGCTTAAAACAAAGGTCTTGTTGACTTTTGTCTCCCTCCAGCAGAGCCCTGCTGATGGACTGGCTCAATGAGCTCAGGGTAGACTCAGGATATGTTACATTACAGTTTTGCACCTATCAACCATACTATTTTAATTCAAACAGGCTGACCCTAAATTTAGCGAGGAAAACTCTCAGAAACTCCAACTTTTCCCCTCAAGCCCTGGAGAAGAGACGGGATTTTTCCACTTTCCAAGAGCCCCCTCCCCCCCCTAATTTTCTCCATATGCCTGGGCATGTGTGTGTATCCTTGCCCCCAGTAAAGACTTTTCTTTAACTGCTGATTCTGTCTGTGGTGTTTGATATTTCTCTGCTGTTACCTGTTGCTTCAGATTTTCTCTGCCTTTTGATTCTATAACTGGCAGAGAAAACACACCCGATCTAGACCCCTCGACTGTATTATGGCCACTTGGTGGTTAGCCCTATGTTTTCCTTTCTCCCAGCTCTTGGTACTTACTTACCAGTCTCTTTTCTAAATGCAGATATCTTTGAATCATCTTTGTGACAGAAGGTGGTTTTAATGAGGGTGGAAATGGATGCTGTTTCTGTCCCTGGTGTCCAGTAGGGTCTTTCTCTTTTACACTCCTTAGAATTCACAGCCTGGGCCTGGGTGTCTGACTGCAACCCCATGGAATTTTGTTGCTTTAAGTGATCGGTCCAAGATTTGGTAATTGGCCTTAAGTCTTGCTCAACTCCTGCCTCGTTTGAAGCCTTAGGTTTCTGTCCTATGCTTCAAGCTGTTCTAACACCTGCCTGTCAGTGCTGACACTGACACGCATGCGGGCTTGCTGCTTATGTACACTTTGAAGACAGTGAATTAGGTAATATTAAAGGTATTTGTGCTCTATGTTGCTACTCTGTGCTTAAGAAAAACAAATACTATTGTGATACCGTAGGCAAGATACACAAGGGTTTAAAAAGAAAACAAAACAATTCCTCGTAGTGCTAATTCTCATACCATGATATAAACATGTATGCTGAAGACACGTTGAGTTTGAAAGTTCAGCCAGTGGCCAACAAAGAGTTAACCACAAGTCAAAGCAGATCAGGAGTTTGGAAACATAAGAATGTAGCAGAGATTATCTGTAAGTCAGTACAAAGATTTCATATCCTGCCCCTAATCCTGGAAATATTGGAGATCTCATAGGGGCCTTTGGATAGGCTACTTTGTCTTCACATGCAGTGGTTTTGACTTTCACTCCTATGCAGTTTCTGCACTGGGTAGGCCAGAGCTTGCTATTTGATAGGACTATTTGCATTTCAAAGCTAATCAGTATTGAATAATGGGCTGGTAAAAGAAGAGTAAGAGGGTGATTGTGTTGGTTTTATTATTGTGTAAACCTGGGAATACTAGCTCTGGGAGCTCACTCAAATTCCAGCAGATAAGAAAGTGGCTTATGTAAAAGGCCTTTTAATGAGCGAGTTACTCATTACTTCCCCCACAGTGAGAGCCTGGCACAGATCTCGTGACTGCTGGGCTTCACAAGGAAGTAAAAACAAAAAGTGAAGAGAAAACTATTACTCATATTCTGGTCTGAAGGTAAAGAAAACATTTCTTAAATCTTTAGCCTTCGTTCATCTGTAGGTTTTGTAAAGCGTTACTAGTTTGAGTTAACATGATGACATTTCGTTTTCCAGCTCAGATTGAACAATTACAACTCTAGTTTAACGGCACCTGGCAAGTGAGAACCTGCCAGGAAAGGAGGAAATTATTGATCCTGCCTTCCATCCCACAGAGGTGATCTGATTAGTTTGGGGTGTGCCCTGGTAAACACTATTTTCTATTAGTTCCCACTTGACTTGCTCTGGTGGCTTGGGACCAGGTAGGTGGCTCAGTGGGTTAAAGACTCTTGCCTACAAGCCTGAGGAATGAAGCTCCTGGGGCTCACGTGTGGAAGGAGAGAACTGACTCCTGGGAGTTGTCCTCCAACTTCCTCACACACCCCTTGCTGTGACCAATACGCATAAGCAATATTGTTCTTCCCAGGATGACCTCTGAAAAGACCTGATCGATGCCCCTATTGTCTACAGTATACTCCCGAGTTTTGCTTTGTTTTGAGACAAGATCTCACTGTGCGGATCAGACTGGCTTCGAACTTGCTATATAATCAAAGCTGACTTCAAACTCATGATGATTCCGTATCCACCTCCCAAGTACTGGTATTATAGGCATCCGTTACCACTCCAGGCGCGTCCTGAAGTTTAACTGAGCACATCTATTGTTTTCTTTTAATAGAGCATATATGAAACCTGTGTCTAGGTAAATATCGATATAATATATATATGCAGAAATATGCAGAAAAACATGCCATTGTTAAAATATGAATAGTAAGAAATACTTTCTGCACCCCTGAGTATGCTTTATTTACGTCTTGGAAACCACTGTTCCACAGAGGGTATCAGTTCCCTGGCATCAGTTTTTATTCTGGCACAGTCCTTCTTACTCTGATTATTATATTTCTCTACCCGTCTCAGATTGTCATTGTTGCTTTGTGTGTGTTTGTGTGCATGTTCAACAGTGCAAGTGTGTGTGTGTGTGTGTTTGTGTGTGTGTGTGTGTGTGTGTGTGTAGGCTAGAGGACAACCTGGGTGTTCTTTACTGCCTACCTTATTTTTGGAACTAAGATCCCTTTCTGGATCGGAACTTGCTTAAGTAGCGGAGGCTAGCCTGCCAGTGAGCAGGGGATCTACCTTTTCCCACCTCTGCAATACTGGGATTCACTTTCATGACTCCATAAACTTTTTTTTTTTTTAATTGACTCTGGACATCTGAAGAACTGAAGTCTTTATTCTTGCAGGGAGCACTTTACTGACTAAGCTCTCCTCAACCCTATTTTTGTTGAATCAACTTTTATGTCTGTAGTAGCCAGTTTGCGGTCACTAGAGCGAGCTACCTGCCACGTGAAGTAACTAGCATAAGGAGAGGTTTGTTTAGCTCCCAGTTTTGGAAGTTCAAGATGGAGTGAGACTGGTACTGGATGCGTGAGCACACAGAGACAGACAATAGTGGTTGAGCACCCTGATAGAATGAACACTGACTTCTCAAGCCATTGATAGGAAGAAAGCGATGTGTCCCTCCATCTCTATTGAGGACACCCCCCCGTGACCCAAGGACCTCTCACAAGCTCATTAGACAACATCGCTTGAAGGTTCTACCAGCTTCTAATAGGACCACAGTGGCAAGCGACACCTTAACATATGGGCCTTTGGTGGGAAACGCCCCACATCTAAGCTATAGGAGAACACCACTTGTCTGGGTTGCTGTTATCTTTGTTTTTGTTGTTTAATTGCTGCTTTATTCCCAACTAGTCTAAGTCCGTATTCTGGAGTACCCTGAGATGCGGGGCTTGCTTATAGAATGGCTTCTCAAAGAATGAAGGACGAGACAGAGGCAACACAACTAAACGATGTTCTTAGCCAGCTTCACAGGTGCCGGCTCTGGGCTACTCCTTTGGAACTGCTCAATTTGGGGGCAATGGATTATATTGTATCTTCTCTTCCATACATCAAACAGTCTTCAAATGGGGGCTCTTCCTGGGTAAACTGGATCCCGGAGAGCCATCGCCTCCCTGGCCAGCTATTGTGGGGATTAGTGCCTGAATCTCAAATGGGGACTTGGGTGCTCATCACTATTTGTCATGATCAATTAGCTCACTCAAAGGTATCATTGTTCCTGATACTATGAATATTTCCATCTAGTTTTTTCTTCATTTTTTTCTAAGTTTCTACTCTTCACTTATGTGATTTAAGTACAAAAAAATAGGAATAGTTAGGACACTGTAGTGACTTTTCTCTTTTATCCAATTTAAAATTTTAGTCTTTATTTTTGAAGTCATTTGGCTCCTAATTATATTAAATATTAAATTTTCTCCAGCATTAGGAAAATGTAATAACAAACTAGTGGACTTTTTTCTTGGCAACTTTATAGTAGTGCAATTTTTACAATAATAGATTTCAAATGAGCAGGCATCTTAACACTCTGGCCCATTACATTGAAAAGTTATTATAACTATGAACTTCTTTGGGGGTACAAGTGATCTTTGCTCCGAAGGAGCTAAAAAGCATTTAACTGATGGAAGACTAAATAATGAAAACAAATTTTATAATTGCTTTTTTGTTTTGTTTTCGGTGGTGGTGGTGGTGGTGGTGGTGGGTGTATGTGTGTATGTGTGTGTGTGTGTGTAACACAGATCAACCTTTTGTCGTTCCCCAGATGACATCCCTTTCTTTTTGAGACAGGGTTTCTTCTCACTGGCTTGAACCTTACCTACTAGGTTAGTTAGGATTCCCTTTTGTTTCTGCCTCCCCAGTGCTGGGATTACAAGTACATGCAACCAACATCTGCTGAAAACATGTATATTTGTGTATAACATACATACATACATACATACATACACACATGCATACATACACACATGCATACATACATACTGAGTGTATAAATGTCATAGCTAGAGAAGACAAGGGAAGGACCAGCTGGTGGCCACGCTTGAGAGAAGTAGCAGGTGCTAGAATAAAAGGCAGACGGAAGGTCAGAGAGGGTGACCTAGGGAAGAGAAACTCCGCTGACAGGAACAGGGGCCAAGAAGGCTAGCAAGGAAATGAGCAGCAAGTTTTGTTCCCAGGAGTTTTTCAGACCTCACATAATACGTGTTAGACTGTGTCCTGCAGAGAACAGAGCGTGCAGGAGCCTATCAGGAGACTGTAAGGAAGCATGACTCTAAGAACATCCCCTCCAAAGATTCAAGTCTGAATTCGACCAGTTCTTCTTCCTCTAAAGCTTCAAACTCTTTCCTCTGGAACCTCCCTATTTTCTCTTTGGTCTGACACATGGCTACTAGTGTCCAAGATAAAATCCATCTTCCCGTATTCTCACGGTGCTCTGTTTAATACACGGTTATAATGTTTGTTCATTTGCCTCTTGACCGATTCTCTGATTTCTCTGTCAGTCTCAGGGTGTGTGCATCTTGAGAAAGGACAGAGCCTTGTTGTGTTTGCCCCACCCTCCATCTGAAGCTCAAGGACAGTAGTGTCCAGTGAAGGTTACTTAAAATGGTGATTTCTAAGACTGCGATATTGAGAATTATGAATGCTCTTTCCTCCCACAAACTGACAATATACATTAGAAGTAGGTACAACCTAAAAAACTGCTTAGGAGCTGCTACAAGGCACATTTAAATACACTTCTCTGCTCGAAGAATCTGTCTTACTCCAACTGCAGCACGTTTCTGATCCAACAGACAGAATTAATTCTGTCCCATGCTAGAAATGTTTGACAAGGCGAAAGTTCACGGCAGGTTACTTTCTAGGAAAAAGCGTTTTATTACAAGGTGAGTACACCATTTTAGAAATGGTAATGTATAGACACTCGTGAGGAGACTTTTCTAGCTCTCCTGGTTTCATTGTATTAAAGAAAAACAATTTTCTATTATCATTGCTTCATTAAAAAAACACAAGGAACAGTCATAATGATCAAACTTGACTTTTGTGATGCAAAGCTTATACTATCTGCTTCAGCTGTGTCGAGTGCAGTTGGACTTTAGCGCTTGGATAGATAAGAGCTATCAAGTTTTATAAGACAGAAACTTTACACAGAGGCATTTTTTATTGCTCAGGTCATAGTTGGTTTTGACTCTCTACCTGCTCTGTGCTCACTGCTTGCTCTACATCAGGGGGGAGGAAGTCTCTCCCTAGAATGCTCCTAGGTGGAGGCCAAGGAGAACATGGGCCCAGACTCTTCATCACTGAATGAGTAAGAGATATGGAGGAACAACAAAGGTACCATAGTCTTGTTTTGAAAACTATTTCTTATAATCACTCCTGGGAGAGGCAGGGGGAGAAGTGGTTTTTAACTCCTTTGGTAAATAAACAACCTCGGGGATTCGCTGCGCCTCATCTCTCAGCAAATAAGAGCAGGTATTGTACTGAGGATGGTATTCTCATCAACTGGGGAACACCATGGCCTTGTCTACCAGAGAAGGCATTTACTCCATTGAGGAATGCAGCTCAGTGGGAGAGTGCTTGCCTACTGTGTGAAAAACACTAGGTTTAGAACCAACCAGGACAATTAAGTAAGTAGTAAACATAAATAAATTAATTAGAAATAAAGGTATTTATTCAGTTGAATAAAGAAATGAATGAATGAATGAATGAATGAAAAGGCACCCAAATGTAGTGAAGGCAGAAGAGTTTGACAAAAGTCAGTTTTGAAATCTGGAGCTTATTGGAATATTAGTGTGAGAACTATGACCTAGGAAGAAGCAGGATAGCGCAGACTGAGCCAAGCCAGGGACTTAAGATGCGCATCCCAGGAAAACCAGGCAGGTGACAGCAACTCCATTACAGATAGAATCGCTTGCCTGCTGAGCTTCCCGGTAGGGGTTCCACCGACAGGTCTAGGATAAATATCAAGTTGGATTATTATTTCTGGTTGACAGCAATTAATATATTTCAAAGTATCGAGCAGGTCACAGCAGTTCCTAACCTGTGGGTTGCGAACATTGGAAAAGACGTATTTCCAGTGATCCTAGGAAATCCTAGCCACACATTTAGTATCATTGCTACTTCAGAACTGTCATTTTTCTACTGAGAGGTGTCCCAGTTTCTAAGACCATTGGGAATACCTGTTTTCTGATGGTCACAACCCATTGGTTTTGGACCACTGGAGGAGGAGGAGGACTCTAAATGTTTCTAACACAAAGAAATATAGAGTAATAGATATGCAAATTCACCCTGCTCTGAATAGTATGCATTCTATGTATTGAAATGTCACATGGTACTTTGTGAACATGCACAATTGGTCTGTGTTGTTTAAAAGTAAAAGTAATTTTTAAGAAAAGAAAATCATTTCTAAATATGAGTGCCGTCCTCTGACACATGGTGTTCTGCTCTGCTCTGCTAATCCCAGGCACAGGGGCTGCCCTGTAGTTTGATATGTGTTAGCATATCATATTAGCTATTTTTAATACATGTGAAAGAGCTGTTCAGTAAGGGTTTGCTTGCCAGCAACTGGGGCTGAAGCTGTTCCCGGCTTCCAGCCAGACTCTGGAGTGATCCAGAAATGTAGACAGCCGAGTTTGCAGGCTTTTAGACTGGACCAGACAGGATGCAGATTTAAGCCCAGGCTTGATTTGAGTAACAATTTAGCATAGGTGTTGATTTAGGAAGATCTAAAAGATGTACAATTAACGCAAAGGCAAATGAGGGGGTCTCTTGCAGTGAGTGAAGGATGACGGATTATGGGTAACACTTCCTTATCATTACATATCTTAATACCGAGCTGCTAAGATGGAAGCTAAAAAAAAATGTAGTGGTGTATTTGTACAATGGTAGCTTTTGTCCCTTGGCTGGGTTTCTAACCTTACTCCGCAAAGTTAATTTTCTAACCAAAAAAAAAAAAAAAAAAAAAAAAAAAATATGATAAGCTGCAAAGCAAGGTGAGGTTCATTCTTCAGTTTATGGGTAGAGGAGTCCCGAAACTGGAGAATTGTTTGTTTCCTATTCGTGATGTTTATTTATACAGTTGGTGCCTGGCCCCATGAATTCAGACAGTATGTGTGTTTTTTTCAGGATAATATACATGTAAATTCCACTATTCTGTCAACTCCCATTTAAAACCCAGACATGAAAGAAAAATCCCTCTAATCTCTATATAGGAATCAGTGACTGGAGATCCAGGCTCTAAGCCAGTCTGTACTTTTCAACTATGAAGATGAATCAGAGACACTTGGGCCCTCACTCATTATTTATTTACTTTAATTAAGATGCAATTATAATAAACTTGGTTATCAGGTTTATCTAGTCTACAGGAGGCCAGCAGAGCCCAGAGCCACATGCACATTTTCTTGGTGTTAACAGTTACACAAGAGATTGTTCATATTCATTATTCATTGCTTAGAGCAGGCACAGCAACTGCATGAAGTGACAGCTGAATGCATGATGGTCTCACGAAGACCGAAGGATTGTAAGTGGTGGGCATGCAAACCACAAGAGCTGTCTGGAAGTTAGCCATGGTGAGAGGCACATAGAATCAGAGGTCTCCGGTGCTACAAGGAACCACTTTTTGTTTACCGTTATGAAGATAACACGTTACACTTGTGTTTGTGCAGATGTTTAAACTGGATCTAAAATAGAACTGGAGCCCTGAGCTCTGAGCTTGTGAAGCATATGTTTCAGTAATATAGTAAGAGGCTGAGTAGGTTACAGCACTTGCTGCCAGTCCTGATGACCTGAGTTTAACCCCCAGGGCCCACATGATGGAGAAGGGAAGCAAGACCCCAAAGTTGTCATCTAATCCCTCACACAGACCAGGACAGCCCCCTCAAACATGCACACATAAAATAATCAAATGCTAAAAAAGGGTTTACAGATAAGATAAAATATATAATAATTAAAATTTTTGTGCAGAATCTTAACATTTGTGTGTGTGGGGGGTGCTTATGTGTCTGCAGGTGCATGTGTGCGCACACACATGTGCTTTAACCTTCTGAACCATCTTGCCAGCCTCTTATTACTGAGACATGAGCGTCACAAGCTCAGAGCTCAGAACTCCAGTTCCATTTTAGATCCAGTTTAATTTTGTGGTTTATATGCACGCGGGCAAACACACACACACACACACACACACACACACACACACACACACACACACGCACAGGCACACACACACTTTATGTGGAGGCCAGAGGCCAAACTCAGGTGTCAGGACACCAGCTGTCCACTTTGAGACAGGATTTCTTATTGGCCTGAAACTCACCATTAGGCCAGAGCGCCTAGCCACTGAGCCCCAGGTAACCTCCAGCCTCATTCACCCAGTTCTATAGGTGTTTGCTGCCATGTCTGGCATTTTTATGTGGGTTCTAGAATCAAACTTAGGTTCTCATGCTGGCCCGGCATGCATGCACCTTACAGACAAAGCTACTTCCCTAGCCCTGACTTCTGCCAATGTCTGATTTCCAACTCTGAAACTTTGCATGAAAACTGTTTATAAATAATTTATAAATTTCCTACTATTAGGTCTCTGTAATAATTACTTTTCTAATTGCTGTAATAAAATCGTTGGCAAAAGAAACTTGAGGAACCAAGGTTTGATTTAGGGGTCATAGTTTGAAGGTACAGTTCACCATTGCAGGAAGGGCACAGCAGAAGGAACACAAGGTAGCTGGTCACATTTTGTCCACAGTCAGAGGAGGAGGAAGAGGAAAAGGAAGAGGAGGAGGAGGAGGAGGAAAAGCAGGAGGAGAGGGAGGGGGAGAGGAGGACAGAGAAGGAGCAGGGAGGGAGAGAGACGCATGTGCTCAGCTCATGTCCTCTTTTTTCTTTAGCCTAGGACCCTCTGGAATGGTGTCAACTACATTTAGAATGGGTTTTCCTGCTGCAATGAACCCAATCTTAAAACTCCCTCATAGACAGGCCAGAGATTTATCTCCACGGCGATTCTATACCCTATCGAACTGACGATCAATATTAATCATTACAATGTCCTTCACCCAAATCACCAAAACATCCATGAAGAAACTGAGATAAACTATTTTGTAGTTTATTTCTGTTTGTCTCACGCAGGAGCAATTGGCTTATATATGGAAGTTCTTTGGAAACGAAGGTTAAACTTACATATGTAACTTCATTAACAGTCTTGCGGTAGAGTGCACCTTCGTCTTCCAGCCTTCACGTTTCAAATTCCTGTGTTTGAATACTCACTGCCCCCAGTGTCCATTACTAACCGGGAGGTCAGACATTAGAGGGCGATTAGATCTTGAAAGCAGAGTTTCCTGTGAATGGATCGGTGTTCTACAAGGCTCAGAGAACTACCATGTTGTTGTGTGGTGTGGACCTACCCCTTCTGAACGGAAGCATCGTTTTGTGGAGGGAGGACGAAGGCTGAGGAAGCTAAAGAGAGTCCCAGGGCTCATTAGGCTCTTCCCTGGGATTTAAAAAGCAGCACAGTTGCTAAGCAGAGCGGACTCAACAGAGTTGGCTGCAAGTGGGTCAGGGATGTCTGGGGATGCAGCTTCTGTAAGTCATCTCCATCTACTACTGGTGGGCCTTTTAGTGATGCGGCTACCTTGTTACCCATGTGTCATAACCTCAGGAAATTCACTAGTTCACCAGACTTGACTACAGTGGAGTCATTTCTTCATTCTGTCTGGAGATCAGAGGAAAAGTTGCAGGATACTTTATTTCTTTACACTATGTGAATCCAGGTAACTGAATCAGGTCCTCAGGCTGGGTAGTAGGTGCACGTACTTCCTGAATCATGTTGCTAGTCCAAAAACCTTATGTTTTGTGTCTTATTTTCCTAATTTTGATATCTGGATCTCAGTGTTAATGCAATTTTTTTGGAGCATATAATAAAAAGTGGGAATGCATCTGTCTTCATTATTATCTCCAGATTAGAGTCGTATCTGATTTTATTTTAGAGTAATTTTGTTGGTGGCATTAGGGGTTAGATGCAGGGCCCCAGGCATGCTAAGCATGCGGTCTACACCAGTGCTCCCTGCAGCCTCACAGACACATTTGAAAAGAGTTTTCTTGTGTATGTGTATGTGCAAAGAGGAAACGAAGAAAACTGTTTCCAAGTTAATCTGAGGTGCCAAATCATATTGTTACCTGATGATGCTCACAAACTGAGAAACAGTGGCTCTATTTGCAAAGGCCAATCAATATGCTAAAAGGTCGGAAATAATGTAAAAGGATTATGAGATGATATTAAATGTCATGTAATACAAGACTTCTCCTCCATGGGACATGATTCTCAGTTTATGAAGGTGCAATTTACAGTTTTCAACTTGACTCTGGTTTGTAAGAGAGATGCATTCAGTAGAAATTATTCTTTGAACTTCGAGTTTTGATCTTTCCCCAGGTTAGCCAGATATAGGACTCTTCTCTCTGGCTATGATGGACAGCCACAGGGAGTCACATGGTCAAAAGAATCAACGGTGCTGCCAGCCTGTTTGGTAAGTCAGGAGTCGTAAACACATTTATGATATTTTCCACATATTATCAATTTATGCAGGATGAAACTCCCATTGTAAGTTGAGAATTATGTTTTTCCTTCTTTCTCTTAAAAAAAGTGTTAGAGGTTAAAACCCAAGCAGGTTTTAACTCTAAGATTTTTATTTTATGTTTTGTATTTAGTTATTTTTTTTAAAGATTTATTTATTTAGTATATGCACAATATTCTGCCTGCATGTATGCATGCAGGCTAGAAGAGGGCACAAAATCTCATTATACATGGTTGTGCAGCCACCATGTGTTTGTTGGGAATTGAACTCGGGTCCTCTAGAAGAGCAGCCTGTGCTCTTAACCTCTGAAGACTTTTTTAAAAAAAGAGCAATAAGGAAAGACACCAGCCTGGTCTTCAGAGTGAGTTCCAGACAGCCAGGGAGATCCAGAGAAATCCTGTCATGAAAAACCAAATCAGACCAAACCAACAAACAAACCAACAAATAAACAAACAAAAAGAAAACTTTCTGGGAATAGATTTGGCATGAAGAAAAGTCAAGAAGATTTAAAGCTGTTAGCGAGAAGCAAAACAACAGATCCCCCCCCCCCCGCCCCCCTTGTTCTTCGGGCCAGTAAACAGTAATTGACTCTACGGTGACCTTCCTCATTGTCATTTTGTAAACATTCTAAGCTAGCAAAATAAATCTGAGGAAAAACTGACCTTTTGTACCAATGCAATTTTATTCTCTGTACCTTTGGAGCTGGGAACCTCTTTTTATAATCTGTTTCTCAGGGGAAACTCTTGGAGTGCTGTGAACGTACAACTCCTCGCAAGACTCTCAAAGAGGAAGGGAAGCACAGCTATTGTCGACAGAAACCTCAGCCTTCCTGATGCAGGAATGGTTGTCAGGGGCAGATACGGGAGCACGTACCCAGTCAGCGCCACCTGTGTTTATTTGGCTTTGCCTTTTCCGCCTCAGATGCTCCCATTGCTTCCTGCCCTACCTCCAGTAGATGCTTCTTTTCTCTCACATTTGTTCCCTTCCTGCCCACGTGGACGGCCTTCCATCCCGTGCAGCCTTTGCTTGCTTTACTTTCAGTTCACCTACGCTTACCCATATGGTCATCCGAGTAAACCAGTTCTCCCAAGGCTCTTGATCTCCCCCCATCAGCCTTTCTATTGTGAGTCAAAATGGACCCTTAGGTTTCGTAGGATTTATGGAATGTCTTCCCTTTGTAGACATAATTTGTTCTTCATGTTCTTATCTGATAGAAAGATAACTCCATTGCCTGCTGAGTGGTTCTTCTTGGTCATTCAAGGGATCTTGTCTCTCAGGGTTAACTCGCTGACAAACGAAGGGAGTGGGGGCTGGAGCAGCTGTTCTCACCTGGGTGCATGGCAGAAGCATCTGAGGAACTTTAGAAAATGAGTATTTTGGGGCCAAATTAGAGAATTAAGTGAGATGCCCTTCATGTAAGATGCTTTAGTTGAGAGTAATCTCATGTCTAAAAGGAAAAACTAACCAAAGGGGTAGAGAGGGGGGGCTGAAGGAGAGATGGCAGGGAAGAGAACTGGACATTCATTACGGGTGGCAAGGACAGAGAAGTCAGATGGGGACATATATTGTGAAAGCTCACATCTGAACTTTGCTTATCTAAGTATCTTTCTCCCTAGACATTAATAGAATTGCTTAACTTCTATTCATTTGTAAGATCGTAATAGTCAACTGTTTTCAAGAATTTATGCAAAGGCCCTTGGGCCTGAGGATGTTAGAGGCCTCAGTAAAGGGGAATGTCAAGGCGGGAATATGGGGATGGGTGGACGGGGGTGGGGGGTGGGGGGTGGGGGTGGGAGGTGGAATTCCCTCCTAGAGGCGGGTTGGGGAGGGGACGGGGTATTCAAAGAGGAGACTCAGAAAAGGGGAAACATTGGAAATGTACATAAAGTATCAAAAATAAAAAAGGAGGAAAAAAAAAAAAAAAGAATTTATGCTACAGAAAGAAATTGGCTTGCAACACCCTTGTAGCAAACCCTTGTCTGATGAAACTTTTATTCCAAAATTCTTATTCAGGGTCCAGAGAGATGGATCAGAGCATCTGTTGCTCTTGCAGAAGACCTGGGTTTGGTTTCTAACATCCATGTGGTGGCTCCAACTATTAGGGACTCCATTCCAGGAGATCCAGTATCTTCTTCTGCCCTCCTCTGGTATCACACACGTGCATGATACATATACATACTTACAGGCAAAATTCTCATCTATGTAAAGATTAAAAAAATATATAAGTGAAAAAATATTATTCATCTTTTTGTACCCAATTTTACCATTGTACTAGAGTTTGACATTGATTTTTATTTCTGGCAGTTGTATGGACTGAACTGCGGGCCTTACACAGGGTAGTCTAATAATTGAGAGCTACATTTCCTGCCTTTAAATTTTGTCTTATCTCAAATAATAGTATCATTTGGCTATTTTGTTTTTTCTTTACAGACATCTGATAAGTAGAACATTTTGTTCTCTCTCATACACACACACAGACACAGACACACACAAAGACACACACACACAAACACACTCACATACACATATATACACAGACATACACACACATATACACACACACACATACAAACACATGCACACACACACACACACACACACACACACACACACACACACACACACACACACACTCTATTCAACCTGCACTGAATGACTGCCAATCATGGAGCATGACGGTATCTACCTTGACCATATCTCTGTTATTCCCTGTCCCTGTCTTTCTTTCTCTTCATCCTTCTCTTCTTCTGCTTTTATTAAAAAAAAAAATTAGTATACCATTTTGTCATTCATTAAACTCATACTGATTTCTAGCTCCCTTATAACTTATAATTTACAATACTTTATTTTTATCTTAAATCAAAGTCTTTCAAATGATTTTTGTATTATTTTGTTTTAATAATGTTGACTGCCAAGATTATAGTAATATAAGTAACTATGAAGGCACAGAAGATATCCTGACCAATAAAATATTAAAAACAACATAAAGGGGTTTGTCTTGATAACGATTATAACTGGTTAAAATGTTGACTCATTTTAAGTGCAGATAGTGTGGCTTATGGCAGCTTATATTGTAACCCCGAGTCTTTGGAGCTAAGCAGAACTGTAAGTTTGTAACCAGCGATAGTAAGAGTCTTTATAACGAAATGACGGTTCAGTAAATCGATGTGCATAGTGCTGGTGTTAGTGTCCTATAGACCAGTCTGGTGGAATTTATGGTGCATATGTATGTCTGTCTACACATGTTTTAATATCTTTTTGTTTGTTTTATTTTTACAGAAATGTGCTGTTTTATTATACATTTATTACAAGGAGTCTCACAAAAAGAAAATATCTCAAAATGGATGCCAGGCTAACCACCTGCACTTCGAGAATTGGGGGAAGACAGGGCAATGTAAGTTTTTCTGCTTGCCCAAGACCAGTGGGAAGATATAAACAGAGCCCATCTTGAAGTGACTGATATTATCCAAGCCTGAAAAGGAGTCACAGAACACCGCGTCACCCTTCTAGAAAGCTCAATCAGGGCATCTTAACGGAGCCCCTAAGCAGGCTTGGCAGTTCAGGATTTTGTCTTCTGGTTGTTTTCTTTCCACTTAGAATATCAATGTCAATACACAGCATCCTCTGGTCATACTTTAGCAGTTCCAGGCTGGCCAAGACGATATCGTTGACGTAACAGAAGCCACATGCGTCAGACTTCTTTGCAGGATGCTGTCCCCCAGCCCGGCCCACAGTGATGTCTGTCTGCTGTTTATTAAGTTTCACAACACTTTCCACAGAGCCCATCAGTAGACAACTGACAACCCAAAACAGGCCACTGAATACTGGACAGACCTCACCGACGCTGAATCTCTGCATCTGCTTGCTGTATTCAGACACATTATCTGGGCGAACAGAGCACAAGAATTTAATGTAGTCATCACTGTGGGACTTGGTCATCTCCTCAGCGTTGGCTATGCGAGGACATTGATTTCCATTTTTTGGTAGAGATGTAGTTGAGCAGCAAATCGTGAGTCAGGCAGATTTGGTGAGGCTTCATTGGGTAGCCCTTGCCCATGAGAGTAGTTTCCAGCATCCCAGTACCAGTAACAGGCTTTTTTCTTGCTCTGAGTCTGAGCCATCTTGCTCGCCACCCAGTCCTGCCATCAGTCTGCTGCTGCTGCTGCTGCTTTACCTTTAAATGGCCTTTGACAAATCCTATATTAATTTCTAATTAAGACAAAGAAAACAGTTATGGATAAAGAGCGTAAGTAATGAGTGGACTGGAACCAGAAGTAAATTTATTAAACAATAAAACTGTGTATGTGTGTTTGTGTGCATGTTTGTATAGAACGCAAATACCAGCATGCTTTTGATTGAATCTTGAGGAATTTCTTCAATGAAAGACAAAGAATTTTTAATACCAATACAAGTATAATGATCTTACTTCAGAAGTGCTGATAAGTGTAATGAGACCCAATAAAGAAGTACTAGCTATAAATGTGTGTGAAGGGAGACTCCGCATCAGAGGCCTGCCCTATAAGGGACTTCAGACAACCACAGAACGTGATACCACGTGATAGCTAAGTTGTTATTCGTGAGAGTTTATTTTCATGTTTGCAGCATGAAGACTGCTAGCCTATACATTTCCCAGAACATGTGCCTATCATTAGTGAAACATGAGCGTATCTGTTAGCAATTCCTTTAGGCTCCGCCCAGCAGTTACCAAGCCACATCTGCATCTCCACCCACCAGGGATGAGCCAGGAGCCAAGCATATAAGAACAGGACTGTTTCCTCCCTCTCCCTCCTCCTCCCTCCTCCTCCTCCCTCCTCCTCCCCCCTTCTTTCCTCTTCCCCCTCTCCCCTCCCCCTCCCTCCCACTTCCCATTCTCCTCCCTGTCCCTCTATCTCTCCTTCTCCCTCCCCTTCCACTTCTTTCTCCACTCCCCCTCTTCTTCCTCCTCTTCCTCCTCCCTCCTCCTCTTCTTCCCCCTCCCTCCATCCCCCTCCCCCAGTACTGAAATCAGAGCCAGGCATGTTGGTACACACCTATACTCCTAGTACTTGAAAGCAGGCAGGAGAATAAAGGTCATCCTTGGCTACATAGTAAGTTAGAGGCCAGATTTGAAAACATGAGACCTTCTCTCAAAACAGAAAACAAAATGAACAACAATAACAGCAATAAATGTATCTCAGTCAATTTCCCCATATAGAAAAAATGGCTGTACATACGGTAGAGGGAAATAATAAAATACAATAATAAAAATAATAAAGTAATAAAAACCAGCTAATGCTGCAGTGAAGGAAAGTGCCTGGAGACGGAACTGACAACAGAAGCACTGAAGCCAGGTGAAGAGAATTAGAACTCTCTAGAAGTGATCTAACATAGACCAATCTGAAGACCTGCTCTGACCAGAGAAGAGTTGTCATGGCATTCAGAATCTTGCTAGACAGCCAGAGTTGGCATATGCCGAAAGGTGTGCTCAAAACAGGTTAATATGATTTCTGAAAGCAGACAGGGGTAGGGGTGGGGTAGAGGAGGGGCAGGGTTCCAGTAGCTGTAGGGCCCTTCCTTTGGCTGAGGACCCAGTCTATGATAGGGGAGTAGAGAGGAGCTGTGTTGATTTCAAGTGCTCCCACCCAGCACCAGATAAAACTGACTGAATGAGAACAGACATGTCCACGAGGGGATTTTCCTGAGGTGTGTTTTGTAAAACCACCTTTCCACCTTCGCCGTGAAAACACCTCCAGTGTTTGTATTCTCACCAAGGTTTTGCATGGGAGGATTTTGGAAAGCATCAAAGGTTCATAGATCCTGGCACTGACAGACAAGGAACAAACACAAAGCCAGCTATATGTCTCTGTCCCTCTCCTTAAAACTAAGACAATCTGAAATATGAGTTATCTTGGAAAAGTCCTAGCCATACTTTTGACCAAAGTTCCAGTGACCTACACACATGGCAGGCCTCTCAGTTCCTGTAGAGGTCAATCAAAAAGGGAAAGACAATTCAAGAACTAAAGACCACAAGCCAGCAAGTGTAAAGGAAATATCCAACTACATTAACAAACTAACAAACACCAAAGGAAGGAAAAGCCATGTAAATGGCCACTGCACAGCCTGATATCAGCACCTTTCAGCAAATTTCCAATGATGGCAAAATCGTGAGAAAATCACTTCTTTTATTTGATAGTGGGCAATAATCCTGTACTGCTAGGAGAGGCCAGGAGGAGTTCTATTTACTTAAAAGTTCAAGTAAGCATTTCCATTGCTCTAAAAATCACAATTCTGAGAGTTTACTCTAAAAATAATCAGGTACTTAAATAAGAAACGTACCACGAAGAATGTTTATTGTAGAATTGCTTAGGATGATCAAGGCTGGGAAGAGTTCATCAAATGTGAAGTAGTGGTGAAATGACTTACGGTCTAACCACGTTATTAAAGAACACTATGGCCAGGCAGTGGTGGCGCACACCTTTAATCCTAGCACTTGGGAGGCATAGACAGGCGGATTTCTGAGTTCGAGGCCAGCCTGGTCTACAGAGTGAGTTCCAGGACAGCCAGGGCTACACAGAGAAACCCTGTCTCGAAAAACAAACAAACAAACAAACAAAAACCAAAGAGCGCTATGCATTGTCAGTGATGGTGGGGTTGACAGTTATTTGCTGAGTTGGACAGGTTCTTAGGATCTGTTAAGTTTTACAAATGCAACCTGTTTAGCGACGTATGTTTCTGACATTGGTTTCCTAAGATTTCTCTGTGTCTCTGATGCATGACATGAATGACAGAGACTGATTTCTTACCTGTAACTTCATGTTCTGTACATACAGGTGAGTATACAACATGTAGTCAGTGCATGTGTGTACGTTTAGGAGGTGGAACCGTGGAGGATTATAATAATGTCTGTACTGTATGTACTGTCTTCTTTAAGGGAGAGATGACTAACTTTGGTGGTGGTGCTGGTGGTGGTGATGATGAAGGAGAAGAAAACGTGACCCATCTGACTCTCTGGGACTCTAGTAGTTTAATATTCTCTGAAAACATAATGATCTCACTTTCTTGACCATAACTTGGAACCTTTCATATTTACATGTGGCACTTGGCTTCCCAGAAACCCTTAGGGAGCTGCATCTTTCCTTGTAGCTTTTGGAATGAAAAGTTGTGGGGAAGAAAGGTCCACGCCTTCGCTGGAGCCCCAGGTGTGTTTACAGGTAAGAGCACACTTGGCTTGGCATCTGTTCTGACAAAGTCTCAGAAAGGAATTTCAGTGTGTGATTCCGGGAAGCGAGCAAAGGAATGAAGGAAGAGCTGGAGGAAACCTACCAGGAACATGTGCACATAAACACACTCAGATGAAGTGTACACAAACACACTCAGAGTGTACATAAACACACTCAGATGAGTGCACATAAACACACTAAGATGGAGTACACATAAACACTCAGATGGAGTGCACATAAACACACTCAGATGGAGTGCACATAAACACACTCAGATGGAGTACACATAAACACTCAGATGGAGTGCACATAAACACACTCAGATGGAGTGCACATAAACACACTCAGATGGAGTGCACATAAACACACTCAGATGGAGTGCACATAAACACACTCAGATGGAGAGCTGAAACTGGGCCAGAACGGAAGCACACAGGTGGTCAGATCACTTTCCTTGATTTTTCTACATGTCTGACAAGCTGACTTATGGTTAAAATTTTTATTTTGTATGCATGTGGGGGGGGGGACATGATGCTGTAATATGGGTGTGGAGATCGGAGGACAAGTCGTAGGCGTCAGTTCTTTCCTTCTACCACGTGGGTGTCAGGGATTGAACTCAGGTTGTCAGGCGTGGACAGGCATCTGCCACAGCAGGCACCTCTATCCATTGAGCTCCCTGGCTCATCAGCCTCAGGTACTCTTCCATGTAGACCTAAGTAAACTTTAACTCTTTAAAATACCTTTCGATGTGGCTGTCTCTAAAGAGATGAACAAATACTCTTACAGTTTTAGGGACTGAGAAACACAGAGTAAGTACATTAGACACATAGATCCTTCTCCACCCAGAAATTTGTTGTGCTGAAGAATCGTGTGTGTGTGTGTGTGTGTGTGTGTGTGTGTGTGTGTGTGTACATGCGTATGTGGAGATCAGAGGGACATTTCTTAGGCTCTATGTACCTTGTTTTTTGACACAGTCGCTCTTGCCTGGAACGCCTAACGAGTGAGGCTGGCTGACTCATGAATCTGCCCATCTTTTTACTTCCCTAGCATCACAAGATTATAGGCACAAGCTGCCAGGCCCAGATTTTTACCTCGATTTCTGAGGACTGAACTTACATCCTCATGTTTGCAAGTACAAACTTTACCAACCAAGCTATCCTTTGGCCTAATTAAAGCATCTTTTAAGGAACAAGAAGTTATAGTTTGTACTGGCTAGTTTTATGTATCAACTTGACACAAGCTGAAGTTATCACAGAAAAAGGAGTCTCAGTTGAGAAAATGCCTCCATGAGATCCAGCGGTAAGGCATTTTCTCAATTAGTGATCAAGGGCAGAGGGCCCCTTGTGAGTGGTACCATCTGTGGGCTGGTAGTCTTGGGTTCTATAAGAAAGCCAACTGAGCAAGCCAGGAGAAGCAAGCAAGCCAGTAAGTGACATCCCTCCATGGCCTCTGCATCAGCTCCTGCTCCTTGACCTGCTTGAGTTCCAGTCCTGACTTCCTTTTGTGATGAACAGCAGCATGGAACTGTAAGCAAATAAACCCTTTCCTCCTCAACTTGCATCTTGGTCATGATGTTTGTGCAGGAATAGAAACCCTGACTAAGACATAGTCTTGAAAGAAGAGCCAGCTGAGTTTTAACTGTAAAATCCGAGAAGGATGGGATCTTACTAGGAGCAACTCTTATCAGCATAGGAGTCTGTAGGTGTACTTGGACCAGGTGGCTGGTTACACTGTGAGGTAATATAACCTGTCATGACTCTGTTCTCATGCAGATGTGCATGTGTGTGCAAGCAGTGACTAGGTAAAGGGCCTCTGCCACGTGCTCATTTGTTCAGTTTTGGTAGCAGGAACTCTTAACTGCCAATGACTTTGCCTACTTTTTGGATTTGATCGTTAAGAATAGAGCTAATCATTGCTTTAAAAAGAAGTATTAAAACAATCTATTTGATGAGACAGAGCAAGAAATTTACCAAAATGCCTTCTCACTAGGTTCTGAGAGCCGTGTGCCAAGAGAGGAAGCGATTGGGCAGACGCAGAGGGAGGACAGCAGCTTCCGTTATTTATGCTTTTGACCCCTAATTTAAAAAAATAAAATTGCTGGTTGTCACAAAGAGCTTAATATTTTACTTTTTTTTCCTGAGCTTGAAATTCCTTATCATGTATGTCTTCTTCATTTCCTGTAGAGGACGGAAGGGGTAGAACTGAGAGATAAAGAAGACAATGAGAGCGGTACAATCCTTCCTCCTTTCCTTCTCTCAGTGCACGATGGCTGTTTAGGAAATTACAAAGTGCAACACAGAACTAGGGCAAAGGCATCAGCGCTCAGCACTTCACCAAAGGCAACCAATGCCCAGCATCCCCGCAGCGCCTAGGAAAAGATGCTAGAGGGTTTGCTGCAAAAAAGATGCTTACTTTCAGCTCCTTCTTATTATCTTGTCTATGTTTGGAAGACTTGAGTTTTAATTTGATTCTGGACCTTCATAAATTCCATAGTGAATTGTGTGTGTGTGTGTGTGTGTGTGTGTGTGTGTGTGTGTGTTACTTGTGTGATCATAAGGAGCTCATCAATTAACCTTAGGACCCATCAACCATGTTTTCTGAGATAGGGTTTCTCATTGGGACCTGCAGCTTTCTGATTCAGTTAGATACACTGGCAAGTTAGCTCCAGGGATTCTCCTGTGTCTGTCTTTCGAGCACTGGTATTACAAGCATGCACTACCACCCAACGTGGGTGCTGGGGATCAGACCCATGTCCTTACACTTGCACAAAAAGTCCCTTACAGACCTAACCAATCCACCAGCCCCTCCACAGTAACTCTGATCCTTTCCAGACCTAACCAATCCACCAGCCCCTCCACAGTAACTGATTATCTATAACCAAGGAACATAACTTCATTATGATTCTCGAAAGAGTTACTGTAAAATGTTACAAGCTAAAAATTTAAAAAGATGCATACCACAAAAGAGACAATATTGACTTAAATGGGGCCCCTAACCAGGATGTAAGATAACTCCAGACTAAAAAGAAATAAAAATAAGAAAGCAGTTGAATGTAGAAGAGAAAGCTTGAACAACAGAAAACACCTGAAAGCCATCCATGCAAATATGGTTCTAGGGGCCATTAGGTTTCTCCCGTGAGGAGTGATGAACATGTAGAATTGTCTCCTGCTATAGAAGTTACAATCTGCCATGAACCTTCCCATACAGCATCAGAAGGCCGAATCAGAAGTTGAGATGCTGTCATTCTCTACATAGAAAGCTAGATCCTGGATAGAACAGCAAGTCCAAAACAGCTCCTGCCCAGGGAACTAACATAACAGTGAGCCTTGCCTGGAAAACAGTCACCAGGGTCTGGGGTAGGACTTGTTGCCCGTCTGGAGACAACCACGCTTTGGACCCACTTTTGTTGCATCTGCCAGACAAAAAGGATTGCAACACATTTTAAGAACAATGTAAAAAAAAAGAGTCCTGCAGTTATCTACTTGATCTCAAAAATGAAATATTTCAAATTGCAGAGTTAAACAACCCTGTCCAATGTAAACAAAACCTTAAACGATTAAGAGTTCAATTGGCAAGAGACTGATTTATTGTAATACTTTTGCTAAGTGGTCAGCAAGTTATGTTCTTGCAGAAGACCAAACCTGGGGTTTTGCCAAAGAAGAAAGAAATCCAAGCTCTGCTGGGGGGGGGGGGGCATTGTATTCAGTTTCAACTCTCTTGTGTAGTAACTTCTGTACTTTGAGACAAATAATTTAACTTTACTGATATTCAGGCCACCCATCTGTAAAGTGGGGGTGATAATATGTCACTGAGTACCTCTGGGTCTGATTTAATGATTCAATGACAAATTATGAGTGAAGGCCTCTATCACTTGCTAGGTGTGAACTGATGTGAGACCTAGCTGTCATCTTGTTTTCTTGAAGCAGAAACTCATCCTGGGGCATGGTGGGAAGGAGATAAGGTCTCACCTCAGCTCTATTCACGTTTAACTAGGCCTGTGAGTCTGGACCAGAGATAAAGGAGAGGACCTTGAACTGGCAGTTCTGTTACCCTTTCAATAGGAAGAAAAATGAAATTCCAGGGGAAAAAAAATCCAAGACTTCTCTTCCATGAGGCAAGAGTCTTTGTGTCTAAATGTTAGGGAAAGCCACTAAGTATAAAGACATTTCTCACATATGTGCCTTTTTTTTTTTTTTTTTAAGATTTATTTAGTTTTTCATTTATATGACTACACTTCAGCTGTCTTCAGACACACTCTAGAAGAGGGCTTCAGATCCCATTACAGAAGGTTGTGAGCCACCATGTGGTTGCTAGGAATTGAACACAGGAACTCTGGAAGAGCAGTCAGTGCTATTAACTGAGCCATCTCTCCAGCTCCCACATCTGCGTCTTTACCTAGACCTGTATTTTCTAATACTTCACCCATAGTGACCTGTGCTTATTGAAATCTAGAAATATGGCTAGTCAAACTGAGGTAATGAGGTAACTTGGTGATAGTATACTTTTCTAGAATGTGTGTGGCCCTCGGTGTACTTCATAGTATGGCCCCTCCCTAAACACACACACACACACACACACACACACACACACACACACACACACAGAGAGAGGGGGGGGATAGATAAACACATATTCTGTAAGTAGAAAATACATGACAGATTCTGAAAACAATAGTCACTATAATCTCTGTCCATGTAAAAATAAAAAATAACTTGTTAGTTTTTCTTACAGAGTGAAGTAATAATAGTATTTGGGACCTATTTGAGTATATAAAATATATTGTTGAATTAAATTTAATGATTCTTTTTACTTTTTCAAATAGAGTTAATATAAAGTCTATAATTTTACATTTTTTTAAACATTTTGTATTTCTTTTCTCTCTCTCTCCTTTAACTTTTTGTTGATTCTTTGTGAACTTCGTATCATGACCCCAGTCCCACTCACCTCCCCTCCCCTTGTACCTCTGCTCCACCATTGCAACCTCCCCTGAAACAGTGGAAGCTGTAGTGTCCCAGTGTGTCCCACATATACCCCTTTGTCCACAATTCTTTGCTTGTAAATGTTCATTGCAATGACTTGTTGGTCTGATATGAGCCTCTGGCTTCTGCTACTCTATCAATGCAGGAACCTCACTGGGACTCCTCTCGGACATCCTGTTGTTGCCCTGTGTCATGGAGATCCTGTAGTTTTGGATCTGTAAGAGATCCTGTAATTTTGGATGTGTAGGACTGGCCCCTTAATGTACTCAGGCAGTTCATCGATGTGGAAGATGTTAGGGCATGCCAATTCAAAGCCCTGGCTCTGGGCCTGAGAGGTATCTGAGCTGGTCTGCCTTCTGGCTCTCCTGCTGTTACACTCGGGAGCTGGGTCACCAGCAGCCCCACCCCCACCCTCCATTCCGGAGCCGGCTCTACCCTGCTGTTTACATGAGGTGCATGGCCTGTTCTCCAAAATACTACAGCAGATAAGAGGCCGGGACAGCTCTCTTGGCTCTTATGACCCCAGGGCCAGGTCTCCCACCTGCCATAGATGTCCAGGGGCAAGAGGGAAGGAGGGCGTCTCTCCCTTGTTCATTTCACAGAGATGAATGGCACTGCCAGCTTGTCTACACTCACCCTCAGGCCGGCTCACCTGCAACTCTAGCAATGAGCAGGCTGCTCTCCTGAGTACCGCTGCTGTTTAGGCTCAGGGTCAACTCTCCTGCTCTCATGCTCCCTGGGCTGGCTCTCCACGATGCCCGGGCAAGGAATAGGGCCAATTCTGCACAGCCCTCAGACATCAACATGTCCTAGGCAGCAGCCCAGATCAGGGATGTTCACTTGGCCTTTAGTAGCAGGTAGCAGACTTCTGCTGCTGCAGGGTCATCGACCCAGACGTGATTTCCAGTGGCAGCACAGGCCCAGACCTCACCATGGTCCCCGGTGGCATCACAGGCTACTCACATCAGGCTGTTCCTCATTGCCCTCGAATCTCCAGTTCTGCCTCTCTTCACTGTGCCCACATCCTTCTGTTTCTCTTTCTCTTCCATTTTCCCACCACTCACTTGTTTCTCTTAGTGGCACAGGGGTCTCCGAGTGTCTGAGATCGTCTCAGCAGTGGTCTCAGGAGTGCTATGCTCTGCCTGTGGATTACAGCACCAGGCAGGTTAACACCTCTCAGGCATGGGCTGTTTCTGCAGGTCTGCGTGGTGCCTGACAGGTGCTTATCCCAGGTTAGCTCATGCCTCATGACTGGTAGTCTGGTGGTCATCTTGGGCTAGCTCCTCACCCTGACCTGCAGGAGTAGCCTCATGTGAGGGTCGTCTGTTTCAGATTCACTCCTGCCAAGGTCCCCATGATCCCAGATATCTCTGTCATTCTTCCCTTTCTGCGTTGGACTGGTAGTCAGGCTCATGTAATTTTCAGGGAGTGGTCGACTGCTAATTATTCAGATGTTCACAGATCAGAACACTGTGCGTAGGTGGAGCCTCTCTCCTCTTTACCATATGCTGACCACATGTGACAGAATAGCCGTGCCTGCAATGCCTCTAGGGACAGGGTTTTGTTTCTTGGTTTTTTTTTTAAACAAATAAAAAAATAAAACCAAAAACCAAAAACCAAAAAGAACCAGGGTCTTGCTGTGTTGCCCTGTCTGGGCTGGAGCTCAGAGGGATCTGCCTGCCTCTGCCTCCTTAATGCTGGGATTCCAGGTTGAGCCATTGTCTTCAGCTAATATTTTGTATTGCTATCACACAACAGCATTTGGGTTGTCAGGGAAGATCTGAGTCCTCATAGGCCTTTGTGTTTTGTGGTTTCAGACATGTGAGGAGAGCTCATGATTTCTCTTCATGAAGCCCTGGTTTTATGTCCAGCAGCAAAACAAGAGACACACCATACTGTCTTCTGTTAAAAACTTCTTATTTGAGCGAGCAAGGGATGAATATGGGCAAAATATGTACATATATGAAAGTGTCATTGTGAAGCTCATTATGTATAATTATGTAGACCTAAAAGATAATAAAAAAGAGACAACCCTCTCAAATGAAGTAGTTTTCAAAACAATGGGATTTGTGACATTTTCCTCATGACCCATTGAGCTTTTCACTCTATTACCCTCCTTTGTCCCTCTTTAATTAGAAATAGGACTCTTTCAAAGGAAAACAGTGAATCAGACAGTTAAGGAATAGAGGCTGTAAAGGCAAACGGCTACTAACCTTTGCTAAGGTTAAGGTAGAGATAGCGCTAAGTCTAGCGCAGTGGTTCTCAGCCTTCCTGATGCTACGACCCTTTAATACACTTCCTCATGTTGTGGTGACCCCAACCATAAAATTATTTTTGTTGCTACTTCATAATTGTAAGTTTGCTGCTGGTATGAATCATATTGTAATGTAAATATCTAATGTGCAGGATATCTAATATACCACCCCCAAAGAATTCCCACTGGCCTAGTGGTGATGTGCATACCTCTCTTGATCTAAAACATTAAAAGTACTCCAGAAATAATAATAAAAAAAACTCCAGAAATTAATTTTAGAACGTTTGTTTATTTTTAATTTTTAAACATGGTATCACGTAGTACAGGTAGGCCTTGAACTCCCGATCCCCCCCAACTCCAGCGTGCAAGGATTCCAGGTGTGCACCACCATCCCAGGCTAAAACACTTATTATTTTTTTAATTGCTTTAAAAAAGCAATATTTGAGTGGACAAATTCTTTCCTGAGGAAGTCCTAGCTAGCAAACACACCACTAAAACAAAATTTTCACTCGCTTTTGTCATCTCCTGAGCAACAAACTAAAAACCCCCGTGTGCAATGAGAGAATAAACACCAGAAAAGCGCAAAAATCAACCGTTGACGCCCCAGATCCAAAACGAAAGCTCAGCAGGGAGGGGGAACGGCTCTGGGGTGGAACAGTGAACGCTCAGCAGGCTGCAGCCCTGCAAATTCCCAGAGTCCCCATAGCCTCGGCCCATCTGAACGGAGGGCTGGGGGGCTGGGCTGGGCTGGCTGCAGGGATCAAAGAGAGACAGGGGGAAACAGGCCCGGGACTGTCTGCTCTCTGAGCAAAGATAATAGCATCCTCGCTGTGTTGAGAATGAACACGCAGAGCAAGGTTTAAAAACACAATGAGCTCAGAGCTGGTCGGATTCCTTTATCCACGCCTCAAACTCATCAGACTTGTCCTCAATTCAGAATCACTCTATATTGAATTACAGGGTGAGAGAAATAAAAGGGCAAACCACAGAGTGTTTTTTCAGAGCGCCGGGGTTGCCACATCTTCATATGAAGGAGTCAATTTAGTGGGCTGAGAGTCGCATTTAAAACGTGGGAGCAAAAAAGGAAGTGAGGCAGGCAGGCAGGTGACATGCTTATCGTGGGGATAAGCAGTACTGGTGAATTCTTGCTTTGTTTGTGTGTTTGATATCTTATTGTGAGCATCCGTGAAAACTGAGGTACTGTCTCCAGGTTTTCTGTCCTAGGAGACAAGGCTTTCAGAAACAGGACTTCATCGGCTCCACGGTGGCCGCCCAAGGAAGACCTTCCTTTCTCTTACGTTGCTACGTAATAATGCTCCACGTGTGGTGGAGCTCAACGAAACAATACTTCAAAAAAGGGTTCCAGAGTCACACTGCTCTCTCTCGGAAGCTGTCTGTCAGAAACAATGAGTAGTCTCCCTCTAGGACCCCTAATTAACGAGAGGGGGAGGGGAGGCGGAGAAGGAGAGAGGGAGGGAGGGGGAGAGACGGAGGAGGGGGAGGGAAGAGAAGAGAAGAGAAGAGAAGAGAAGAGAAGAGAAGAGAAGAGAAGAGAAGAGAAGAGAAGAGAAAAGAGAAGAGAAGAGGAAAGAGAAGAGAGAAGGGTAATAGCATACCTCAGATGCAAGGCTATCTACCCCTTGGCCACTATTCATTAGTGATCCAGACTCTGGGGAAGTCTGCAAGGACGCCGGGGACGGGGGTGGGGGGTGGGATGAACAGATTTGTCCAAAGCCTTTCTCCTCTTACACCCAACCCCCCACCCCCCACGGTCAGTTCACAGTAAATCCTTAGATATTGAGGTACTGCTCAGAGTGCACCTCAATTTTCACCGATACTCACAATAAGATACCAAACACGCACACAAAGCAAGAATTCACGAGGAAGCCTTTGGTTTTTCTCTTATAGTTTGAGTCCAATTAGGCTTTATAATTCGTTTTCTTATTTCCAAAGCAGATGGGTGTGAATGGAAAAAGGACCAGTCAGAGGGCAGAAACAATGTAAAAGATTTTTTGGCTAAAGGTGAAAGACAGTTTCTCCCACCCACCATACTTAACTACTAGTATATGGGCGACCTGGTTATTGTTTCTGCATATCAAGTAATGGAGAATAAAACTAAAACTCACTAGATACATCTTAACAGTAGATGGTTTGTGTTTTCGCGAAGTCTGGAAGGAAAGGGGGAAGGGTTTCTTTAAGGGAATTCTAGTAAAGGGTAACAATCTCTTCCCTGCCCTACAGGCAAGAAAAAATATCTAAGGGTTTACTGCAGTGTGACCACTAAAAACAAATAAAAGCGTTTAAAAATGAGTAAGCTTACTTATCACCCCAAGAAATCAAAGTGAAGCATTGGAAACCTAAGCCCTAGGAAATCCTGCGGTTCAGATAACGGGACCAGGGCGACAGCCCTATTGCTTTCAGGCAGCCTGGCTTAACCTTGAGGGAAACCTTTCCTTGGAGTTCAGCTCAAAGAGGCAGATGCAATGTGCATGGGCTGAGAGAGCACTTGAAAATCTGGTGCAAGGCCAGTTAGATTAGCTGAATCAGCATGTTATCGCGAGGGAGTCAGGGCGCTTTCTCCTCTTTCTGTAGGACATTGGTCCCAAAAGCTGCTGAAGGTTTGACTGCTGTTGACAGTATCACCTCTATCTAATTACTGTCTTAGGAACTCAGTTTCTCCAGATGAGGAAGTGTGAGTCACTTTCCCACCTCAAAGTTGCTGCAACAAAGCAGTGTTCAAGCACTGGGCGCAACATTGTTGCTGAAGAATCTCAGTTTCTGAGTTTTGGTCCTTGGCTCCCCAAGCCCATCTCTGCTTCATCCTGTGTAATGACTTGGGGACTTGCTGTCATCTTTAGACATTGATGATCTTTTCTTTTTCTCCTGAGACAGAGTCTTGTATAGTACAGGTTCGCATCAAAGTTGCTCTGTAGACGAGGATGACCTTTGCACTTTGATTATTCTTCTGCCTTTGTGCTAGGATTACAGGGACGCATCACCAGTCCTAGAAGATCAAACACAGAGCTTCATACATGTCAAGTCAATCAAGCCAAGTAACTGAGTTACTTCTTACTTACTCCTATGACCTTTTCTTTCCCATACTCCTAATTTATTCTCTCTCTTCTCTCTTTTCTCTCCCCTCCCTCCTCTACCTCCCCCCCCCCTTCTTTTCTGAGACAGAGTCTCACTATGTAGCCTGAGCTGGTCTTGAAATTGAACACAGAGATTCACCTGCTTCTGCCTCCAAAGTGCTGTGATTACAGGTGAATACCATCTCACTCAGCACCTCAGATTCCTAATTCTTTTCTTTTCTTTTTTCTTTTTCGAGACAGGATTTCTCTGTGTAGCCCTGACTGTCCTCGAACTCACTCTGTAGACCAGACTGGCCTCGAACTCAGAAATCTACCTGCCTCTGCCTCCCAAGTGCTGGGATTAAAGGCGTGAGCCACCACTGCCCGGCCAGATTCCTAATTCTTAACCTGGAAAATGAATCTTTTATGGTAGAGTGTTGGTTAGTTTTTGTCACACTTGACACAAATACAGTCACCCGGGAAGAGGGAACTGAAATTGAGGAATTGCCTACAACAGATTGGCCAGTAGGCAAGTCTGCAGGGGCATTTTCTTGATTAATGGTTGATGTAGCCCACAGTGGGCAGTGTCACTCCCTAGGCAGGGGTTCCTGGCTTGCATAAGAAATAGAGCTGAACAAGCTTTGGAAAGCAAGCCAGTAAACACCATTCCTCTATGGCCTCTGCTTCAGTTCCCACCTCCATGTTTCTTCTGGGGTTTCTACCCTTCTTTCCTTTGATAATAGTGATACAGTAAGTGCAAGCAAGGTAACCCTTTTTCTCTTCCTAGTTGCTTTTGCTCAACATTTTATCACAAAACAGACATCACATTAGAATGGATGTGAATTTCAGTTTTTCAGAAAGCTGAGTACTAAGGGAGGCCTCATGGCACAATGGTAGCGTGTCTGACCTTTGAAAGCTGAGCAGTAAAGACGATGTTGAGGAACAGATTAGCCACCATTTCCTTTTACTCATAGCATAACATCAACACCAGCTTGACTCGCGTCTTTTAATATGCCCTTTCTTTCCTCTCTCCCTCCTCTCCTTCCTCCCTCTTTCTCTCCATCGCTCTCTTCTCCTTCTTTGCTTCTTCATCCAATATTGCTGAATGTCTTCAGTATGCTAAGATTTTCGTTATCACATTCCCTTCTCCGGAACTCATTTAACAAAAATAAATAAGCCAGTTGTTATTATAACGTTCTATGAAAGAGCTACACAGAGCCAGGCCGTAGCAGGGCAGCAGCTTTTGGGAGAGGTCAGGGGTGAGGATTTCAGGGTGTGTGGGAGTAAGCCACACATGAAGAAAGCATTTAGAACCCTGCAGATTGAGGACCACAGGAGGAGCAGAAGGAGAAAAGTGATGATCAGCAAGGGACAGACTGAGGCAAGGGGTCCCTCTGTTGTGTGCCTCTTTTGGACGGTTTGACTTCTATAGGGGTCAACGATATGTTTTCATAGTTATTGGATGTTATGTTTATTATGGGGTGGGTCTGCTTGGGTGTATCATGTGTACATGAATACAGGCACATGTGTGCCACAATGCATGTGTAGAGGTCACAGGCTGACATCAGGAGCCAGGTCTCTCTTGCTCTGTGGGAACCAGGGATTCAAATCAGGACCCCAGACTTGCCCGGAGGGTGCTCCTCTTCACGGAGCATCATTCTGGCTCTTTTCTAGGGATTTTAACAGCAGAATGATATTTGCAAATTTTTTTTTGTTATGCAGCACAACATAAAAAGAAATTTAATAATCATGTGTTTGTTTTATAACTCAAAGAGTAGAGTCATGACATTTGTTTTGGATGAAAGTTGTTTTATATCAACAGCAGGGTTTTTTTAATTGGATATTTTCTTTATTTACATTTCAAATGTTTTCCCCTTTCCAGGTCTCCCCTCCAGAATCCCCCTATCCCATCCCCCCTCCCCCTGCCTCTATGAGGATGCTCCCCCACCCACCCACTCCCTGGTATTCCTCTACACTGGAACATCTAACACCCTCAGGCGCAAGGGCCTCTCCTCCCACTGATGTCCAACATATGCAGCCAGAGCTATGGGTCGCTCCATGTGTGTTCTTTGGTTGGTGGTCCAGTCTCCAGGAGCTCTGGGGAGTCTGGCTGGTTGACACCAGCAACAGGATTTTTTGTTTGTCTGCTTGGTTTTGTTTTTCAAGACAGGGTTTCTCTGTGTAGCTCTGACTGTCCTGGAATTTGCTTTGTAAGGGAGGCTGGCCTGGAGCTCACAGAGATCCCCCTGCCTCTGCCTTCTGAATGCTGGGAGTGAAGTTGTGTGCCTCCACACCCATCACAGCAGCAGTATCTGAGTTCTTTTCTTTCTGAGTCCTGTTTGGGGTACCATAGCCATGTTTTACACAGATACATGGTCTCAAATGGAAAATTTGAAAGTGGGTTGTCTTAAAATAATCTTGAAATCTAAATATATTGTTTTATAAAAAGAGATGAGAGAAAAACGTTTGTCCGTAGTTCAATACAAAAAGGAAGTTATAATTTGACTTATGTGTAATTCTCATGGGTAATGTTTAGAAGAAAAAGTTTCTCTGGAGCAGTTGGTGTTTAAGGTAATGTCACAATATAGAAAGACTCCTAATTGGCCTATTAATATCAAGCAGTTTCCTTTTCCTGACAGCTGCCTGTGGTCTGCTTTGGAGTCAGCCTGTGCTTCGGAATTCTGCTGCGTTATTTCAGGTTTCTTGACTCAGCTACTGATGTACAGGCCAATGTCACATTTCATTCAGCAAGACTGAACTAGATCACTGGATGCAGGTGTTCTTATTGCCACATGTTTTCTAGGTCCAAATATGAATTAAGAGAAACCATACCAGTTTTGCTCAGAAATCCCCAAGGGTGCCCGTATGGGAAAAGCATGGTCCCTAGCAATATCTATCTTTTGGTTATATGATTAGGGTTTATTCTCCACCAGAGAAAGACAAGTAAGAACTGTAATGTCTGAATGTCACTATCAAGCTTATGTGAAACTAGAGCTATAAACACGAGTGGAGAATGAAAAAATTGGATTATATACAAGCCATATATATAAGATATTTTTAAGAAATGTGGTGGTTTGGATGAGAATGGCTTCCATCAAGGTTTATCTAGCTGAATGCTTGGTTGAACTGTTTGGAAAGGATTAGGAAGTATGGCCCTGTTCAGGGAGATGTATCATTGGTTAAAGACTTTAAAGTTTTAAAAGCCTCTGCTATTCTTAGTTAGGTCTCTGCCTCCTGCTGTAGATCAAGATGCATGCTGTCAGCTACTGCTTCAGTGCCAGGCCTTCCCGCCTGCTGCCATGCTCCCCACTGTAATGGTCATGGACTCTAGCCTTCTAGAGCCATGAATCCTTTATAAGTTGCCTTGGTTGTGGTGTCTTGACATAACAATACAAAAGACAAAGGGCTGGGGAGGTGGCTCAGTGACTAAGAGTGCATTTTACCTTACAGAGGACTGGAGTTTGGTTCCCAGCATCTATGTGGAGTCACAGACACCTGTAACTCAACTCCAGGGAGTCAAATGCCCTCTTCTGGCTTCCGTAGTCACTACACCCAAGTGCACATACACTAATTACACACAAATATAAAAGTCTTTAAAAAGAAGTATACTATAAATTTCACTTATTTTTGATGACTAGTTTTATGGTTTTCAGTGTTAATAGAGACTATTGTAACCACTGCATTCAGGACACAGGTTCATTCTACTACCTTAGCCTTTTCTTTGCTCTCTTGTCATAGTCATAAATCCTTAACATCTTGCCAGTTACTTTTCTCATCACTGTGATCACATATGAGAAGCAACTTAAGGGAAGAATGATGTCTTTTGGCTCATGGTTTGGGGGGATATGGTTGACCATGGCTCTAGTGTGACTAGAATATGTTATGTCTACTTGTTACATTGTGGTGGATCAGGAAACAAAGCTTTAGTGGGAAGTGGAGCTGGGTGACAATAACAGTCAATATGTAAAACCAAAATAATTTACAGAGAGTGCATGTTGTAAACATGGAATCATGCAATATGTATCTGGCTTTCTACACTCAGCACAACTGAGGTTCATGCCATTACTATTGGCATCCGTAGCTTGCTGCCTTTTGCTACTCAGTGTCTCTGAGTGCACAGTGTATACTTTGCTTAGCCAGTCATCCCTGACATCTGAGGAGATTCCAGCTTCTGCAAATTATGACCACAGTTGCTATGTGTCAGAGTACTAGTTACAAAAGTAGAACACAATGTTTTCACAGTGAAGACGTGCTCAAGCTTAGTATCATTAATAATGGGATAAACCAACATCCTGAGCCTTCACCTGGGTTGTGCTAAGAAAGACACAATGTTATTCCTGTACTGTTCTTGCCCAAATGCATAACCTGTCTGAAAGCATGAGGAAATGATCAGACAAACCCAAGACAGGAGCATTCTATTAATCAACTGACCGATACTCTATAAATAGGAAATGCCATGAAAGACAAACAGAGAAGAGGGGACTGTTCTGGACTGAAAACAAAGCAAAACAAACAAGCCAAAAAAAAAAAAAAAAAAAAGAAAAAAAAAAAGAAAAAAAAAAAGCCCTAAAGACACGTGGCTTAAGTGGCATCCAAAGGCAGTGCAAACTTACATGGGATAGACACTGTTCCCCAGGGCAGAAGGAAGGAAATGCTCTTGGAAAGCAGTCTTGTGTCAGTGTATCAGTGCTAATCTTCTGGATTTCAAGAAATGTGGTTGTGTAAGAGAATATAAGATAACATGTTTTTATTTTTAGAAAGTTCACGCTACAGTGTTTAGGGAGATCTGTAAACTATTTTCAAGCAGTTGAAAAGAAAGGAAGGGAGATTAGAAAGATAAAAAATGGTCAAGATTCATGTGGGAAGAGCAGTTCATTCTCGTAACTGTTTGTAGGTTTACCACTTCCAAAACAAAACAGGAGAAAAATCAATGTTCTCTGGAGATGATTGCAGCTGTGAACTTTTAAAGATTGATTTAAACATTTAAAAGATAACATTGAAGATTGTTACCAATAAACATTTTCAAAAGCATTCTTTAAATTATGAAATCATTGGAAGAACAACAGAAACTCAATTTTAGAGAGATATATAAATAGGATGCTGATTAAAATATGTGAATCTACAAGTAAATATTTTCTTTTGTCATGTTTTATGACCTAGATAAAGAAATTTGGTTTCTTAAGTGTTCACTTCAAATGCATGAGAAATATGCCCTTCCTAGGATTAATTTTGCCTTTGAAAAATAATGTTTGGCTGAAATGTTTCATATATTCTTCAAATACTATAAACTATTTTGCCTATATTCATATTTTTGTATGCATATGAGCATATATGTATAAATTGCACTCATATACCCAAATATGGTACACACAATATGGATATTGTATATATGTATTTTAATGTAAAGTTTTGTTGTAAAAGGAGACAAAATGCCACCAAGTAGCACAAGGAAAGCTATTATTGGGAGAAGCTATCAAGCCCTTTCCTCTACATGTCAGAAGTGAACTCATAAGTGGCACTTTCGTGTGGTAGCGAGATCTTTGTGCAACTAAGGTTGCACTCCTGTGAATAAGCATTCTTCAGATAATACTTGTTCCATACGCTCACAAAGAAACACCCTACAAAAAAATCTTACCTCTTTTAAGTATTTTCCTGGACTCTAAAGAAGTCATATGTACAAATATTAATTTTAAATTTATTGTTCATGTCTTATTGTTTCTCAGTATTTGTCTTATCACTTATATTTGACAATGCATGGGAGAGGAGTGATATAAAAGACTGAAAATGGATAGACACACAGTCCAGGTTCGCACTGACCATACCGCGCTGGGCAGACCCTGAAAGAATGTAGAGGCAGGGTTGGAGGAATTTAAAGCCACAGATCTCCAACCACAAACTCGAGATCACTCTTTTCCAATGAAGCTGTTTCCAAAACAGCTAGCAATGGGTAGCCCTGACTGGGGAGAGATCTCTGAGGCTAATCAAAGGGTGAGGGAACTGGTTTGTTTTCTTGGCAGTAAGGTTATACCAGTAAAGGGTGTGCCACAGTGGCAAGGGTGATCCTAATAGGATGGACAGGGAGATAGGGCTTCTAACAGGGGAGCTTTCCATGTGTAGGTGGACAGGAACATCTAGAGGGTGAGCATCAGCTGTCAGATGATTGCGATGATGTAAGCATGCAATGTTACAGGCTGGATGTAAGGTGGAATCCATGCCGGGGAGGCAAGAAGGGCGTCACCAAGATAAACAGAGTAGGACGTTAGAGAGGAAGGGAAGAAATGAGGTCAAAGAAGGCAAAGGGAAGATGGTGGAAAGACAGATAGCCAAGAGAGGAGGACTGGACCGAGGGAAAATGGATACACCCTCCTTTCACAACCCTTGCTGCTGCTGCTGCTGCTGCTTCTTCTTCTTCTTCTTCTTCTTCTTCTTCTTCTTCTTCTTCTTCTTCTTCTTCTTCTTCTTCTTCCTTCTTCTTCTTTTGGGTTTTCGAGACAGAGTTTCTCTGTGTAGCCCTGGCTGTCCTGGAACTCACTCTGTAGACCAGGCTGGCCTTGAACTCAGAAATCCACCTGCCTCTGCCTCCCAAGTGCTGGGATTAAAGGCCCGGTGCCTTGCTTCTTCTTAATGATTCAAGTAACGTGGGAGCTAAGTTATCAATTTCATACATGTGTGTAATGTGTTTTGATTGCTCTCTCTTCTACCCTCTTAATACAGAACTTTAAAATCAGAAAATATCAGTATATCAGCAAGGGACAACCAGGAGGGTGACATATTGGGTGCTGACTCAGACATTTTGATAAAATACAAAGTTAGGAGGACACCAAAGTCAAACCTTGACTTTCAGGACAAGACGGCGTTAGAGTCTGCTCTTCGATGTTTCCGTTTATCTTCGAGACTCTTACTTGACTAAAACAGCAGGCAGAACTAGTGAGAGATTTAAATACAGTTTATAAATACATTTTATTGGAAATTTGTCAAGTCTAATTCCTTTCTGAAAGTACTGTATGCTGGTATTTGGTTTTAAAAAACACTCAGAAGAAAGGATATTATTATTAAAAAACAAAAGCAAAAACAAAAACAAAAAACAAAACAAAAAAACCTTCCTTGCTTGCTTGCTTCCTTCTTCCCTAGAATATCCCTTATCCCCCAAGTTCTCTATTATAAAAATAGTTTTGCAGCTTCTCTTGCACACCATTGGCACAGAGCCATAGAGACCTGTTAAGCACAAAGAATTTCAATCGGTATAAATTTCTAAAACAGGTTTCTACAGGACTCATGTTTTCAAATTGAACCATCAAAAATATTTAGAATTAGAACTTGATCCTAGGTCAAGTTAGCATTTGACCCTGGAAATAGAGGAAGCTAAAGGTGGTTCAGAGTCACAGTAGGAAGTGGGTTTCTTTGAGGGTGACCCCTGTGGAATGGACATGGTAGGAAGCAGAAACACTGAGATCTGAATTCTTAACTCTGCAAGGAGCCTTCATTCTTAAGATCCTTCTTAACTCTGTACCTCCATCATTTTATGTGTAGCATTAAAAAAATGGCCTTCTGTACAAGGCCTGACTATATAAGAACCCCTTCTAAGCAGGACTCTCAACAAATATCATAGTTCCCTTGCTTCTTATTTTTGGGGTGCAATGCTATGTGTATGCAAAGTGTCCTTTCCCTCTGTCAGAGGTCCAGCCTGCATACTGGCTCCTATAACCAGAATCTGAACAGAAAGTGAAGAAATAAACCAATGGGAGTACATCTCACCAGCCTGTGTTCTTGATTTCATATTAAAAGATCGAGGTCGTCAGATGAACTCCAGGCTTCTACTTTTACGCTGACATCTCAATGCTATAAACTGGTGACATTGTGAAATCAAAGGATGAAAAGTCAGCCAGAGCTAGCTGATGGTTCTCTTTGAGAAGTGTCTTCTAACAGAGATGGTATGATAACGGCAACTCAATTGTCTCCATTAGCAGAATAGCCAATAGGAAAGGGTAGTGAAAATAAGCAGTAAACTGCACAAGATACATGAAAAAGGGTAGTAAAGTCGGTTTATTTACTGTTCTGTTTTTCTTCACACAAGGTCTCTACATCCTAGGCTAGCTTCAGCACCCTGCGCAGCCAGTGATGAACTTCTGATCATCCACAAACCTTAACCATCATGCCTAGTTTGTTTGGTGCTGGTGTTCGAACCCAGGGCTTCATGCATACTAGGCAGAAGTCTACCAGCTGAGCAACATCCTCAAAACAAATGTGTTTTTTTTCCCCAGGTTGACAAATCATAATTAGTACTCTTTATCTTTTCTGCTTAAGTCTCAATTACAATCCGTATTTTCTCTTGTGTAAAATGGAATATGTAATTATCATAGAAACTAAGGATGTCACAGATTACCTTCAAGTGAATAACTTATGTGCGTAATTGTTGGCTCATGAGCCGTTCTCAAAGGAGTACACAGCATAATCTATTTCTTTCCATGCATTTCATCTTGGTTTATGTCTTAGTCAGGATTTCTATTCCTGCACAAACATCATGACCAAGAAGTAAGTTGGGGAGTAAAGCGTTTATTCAGCTTACACTTCCACATTGCTGTTCATCACCAAAGGAAGTCAGGACTGGAACTTAAGCAGGTCAGAAAGCAGGATCTGATGGAGAGGCCATGGAGGGATGTTTCTTACTGGCTTGCTTCTCTTGGCTTGCTCAGCTTGCTCTCTTATGGAACCCAAGACTACCAGCCCACAGATGGCACCACTCACAATAGGCCCTCCCACCCTTGATCACTAATTGAGAAAATGCCTTACAACTGGATCTCATGGAGGCATTTCCTCAAGGGAGGCTCCTTTCTCAGTGATAACTCCAGCTTGTGTCAAGTTGACACACAAAACCAGCAGGTACAGTTTACATGTGAAAATACACTTGAAATATTCTTTTCTGTAGTATAAAGTCATATCATATTCCACAGTGTAGGAATTAACTGATGGGCTTTCCATCTATTTTAAAGGATCCTCAACAGAATCTCGCCGGCTGTTTTGGAGATACATTTTAGGGAGTAGGTACCAAAGGAGAAGCTGGGTGTTTGGAGAATATAAGCAGAAGATAAACTGTTTGACACTGTTGGTAAGCCTGGATAAAGTGAGCCCACCATATTCCCATTTTGTATTATCCTTAGGGTCTGAGGGGTGAGAGACACATCGAAGACTTCCCTAAAACCCACCAACTCCATTTGAAGTCTTTGTCCCCTTTCTTGAGTATTGGAGATAGAGTGCTCTGTCCTGTGAGAAAAGAACACTGTACGTGAGGAAGACAGCAAACATCTGAATCAACTGACAGTGTAGTTCCCCAGCGTGGCACGGCTGCTTGCTCCCTGTTATAGGAAATCTTACAAATGGAACTGATTTACCGTAAAATGTGCCTATTTTCCATTTAAGTTTTGTTTATTGCTTCACTGAGGCACAGAAGTTACTGATGTTTCCACAGTCAGCCCTCCAGGGCTATCTTTAGGTCTTGTTAAACCAAAAAATGTACTTGTGCATAAGATAAGGCCTGGAAGGGAGAGGTTTTATCCGCTTCAGCTGTTTTGCACATTGCTTAAACTGGAGATGTGCGCAGCTCCTTGAAGAGAGCAGCATTAGTCAGACGCTGGAGGCAACAGTGGGAAAAGGAGCCTATCCTGACATGTTCGTGATAGAAACTACTGTTGAGACAGGCAGAGTCTTAGCATCATGTCTAAAGGCTTTAGAGTGCTTCCTATCTCAGTTAAGTCCCAAAGATGCCAATCCTCACCACATGACCTTGATGAAGTCAACCTTCAAACCTCATGGCTCCTTTTACAGAATGAACACAATACGAATGACTCAAGGAATTATTATTTTTTTAATGTAAGGTGCTCAATCAAGATGAGGTCACAGCCGGGCGGTGGTGGCGCACGCCTTTAATCCCAGCACTTGGGAGGCAGAGGCAGGTGGATTTCTAAGTTTGAGGCCAGCCTGGTCTACAGAGTGAGTTCCAGGACAGCCAGGGCTATACAGAGAAACCCTGTTTCGAAAAAAACAAAAACAAAAAAACAAAACAAAACAAAAAAAAACCCCTTTTTTTAAAAGATGAGGTCACAAATATATATGCACAAGTCTGAATGATTTGTGATGGCATTAGTGATGATGATGATGTTGATGATGATGATATAATTCTAATTGAAGTGCTCTTTTATCAGTTGTGTGCCTGTCAATTACTATTTCCTTTAACTGGAAGATGAAGGTAATAGTATTCCCTGGCAGACTTGTTTTGAGAACTAGAAATGATATGTTTAAAGTAGACATGTTATTTTGTAATCCATCATAAACTCAATAATGTGTTGTTCTTGTTCTTTTTTTTATTATTCTCCTGTTATTTAATAGGCTTGAGCTTCAGGAAAGCCATGTGCCTTAGTTAGGGTTTCCATTGCAGTAAAGAGACACCATGACCAAGGCAACTCTTAGAAAAAAGACAATTAATTGGGGCTGGCTTACAGGTTCAGAGGTTCAGTCCAGGATGATCAAGGCAGGAAGCATGGCAGCGTCCAGGCAGGCATGGTACTGGAGGAGCTGAGGGTTCTACATCTTCATCTAACTGCAGCAAGAAAAGACTCTTTCGTGGGCATCTACGAGGAGGGTCTCGAAGCCCAGCTCAACACTGACACACTTCCTTCAACAAGGCGCCACCTCCTAATAGTGCCACTCCCTGGGCCAAGCATTGAAACCATCACACTGTGCTTCATAGAGAGGTCAACCCCTTGTGATATAATGAATTTATATATCAATTTTAACTCAGAAATGTTTCCTCAAATGAGATTGAGTTTCTTGGTCTAAAGCTCCTATTCCACTTCCTTCAACAACAAAAAGCTGAAAACTAAACCAGGATTCTCTACAATGAGAATTTATCTGAACCACTAGGAAAAAGATGATTAAATTACCCAATTAATGATCTAGGGAATATAAGGGACATTTATTTGCTTTGTACTTGGCATTTTGAGTATCTTATTGGTTTATCAGTCAAGAAAGGATGGTAGTTGTTCAGGAAACATTTTAAGAACCTATTAACCATCTAGTCTACCCACAAAAGACAGCAGATTCAGTTACCAGACGTATCCACATGACTCTAAAACATCTGTTAGTGACAACATCTTCTTCCTAGTTGAGAAGGGACAAGCTGAAATGGCAGAGCTCAAAACAGAGAAGGAAAAAAATGGTGGCTTGTCATGAGTGCTGAAGTGCTCTGAATGAGCAGAGAGAGATAAAGTGACATCACAGAGCAAAAATGATACACAATGTCCCCTTGTCTCTCCTTGCTCATTCAAAGTGTCGCCACCCATGACTAAAATTCCAATAGAATTCAGGTTGCCCACCTGAAGATATCTGCTGAGTCTGGAATCTTTTAAAGACTTAAATATTAAATCTTTTGTTAAAAAAAAAAAGGAAGAAAGAAAAAAAAAAAAAAGACCTACTGTTGGGCTTGGACCACTTTGTTTTAACTACACTTAATACTTTTAACTAAGGGGGCTGGAAAGATGGCTCAGCAGTTAAGAGCACTGGGTGCTCTTCCAGAGGTCCTGAGTTCAATTCCCAGCAGCCACATGATGGCTCACAACCATCTGCAATGGGATCCAAGGCCCTCTTCTGTCTGAAGACAGCTACAGTGTACTCATATACATAAAATAAATAAATCTTTAAAAAGTACTTTTAAATAAGATTTGCTAACTGGTTAATAAAGGTGACTATCTCCTTCATGGTGGTGAGGTATTTTAACCAGATCTATGAGACGTCAACTTTGTTTCTCTGTCTTTTGCTGAGTTTCCTAAAACAAGATGAATGTAACTTTGAGGTGGAGATAGTAAACCCAAGAAACACAAATAAGGAACTTATTATCAATGTGACCTTCATTATGAGTAACTGGGTCTTGATTTTACTACCAACTGGAGACTCTGGAGAATGTGGTCCAAGGTTGTCCACTTGAGAGAAGACAGATATCTGTCCAGTCTCCAATCATCCACTGGCCAAATGATATCACATGAAATATTAATATTT
>CM052713.1:63845280-63881010 GCA_028551405.1 Uromys caudimaculatus | reverse complement strand
AGTCTCTGGTGAGAAGTCAGGTGTAATTCTGATAGGTCTGCCTTTATATGTTACTTGACCTTTTTCCCTTACTGCTTTTAATATTCTTTCTTTGTTTTGTGTATTTGGTGTTTTCACTATAATGTGACAGGACGAATTTCTTTTCTGGTCCAATCTGTTTGGAGTTCTATAAGCTTCTTGTATATTTATGTTCATTTCTTTCTTTACGTTAGGGAAGTTTTCTTCTATAATTTTGTTGAAGATATTTACTGGTCCTTTAAGTTGGGAATCTTCACTCTCTTCTATACCTATTATTCTTAGGTTCTGTCTTCTCATTGTGTCCTGGATTTCATGGATGTTTTGGGTTAGAAGCTTTTTGCATTTTATATTTTCTTTTACTGTTGTGTCGATGTTATCTATGGTGTCTTCTGCTCCTGAGATTCTCTCTTCTATTTCTTGTATTCTGTTGGTGATGCTTACATCAATGGTTCCTGATCTCTTTCCTAGGTTTTCTAACTCCAGGGTTGTCTCCCTTTGTGTTTTCTTTATTGTTTCTTTTTCTATTTTTAGCTCATGGATAGTTTTGTGCATTTCCTTTGTCTGTTTCATTGTGTTTTCCTGTAATTCAGCCTGTTTGATTGAGTTTTCCTGTAATTCTTTAATGGGTTTTTGTGTTTCCTCTTTAAGGGCTTCTAGTTGTTTATCTCTGTTCTCTTGTATTTCTTTAAGGGTGTCAATTTCTTTCTTAAAGTCTTCTATCATCAACATGAGAAATGATTTTAAATCTGAGTCTTGCTTTTCTGTTGTGTCTGGGTATCCAGGGCTTGCTGTGGTGGGAGAGCTGGGTTCTGATGATGCCAAGTAGCTTTGGTTTTTGTTCCTTATGTTCTTACCCTTGCCTTTTGCTATCTTGTTAACTCTGATGTTAGCTGATCTTATACTGTCTGGCTGTGGCTTGCCAGTCCTGCAAGCCTCTGTGTCAATAGTCCTTGAAGATCAGCTCTCTATGAGAGGTATTTGGACCTGGAGAGTCATGGCACAGGGTCAGCTCTGGGGTGCAGATAGAAACCAGAAGGATCCCGTCCCCAGCTGTTCCTTGGCTCCTATGTCCTGATGGCTCTGCAAGGGTCCCTCTGGATCCAGTGAGCTTTAACAGGTTTGGTGGCCCTGCCTGTGCTCAAAGGTGTGTCAGCACTCCTGGGATACCAGCTCTCCCCTGGAGCCCCACGGCCCAGGCTGAGGTCCCCAGGCAGAGATGGAAACCGGAAAGTTCCTTTCCCTGACTTTACCTCAGTCCCTGTGACCCAAGGGTTCCAGGCGTGTCCTGGTGAGCAGTGGTGCTCGCCCTAACCCCACTCAAGGCTTTTCCACGCTCCTGGGAGTGTAGCCTTCTCCTGGCACTCCTTGGCTATGGACCCCCGGTGGTCCAGGCAGAGGTCTCCACCCACAGATGGAAACCGGAATGTTCAGAGATTTCCTGTCCCTGAGTTTTCCTCAGGCTGTGTATCCCGCTGGTTCCGGGCAGGTCTTGGTGAGCAGTGGTGCTGGCCCTAATCCCACTCACAGCTTTTCCATGCTCCTGGGAGGGTAGCTTTCTCCTGGTGCTCCTTGGCTATGGACCCCTGGTCCAGACGTGCATTTTTAAAATGCTTACCATTCTAGATACTTTGAGAGGTGGAATATACTTCAAAAATTAAAGGTTTTTCCCTCCTCCTCTAAAGAGACTTTAAACTACTCAGGGGAGAAAGAAGAAAATAAACAATTTAAGGGGTCTAATAAAACTGGTCTACTGAAGGGAAACAGTATTGAATATGAAGTAGGTTCACAGCAATTAGCAGATAATAATTAATGCTTTGGAATTCTCTCCAGGTGTATAGAAATGTGGTAAGCTCTCTAACAACTGTGACAACAAACATGGACAGGATTCAATTAACTCTCGCTCCAAGGAAGGGAAGAATTATTTTTAGAATCCAAAATACAAACTGTTCATACCTCTGACATTTCCATACTCATTACATAGTAAGAGGGGTGTACTATAGGAGTGTCTGTGTTGCAGCCAGAGGGATTGAAGGTGTGAACTATGGGATAGTCTGTATTCCATCTGGATCACACAGACCTAGGTCTTTGGATGTTATCCTTTGTCAGAGTATCTATGTTGCTGGGTTAAAATTCCTCTACCAAAGAGGAAACACATGGGGACCTGTCATAGGTCCTGACAGTAACCTTACTTGTTGATCATCATGCTATGCTTTTATATGTATATTTCTATATATGGACCTTTTTATTATGAACATTCTTATGTGTCTTCCTAGCTAAACACATTAAATTCCATAGTCAAGATGTTTACAGAAAGAGTAAGTTGGTGTGGGGGGATCCCAGGAAGATGTCTCAGTGGATGAAATACTTACCGTATGAGGATGAACCTGTGTTTGAATCTCAGCATCCATAGAAAGCTAGCATAGCACCTATAATTTCACCACTAAAGAAGCAGAGATAGGAGGATTCCCTGGAGCTTACTGGGGGGGGGGGCAGACTATTGAATTTACCCATTCAATAAGCTCCAGGATAAGCTCCAGGTTCATTGAAAATTCTTTTCTCATATATTAAGATGAAGAGCAACTGAGGAAGATACTAATATGGCCTCTGGCTTCTGCACATGCCCACGTATGTATGCACCAGCATGCCTACATGTGTGTGCACATTCAGAAGAAACAACAGATTTTGCTACTTCACAAATGTGAAGGCTAGTGAGAAGTAGTTGATCATTCCATCCCATGATGTTACCGCTTTCTTGGACAACTTTCACTATTGCTTGCATTAGTTCAGGTCCTCAAAATCAAACCCCGGGATGATCTTAAGTATCCAAGAGAGTTATTTTTAAAATTAGAGAGTGGGAGGTAGCTAGAAGAAATAGAACCAGGCTTCAGACCGAAATGCCATTCTGCATGCCACTAGTCCACAGTGTAAAGACCTTGAACACAACAATGCAAACAAATAAGAAACATAGAATGACATATAAAGCCATTAAGTCCTGCCCTTAAACACAGCAATACAAGCAAATAAGAAACACAAAATGACATCTAGAACCATTAAGTCACGGTTAACAAAAAGTACATGCGCACTAGTAAAGATTTGTGATTGTTCTAATTAGTGAATCTGTGAACATTTATGAAATGGCGAGAAACTGTATTCCCTACATGGAAGACCAAGAGAGCTGGCTTTGTCTTCTGTCATTGACAACTGTGACAACTGAGAGAAAAGGAAGAAATCTCAACCAGTGGGCATGCTTAACTTTTGCTCTAGGGTCAGAACAGTTTAAAGAAATAAGGCTTTTAATTAAAGATTTTGAACATGAACTTGCTAGACTGTAACAGAGGTAAACAAGTGTCTACCCAAGCCCCAAATGATGTAATGATAATGATAGCATGGGAAGCAAATTAGTAGTTCCAACAATCCTCCCTGGGGCTCCCATGCCCTTGCTTGACACAGAAGGGGATAAAGTAGGCAGACATGTTCATCACCAGGGAATTATCTCTGCAATGTTGTGTGCTCTCAGTGTGTTTGCCATGCCAAAATTATGTAGAATGTGTTGTCTTTTCCTTACATTGATTTCATTATATTTAAGTTAGTGTGTACTTGTGTATATATACACGCAAATGTACATGCATGCATCATGGCACATGGCAAGGACAACATGTGGGATTTGGTCTCTCCTTGTACTATATGGGATTGAACTTAGGGCATCAGGCTTGGTGGCAAGGACCTTTAGCTGCAGAGCCTTTTGCTGGCTCCAGAATCTCCTTTTGAGAGTATACGAGGGAGCTGGAGAAAGGGCTCGGGAGTTAAGTGAACCTGCTGCTCTTGCAGAAGACCTAGGTTTGGTTCCAACCTACATAAATGCTCGTGACTGTCTGTTATTCCAGTCAAAAGATTTGGTCATCCTCTTCTAGCCTTCCGGAAACCAGGAACACATGTGGTGGGTATCCATACAGGCAGGAAACATTCATACATATCAACTAAAAATAAACACATATTTCCTTTAAAGAGTACATTAGGGAGCTGGGATTGTAGCTCAGGTGTGGGTGGCTTAGTGCCTCTTTATTTATACATATGGAATCGTTTTGTTTTGGTTTTTTTTTGAGACAGCGTTTCTCTTTGTATCCATGGCTATTCAGTAACTCAGTTTGTAGACAAGACTGGCCTTGAACTCACAGAGATACACTTGCCTCTGCCTCCAAAGTGCTGGGAGTAGAGGCGTGTGCACACCATTACAGCTGACTGCATGACATCTTTTCAATCTAGGCTATTCTATGGTTTAATAGAAATAATGTTCACACTTCAACCTTGAATTCCCTACCTGTACCTCTTTTGTTTTTATACAAAAGAGATCTGGTGAAAGAAATGGAAGTTACCAGTTGAAAATTAGATCAAAGGTATCATATATTTTAAAGTAAGAGGTCAGTTGCTTACTTACCCTGCTAACTCTCATTTTTCTTGGACTCATTTTCAGAGGTAGTGGATGTCGCCATTTTAAACATGGCTGCCTGTGTTATAAAGAAAACTGTATCATTTTCACCTTTCATTATAATAAGCAAGAGGTATTTGAAAAAGTTAAAGCCAGGTCAGGTTAGTCAGGAACTTTTACAAATTGTGTGTAGGGGGATGCACATATTTATGTGGCTGCTATAGTGTCTAAGGTGAAGCCACACCCTTCTTCCCACTAGCTAGTTGTCCACCTGCTACCAACCTCCCAAACCTCTGCAGCTGCTCTGATTCTTGTCTTTTGCTAGAATTTTCCTGCAATCTCTCATTGATTTCTGAAACTTTCAATGCCCTTTAAACAAGATTCCCTTGTGCTCATGATCACTACAAATGCAGGTTTGCAATACATGACTTACACTTGCCAGGCAGACAGAGCTATTCAGAAACATTGCTCTCTTTGGGGGCTCTGCACACTTATCAGGAAGCTTTAGTCAAAAGCTGGTCACAAGGAGTTAAGAGGAAAAGAAAAGACAGCTGAATGCTAACCCTTCAATAGCTTAACCACTTCCCATGCTGACAGCTGTGAGTGTTTCCCTATTTTGATTAGGCGTAGCTCAAGAAATGGCTGGCACTGAATGAAAAGGTGCCAGCCTCCATGAGAACAGAACAGAGGAAGCCATGTCTGGAGATATGCACACAGATATGACCACTCATTGGTTAAAGCATGAGAGCTGGAAAAAAATGACAAGATCATAAACATCCAGGGAAATAAGGGGAAGGATATCTCTATGCTAGGCTTCTTTGACACAGAAGCAAAAGGCAGAAACATGAAGAACGTGGAAAAGTCCACTGAGATAGCTCAGTGTGTCAAGGCAGTTGACACCAAGCCTAATAGCCTGAGTTAAGACTTTAAGACATATTGTACTTTGACTTCCACATGTGTGCCTCACTATGCACGTACACACACACACACACACACACACACACACACACACACACACACACATTCAAGCTAAGCACTTAAGTCCAAATGAACTGCAAACAAGCTTAGCAGAATCCATTTAATTATGTGCCTTTCCTCCAGCAAACCCTTCCCTGTTGTACTAGCTTCGTAAAGCTAAAAGGTGAGACTGTAGAGGAAGAGGAAGGGTCTGATGAGAGCACAGGTGGGGTTACAAGAGGTCAAGCATGGCCTCTTTCTAGTTCAGGAAAGAAATGAAATAGGAAGCAACCAAACTAACATGAAACCAGAAAGGAACCCAAGAGGAAGACACGAGAAATGATGCAACTAGCTTCCCTTAGGAAGGAAGTTAACACATGGCAGGTGTGGCGCGGATAGGACTTTGTGGTTAGGAAGATGGAAAGATGGGGCTTAGGAGAGAATGCTTTGGAAGTGAGTAGGCCGGGCAAACTTAAAAGTCTTTAGGAAGACTTCACGGAATCTGACATAAGGATGTCAAGTATGACTTCCTGAGAACACTGAAATCACCCTGGTGATGGGAGACTTTGAATAGAAGACATTGTGTACATTATATATCAATTTCCTAAATGAATAGGATCTTGGGACCAAGAGTTTATGGGAGAAATTGCAGAGGATCACATAGAATGAGTCAAAAAGGAGGTTTTTCACACACACACACACACACACACACACACACACACACACACCACAAAATCACAAAATAACCAGTGTGTGTTAAAGAGATGTTTTTATTATCACAATGGGAAGTCTAGGAGTGAGGTGAATTTCAAGAATGAGACTTACAGACTGTCTTAGTCAGGGTTTCTATTCCTGCACACATATCATGACCAAGAAGCAAGTTGGGGAGGAAAGGATTTATTCAGCTTACATTTCCACATTGTTGTTCATCACCAAAGAAAGCCAGGACTGGAACTCACACAGGGCAGGAAGCAGGAGCTGATGCAGAGACCATGGAGAGTGTTACTTACTGGCTTGCTTTCACTGGCTTGCTCTGCTTGATTTCTTATAGAACCCAAGACTACCAGCCCAGGGATGGCACCACCCACAATGGACTGGGCCCTCCCCCCCTTGATCACTAATTGAGAAAATGCCTTACAGCTGGATCTCATGCAGGAGGCATTTCCTCAAGGGAGGCTCCTTTCTCTGTGATAACTCCAGCTTGTGTCAAGTCGACAAACAAAACCAGCCAGTACAATTGACCCCTTGTCAACTTGACACACAAACACATCACTATTACTTTCTTATTCATTCCCAAGATCTAAATATCTTTAAGAGTTCCACAGTCTTTACAAATCCTTACATATTAAAATTTCAATTTCTTTTACATATTAAAATATGTATTTAAATTTACATATTAAATATCCAATCTTTTTTAAAATTCAGTCTTTCTACAATTCAAAGTCTCTTAACTGTGGGCTCCACTAAAATACTTTCTTCCTTCAAGAGGGAAAAATATCAGGGCACAGTCACAATCAAAAGCAAAATCAAACTCTAACTGTCCAATGTCTGGGATCCACTCATGACCTTCTGGGTTCCTCCAAGGTTTAACTCTGCCCTTTGTAGCACACATGGTGTTCCAGTCCCAGAAAGCAGCACAACTCAGCAGCTTTGGACACGTGGCTCTGGCTTTAGAGTCCAGAATAGAAGGGACTACTGGGACAATTGATGTTGGTTAGCTGGAGCTAAGAAATTAGTGGTGATTAAGAAGAGACCAGCAACATGGAGGTGAAATCTTCTGGGAAGTGTTTTCTTTCTTTCTTTCTTTCTTTCTTTCTTTCTTTCTTTCTTTCTTTCTTTCTTTCTTTCTTTCTTTCTTTCTTTTTCTTTTTTTTGATTTAGTTTATTTATTTATTTATTTTATTTTATTTTTTTGATACTTTATTTACATTTCCAATGTTTCCCCTTTCTAGGTCTCCTCTTTGGAAACCACCTATCCCCTCCCCCTCCCCCACCTCTATGAGGGAATTCCACCTCCCACCCACCTACCCACCCACTCCCGTATTCCCACCTTGACGTTCCCCTTTACTGGGGCCTCTCCTCCCCCTGATGGCTAACAAGGCCCTCCTCTGCCACATATGTGGTCCGAACCATGGGTCCCTCCATGTGTATTCTTTGGTTGGTGGTACAGGCTCCAGGAGGACCTGGGAAGTGTTTTCTGAGAACACAAAGAAGCTGTGTTCCAGAGATAGCCAAGGGTGTACCTCATGTTGCAGTTGTACTTAGTAATGTGTAAGAGTCACCCAGGTGGTACTGGTTTTGAAGGAATGAAGAGGTCATGAAGAGCAGCTGAGGCTTGGCACTGTGAGAGGCCAAGGAAGCCCATTGGTGAAAGTGTAGCCTCAGTTGCAGTTGACGGCCCAGGGCTGACGGTGTCATGCAAGAAGTTGAGGCCTGGCATCATGAAGAAAGCCTATGAGAGGCAATTGGTGAAGTCTAGTTGCAATGGAAGACCCCAGCATATTGGAGATGCCAGTGCCATGGGCTGATCACCAAGAACAGCAGCAGTGGAGTGGATCAACCTGAGCTTAGAGTGCTACAGAGGGCAGAGCTGGAGAAGTGAAGCAGCCTTTGGGGAAGTGAGCCCTTGCTCCAGCCTTGAGTAGGACAAACAACCTGGCTGGAGCCAGTCTGGCCTCTCTGCATTTGCAGCTTCCTACAGGAACCTTGAGGAGTCAACTGCCTGTTGAGCTCACTGAAACAAAGGATTGGGTCTTTGGGCTTTCCCTTTAAAAGGAGTACAGAGCAACAAAGTTCAAGCCTTGATCAGAAGTGTTTGTCTTGGCTTCATTCTTCTCTTGCACCCCGTCCCTTTTTCATTTCCAGCCTCCCTTTCAGGTAGATCCAGTTCATCCATGGCTGCTGGACAGCTACAGAGAAGCCCAGAAAATCTTTTGTGAATCCCAGATATTGAAACATGGAGCTGTAACATTGAAATTGCTTTGGAGACGCCAAGATGTTTGAGATGCCAGAGCTGTGGACTATCTGCCCAGGAATGTCGCTAACAGGGAGTGGAACCAGCCCAGGAAAAGTTGTCAACAAAGATGAAAAAGGAGTTGGAGATCCGAAATCTGCTTTGACATCAGCCATGGAGATGCAGAGTTTGGAGTTTGCCCAGCTGGTTTCCTGTCTTGCTTTGTGAATTACAGTTAAGTGATTGGATGAATCGCAGAAGAGACTTTCAACTTTGGACTTTTAACACTGTTGAGACTGCTATAGACTATGGGGACTTTGGACTAAATGTACTTTTTATTATGTACTTTTTTATTTATGTACATATAGGGGGCTTGGTATGGCCCCCATAGACTCATATGTTTGGACAAGCCTATGGGAGCCAGGGAGTGGAAAGTGACGGTTGCATATGCTGAGCCCAGGGAGTGGCACTATTAGAAGGTGTGGCCTTGTTGGAGGAAGTGTGTCACCGTGGGAATGGGCTTGGAGACCCTCCCCCTAGCTGCCTGAGGATGCCCAGTATTCTGCTAGCAGCCTTCAGATGAAGATGTAGAACTCTCAGCTCTTCCTGCACCATGTCTGCCTGGATGCTGTCATGTTTGCACCTTGATGATGATGGGCTGAACCTCAGAACCTGTAAGCCAACCCCAATTAAATGTTGTTCTTATAAGAGTTGTCTTGGTCATGGTGTCTGTTCACAGCACTAAAACCCTAACTAAGACACAGGCTCAACATCGAATTGTATTATTACACCATATCTTAGCTCATTTTGCCTTTATAGTCAGCCCAGGACTTCAAATTAAATTGACTTTGGAGTCTTAAAACAACTTCTTAGCGGGACCAGAACTATGTTCTCTGTTCATATGCCACAAGATGTAGAGTGGCTTCAAATCTAGCACTTTCAAAAGGAGAATTCCCCAAAATGTTCCCAAGAAACCTCTCTTTGTATCTCACAGCCATTGAGTAATAGTTTAGCTATGGTCTAATCACTGGCAAAATAAATAAATAAGCAAATGAACAAACAACACACATACATGGCTCTTACTTTAGATGAGCCATGTCCAACTCTTAAGCCGAAACCACCTTGCCATATATTATACCATTGTGTCTCAATAAGAGAAAGTAACAGTGAATATCAGGACTCTGTAACTTCCCCAGTTACATTCATTTGTGACTACAAAGTGTCCCGGACTCCCGCTGTTAATGCAGTAGGTGAGTATCAACCAAATCTTCAAGTCTCTAAATAAACAAAGTTTGCCTTTCCATTAAGGAGTCAAGTTTCCTTTGATACTGCTGATTATACTCCTCAGTTCCCACATTGCAAACGATAGAGCCTCTGGACCCCAAATGGAGCTAAGGGCCATAAGAGCATATTTCATTTTGTCTTATAAAACTACAACAATGTTACAGATTTTTTGCTCAGTCTCCAGGACATCCTTATATTGTTTCCACTAAGACTACACAGATTCTCCCTCAGCCATACATCCCAAATGTCTTTTTGCAAGAGAATTAACCCCTTTCTCCCACACTCTGAAAATAGAAATCAAGAATTGTGCTCAGGTCAGAAGTTTGCAGTTCCAAGGGTTAAGATCATTTGGTTGTAGAGTGGTTGCCTAGTGTGTCCATGGCCTTGCCTCCCACCCTTGGTACCACAAGGCAGGGAGAGAGGAAAGTGGTAGGAATCTGAAATCCTTACAAACTCTTGTGGCAGGCAGAGACAGTGGACAGGTGGTCAGAATAGCCAATAGTGATATCAATATAAGGCTTTTACTATCCTACTTAAAAAGGACTGGCACCTCCCACACATGACAATTACCCAACACCCGAGAGTTTCCGATAGGTCTATTCATGAGCAGGCACAGGCAACCATACCAGTCTCACTGTCCACATTCCAAAGGCCTTCTTGATTTCCATGATGGTGTTTTTATAGCTCCATGCTTCTAAAGGCTCTTTGATCCTATCGACAATGCTTCCTCCATTTTTCCATCATGTGACTCCTGTTCTTCTGGGACATAAAACATCTCTTCCTCTAAAGTCACAGCAGCCAGCTCCAGCACCAGCTTCATTACTCCTCTCTGCTCCTGTGTCTCTTCCTAACCGCCTCCTTTCAGATACGCTTCACATTGTTTTATACCGTGGGTGTCTGTGTTTATCTCTTCTCACGAGAGCACGAGAATGTCAAGTAATGCTGTTCCTTGTCTTAATTCTGGTCTGTGGAAATTAAACTGTATCTATGTTTGCTGGATAGACTTCTTTCCTTTGAGAGAAACACCTTTCAATGTATAATTTCCTCGATGGAATTACTTCTCTCTATTTTGATGGTAGAAAACTGCTTGTGATGAATAAAACTCATTATAAAAACACACTGAGCCAAACCCCGCAGAAAACAGCAGCCAGAGAATTGTTGTTTTCAAAGAAAACTCCAGCATTATAAAATGTCTTAACTGTAGTATTTTCATATGATAAGTACTAATGTACATCTTTGTGAATAAATTACCCTGCTTGTTTGCAGAAGAAAAAAAAACCCAAACCTTGGTATTGTCAGGCCACATTGCAAGCATCTATGGTTGGCTGGCATGGAAAGGTAGTAGCTTCTTGAAGTAAAGTAAGTGAGTCCAGCAAAGCTGGTTTCAAAATGATAATTTGATTATAGACTTTAAAAATGTCTGGGCAGTTTTCCTGGAAACCAAAATCATTATGTGTCTTGTTTTGAAAAGAACGGCCTAACCCTCTTATTAAATTGTTTGAATGCTGTAACTCATACATGAAATGACAGCACGGGAAAATTAATCGTTGTGTTTAATTTGTTTCTCTGATAATCGAAACAGAATTTTATTCCTTTCTTTATAAGATAAAGAAATCTTAAATGCTGTTCTCTGTCTGGGCAAACTTTGGGCCTGTTACTCCCACAACATACCTCTGAGATCCCAGAACTCCCGTCTCATGTTGGCCTGTTCCTGCTGGCCCTGCCATTTCGAAATCATACATTCTTTTATGAGAAAGTAGCATGCGATTCTGGTTTAGCTTACATGAGAAAGAAATATTAAACGGGAGCCTTTCTCCCACGGTAGTCCCAGTTCGGAGAGCATGTAACTGAATGAACAGGGAGGGGACGCAGGAACAGAAATTCTAAGTCTGCATGATGAGACAGGCCATCCTCCTAACTCACCGCAGGATAGAGACCTTATCTGTGTCTATACCCGAATATACACACTCCTAGGCCACGACTCAATAACAGTCACTCACTAAAGCAGTTCAAATCAAGTCCACTCAATCCTTGCAGGGCTTTGGGTCTGGCTTGTTCTCCTGTGGTATATGACCTGGAAGCTTAGTTCCCAACATGGTGAGTCAAGGTTAAGGGAACATTAAGAGATGGGACCTGTTGGGAGACAGTTGAAGTCATCAGGCTCCGTTTCAATGATTAATATTGTCCTCACAAAGAGAGTTGGAGAGCGGGCATGCCAGTGCTTGTAGTAATCCCAGCACTCAGGAGACAGAGCTAGGCAGATCTCTGTGAGTTTAAGGCCACCTGGTCTATATGATGAGTTACAGTCAAGGAAACATAGTGAGACCCGTCCCAAAACATACCATAAAATACAATAAAGTGAGTTACATCTTACTGGAATGAATTAGCTCTCATTGTTAAAGTAGGCCACCTTCCATCTTGGTGTCTTCGGTTCATAGATGTTTTCTTTTCTGCTTCTCCCCCATCACACAACAAAGGATGGCATTGGCCGAATGTAGGTGTTACACTGTGTGGACCATCCAGCCAATGAGGAGTCAAAGAAACTCTGGAAATATCCAGCCTTGGCTTACAGTAATACAGACCTGGCCCCAACCTCCAAATTTGGAAGCATTTTTCTCATTTAAGAAAAATATTTAAGTCACCCTGAAAGATTTGATTTACAAACTGAAGCTATAAGATTAAAAGGGATCCGAGAATCATCTAAGAAAATGCATTTTTTTTTTAAAAAAAATGAGAGATATAATTTCCATGTGCTATTTCAAAACACTGATACTAAGTAAAAATAAATGCAACTTGTATACAGTTAATGTGAGTACAATTAGCCTCGCCTAGAACAATTTCAGTCTTCCTACAAACAAGACTAAGCAACAGATCTTGCTGTGATAAATGTCAGGTTTGGCGACTGTAAAGACAGAAACCAAAATTGTATCGTAAAATAGATCTTAGAGCTATGATCCAAATGTTATGGGTGTGTGTGTGTGTGTGACTGAGGGGATAAACAGCTGTACATAAGAAGAAGGCAAACAAGAATAATGCTAAGAGAATGAGAGAGAAAAAAAATAAAGTCACAAACTAACTCTCATATAGAACTGTGCTGGACAGATGCTTGGATGTGGGAGGAAACGCTGGCAGATGATATTGGAAATGCAAGCTAAGAGAAGGAAGGGCCCTGGGGAGCAAGGGCTCTGGGGAGCTAGCCCCTTGGTAGACGGAATAGAGATGATTCTCTCAAACTCATGGCCTCAGGAGACATCAATCACGTGACTTCCATTAGCCTTTAGAGCCTCTTAAATAACGTCTTGGTTTCTCTTCCTGTAGTTAAACATTTTAGAAGGGGAAACCTGAATTCAGTCATTAAGTATTGACTCAAATTCAGAAAGCCGTGGCTTCAACTCTGCAAAGGATTATTATCTCCCCAATATTGAACGAGATGTTTCCCTACAAACGGAACATTTCTTCTCCGCGGCCCGTGATGGATACGTGACCTTTAAAAACAAAAGGCAGATGTAGCTCAGCAAGATGTGTGGGTAGGTTAGAACCCCGGAGCGTAATCAAAACAACTTGGATAATCGTCTCTAAACTGATTTTTGAGAAGCAACAGTGTTTCACAATAAAGGAACCTGTATGTCTTTAAGTGTATGATTGGGATTAGTAATTAGGGAGGCAATGAAAATGAAAATGTTTCCTAAATTTGGAGAGGTTCCTGAGTCAAATACTCCGTCAAATTTCTTTCCTAAGAGCATGGGATTTCTATGAGTCCACATGGACCCAACAACAGCATGTGTGCATGGCCTCACAACTTTACTGATAAAAGAATGAAACAGATCACATCTGAAATGGCCATGTGAGGGAAGCCAAACAACTTGAGAATTTCTGAAATAGGGATTCAGTTTCTTTCATGAAGTACACAGGCTAGAATGGGTGTTCTAGTCTCTCCGGATGAAGCGAAGGGAGCTGGGTGTTTGCTGGGCAGGGACTCTCCAAGCACCTGTTCAGCTTGAGGAATTTGTTTTGGCTTGCTTGTTGTGCAGCAAAGTATTCTTTCCACCACACCTCTTGGCTTCAGTCATGGGTGTGCTCTTCGGGTTCCACTTCCTGGTATTGCTCCTTTCCTCTTCGCCCGGAGTCCCACTAGTCCTCAAGCATGTCACTTTCTGTTTATGGTGGACAAGTGCCCTGCAGCCCTTTCGCTTTGCTTTCTGTGCCAGATATGTTGAGTTTCCATTTTCCTTAATTCCTTTTTCTTTTTCTTTTCTTTCTTTTTTTCCTATAAAATCAAGTCTTTAATTAGGGGCTTGCTTATATGGTCCATTGTTTTTTTTCTTTTTCTTTTTCTTTTTTTCCTTTTAAGAGTAGCTTTATTGAGTTCAGGTGAAAACTATCCATTAGATTTACCAAAAACCAAAAACAAAAAGACCAACCAACCAACCAACCAACCAACCAACCAAACAAACAAACAAAAAACCCCAGAGCAACAACAAAAAACAAAGTCAGTGATCTTTGAACTAGATCTCAGCTTACTGTGAAAGTTTTTTTTCTTCATGTAGTTGTCTGAGGTTAGAATATAATCTGTTAAACATAAAATACTTAATTTTTTTTTTGCTTAATGTATTCTAATGGTAATTACATTCCTTTTGACAAATTGATAACTTTTTACTGATTGATACTCTCTAGCCAAAGGTTGGTAAACTCTCAGTTGTCTTTATGAGAACAGAATATCAATGGGAAGAGTTGAAGTTATGAATAAGGTGGTAAGCTTATTGATTTTTTAAAAAATGTGCATAAAATTTTATCTAGTAAACTTATTTCTAGGAATTTATGTTGACCGAAATATGTATGTACTGTGGGATATCTATCACAGTATTGTATACAATGGTGAATTATGAGAAACGTCAAAATTATGTAATAAATTATGAAATTACTGGTAGACATTTCTATAATAATTAAAATGCTATTTTCTAGGTTAAACTTTAGAAGCCAATATTATCATCATCTTATAATTTCACATTATAAATATGATTTAAATTAAACCACTTTGTAAAAACATTATGCAATTGGAAATAATTTCTGACAGATCTTTTGAAATGACAAAGGAAAGTTGACTTCAGTTAAAATAGCACACAATTTAATCTCATAAGTCACAGGTTAAATGTTACTTGTTTTCAGTAGGTTTTGAAAACCTTACTACTGACACACTCAACTAGAAATAAGTTGACAACTTCTAACTAAATTCTCTCTCTCTCTTTCTTTCTCTCTCTCTCTCTTGTTTGTTCTCTCTCTCTCCCTTTCTCCCTCCCTTTCTCTTTCCCTCCCTCCCTGCCTCCTCCCCTCTCTCTTTCTTCCTCCTCTCTTACTCTGCACTTTTGGCTGTAAGCCTTAGCCTTTAATAACTGAGTCATATTTCTAAGCCGCTACCTGTTTTTGAACCAAGGTTTCCTATAGCCCATGCTAACTTCCAACTCCCTTTGATCTTGTCTCTAGCTTCTCTATCACACCTAGTCTTATGCAGTGTGGAAGATCCAACCCCAGGCTTTATACATTTGAGAAAAGTACCCTACCAACTGACCACATTGCCAGTCCCAGGGTAGTGAAATATTCATTCTCTTAGCTTTGCACCTAATGACATGTGTGTCACAATCTTCCCTAATTAAAATGTATCCTTTTGAGACTTGCTTTCTAGTGTATGGTACTTCCTGCACTAAATTCCTAAGGGTTTTTCTTTTCTCAAACCTGTCCACATTAGCAAGACTTTCTTTCTATTTTGTAATTTTATCCGCCTGTGAACACTCATTCTCTCCTGATTTTTCCTATGCAGAGATTCCAGAAGGCACATTCAGTGCCCTTTTAGATGTTTTGTTCCATGTGATGAAGTCATTGATGATGCTTGCTGCCTCATAAACTTGCCACACGTCTTACTAGACATTCTTGGGCAATATCCTTTTTATACAACGTTTTTAGCTTTTGTGAGTCACCTGATCAAAGGCTGCTCCCTAGCAAGGACTCTCTAGATACCACACGGAGTGGACCATGAAATAAGCTACCTGTGCTCCCCTTCTGAACCTGCCTCCATTCCGGTCACACAAGCATCTCAACTGCTTGCCAGGAATGACCACCTCCTGGTCCACCTCCTTTTCTGTGGTACTGAGCTGATCCCAACTGCTCCCTAAGAAACTTGCCAGCAACCCTACATGACCTTCATTCTAGATATCTGACCAGGGTCCTCCTGATTCTTGGTAACTGCATGGAGAAGAATGAAATCAGCTCTTTCTCTTGTACACTGCAGAAAACTCACCTCCAAATGGATCAAAGACCTCAACAGGAGTAAGACCTGAAACCTTGATCTGATAGAGGAGAAAGCAGAAACCGTGCTTGACTTCACTGGCACAAGAAAAGACTTTCTGAACAGATCTCCAGTAATGCAGGCATTAAGCTCAACAGTTAACAAATGGGCCACATGAAATTAAATGAAAAAGCTTCTGTAAAGCAAAGGATACCACCATTCAAGTCAAGAAGAGAGGAAAAGTATTTACCAGTTGTACATCTGACAGAAGGTTAGCATCCAGAATAATACAAAGAATTTAAAAAGCCTAAACATCAGGAAAATAACCTAGTAAAATGAGGCATGGAACTAAACAGATTTCATAAAAGATGAAATAGAAATGGATGGGAAGCCATTTTTAAAATATTCAATATCTGCTGGTCATGGTAGCACATGCCTTTAATTTTAGCAGAGGCAGGCTGATCTCTTTGACTTTGAGGCCAGCCTGCTCAATATAGCATGCTCTAGGCCATCCATGGCTACATAGTGAGACCCTGTCTCACAAAGAAAGAAAGAAAGAAAGAAAGAAAGAAAGAAAGAAAGAAAGAAAGAAAGAAAGGAAGGAAGGAAGGAAGGAAGGAAGGAAGGAAGGAAGGAAGGAAGAAAGGAAGGAAGGAAGGAAGGAAGGGTGAGTTAATATCCTTATCCATCCAGGAAATGCAAATTAAAATTAAAACAACTTTGACTTTGGGATTTCATCTTACCCCACTCAGAACAAGATTAGAAGACAAAGAAGATGAAGAAGATGAAGATAACTATGATGAAGAGGAAGATGATGACGAAGAAGAAGATGAAGAAGAAGAAGAGGAAGAGGAAGAAGAGGAGGAGAAGGAGGAAGAGGAAGAGGAAGAGGAAGAAGAAGAAGAAGAAGAAGAAGAAGAAGAAGAAGAAGAAGAAGAAGAAGAAGAAGAAGAAGAAGAAATGATCACAACAGTTGCTAGTGTAAGTACAAGCTAGAACAGCGCTGTGGAAATTAGTGTAGTGTTTCCTTAGTTTAAAAACTAGAAATACATATAATAATATGGTGATTTGAATCAGGCTGGCCCCTGTGGCCCCATACATTTGAATTATTGGTCATCATGGAATGGAACTATTTGAAAGGATCACAAGGAACAGGAGGTATGGCCTTGTTAGAATAGCAGGGGTAGCTTTGAGGGAATAGGTGTGGTCTTTTTGGAGGAAGTGTGTCACTGGCAGTGGGCTTTGAGCTTTCAAAAACCCATGCCAACCACGCTTCTCTTTCTGCTTGGGGATAAATATATAGCTCTCAGGGCCATGCCTACTACCATGGTCACTGCCATGATGATAAGGTAATGCAGTGGAACTATAAGCAAGCCCCGAATGAAAGGCTTTCTCTTATAATAGTTGCCATAGTTATAGCGTCTCTTCACAGCAATAGAGCAGTTACTAAGACAACACATGACCCAGCTATTCCACTTTTGGACATATACCCAAAGGATTCTATATCCTACTAGAGAGACACCTACTCATCCATATTTATTGTTGCTCTATTCACAGTAGCCAAGAAATGGCAACAGTCTAGATATTCATCAACTGATGAATGAATAAAGAAAATGAATTTATGCAATTAAATATTAGTCAGCTGTTGAGAAAAAGGAAATCATGAAATTCACAGGCAAATGGATATATCTGGGAACAGAATCACCCACAACGGGGTAACTAGAATCAGAAAGACAAGGGTCACATGGTGTCTATTATTTGGGGGGTGTTCTATTTGCAGTACCCATAGAGGTCAGGAAATTAGTAAGGGGCTATGCGGGGCCATCTCAAGAGAGTGGGGATAGAGTGTAGTAGTATAAAGGGTTAAAGGAAGATAACGGAATAGGAATGGTTAAACAAGGCAGGGGCTGGGAGGGCAGGGTAGATGAGGGAATATGGAGAGGGTTAGCTTACTGTAAAGGCATTTTGAAAAGCCAGATGGAAATCTACTACTGCAAAAGCTTCCTAAAATATATACATGTGCATACATAAATGATTTATTTTATTTTTAAGAATTATTTATATGAGTATACTGTGGCTCTCTTCACATACACCAGAAGAGGGCATAGGATCCCATTACAAATCGTTGTGGCTGCTGGGAAGTGAACTCAGGACCTCTGGAAGAACAGTTAGTGCTCTTAACCACTGAGCCATCTCTCCAGCCCCATAAATGATTTTAAATGGCGTTACCCTATAACAATCGGGCAATGATGCCCGTAGCAGAAACTACAGGTAACAAATAACTGTTCAGTACCAGAAATGAGGTACCTCTTGTAGAGTTATTGATCAGTGAGGTCCCATATACTCTCCAAACATTATAGGCTATTGCATTATCTTTGGTTACCCTCCAGAACTTGATGGTAAGTCACTATCACTGAAGACGCCACATACTTGAGTCACAGAACATGGAGAGATCAGGCCGGTACTGACCTGTAAGTTCAGTACCTATTATCTAGCTTTCATGGTGCTAGAAGGTGCTGTACATGCTACCAAAGGAAAAAAAGTAATCATCGATTTTATCCAGTTGTGAACTATGATAAGAAGAAGCCTGGCAGAGCATGCCCACCAGTATAATAATGGCAAAAACGTGAGAGTAACCAGTCACTTTCTAATTGGATATATGACTGTTCCACAAGTTGAAATCCATGCCTGTTGTGACCATCAGAGCTAAGAACCCACGGCTTGGCAGGTCATAGGCTCTGGTGGAAAAGCTAAACTATTACTCTGAAAATAGTTATAGTGTATTAGGGTTCTCCAGAGCCACAGAGCTTACAGAATGTTCGATATGTTATGGGAATTTTTGTAATGACTTAACAATCTATAGTCCAACTAACTCAACAGTGGGCAGCTATGAATGGAAAGTCCAAAAATCTAGTAGTTGCTCAGTCTTGCAAGGGTAGTTGTTTCACCTGGTTTCTTGTGTAAGCTGGAGTCCTGAAGAAGTACGTTCCAATAGATGTGCTGGCAAGTTAGTGCAAGCAGGCAAGGAAGAGTGAGTCAGCCTTCTTCCAATGTCCTTATGTAGGCCTGCAGCAAAAGGTGTGGCTCAGGTTAAAGGTGTGCACCACCATGCCTGCATCTGGGACTTGCTTTTTCCCAGGCTGGCCTTGAACTCAGAGAACTGCTTGCCTCAATCTCCTGAAATTAAAGGTGTTTACTACCTTGCCTGGGCCTAAACTTTTCATGTGTCTCAAGATCTTCATGTCAAGATCCAGGTCAAACGCCTTTGTCTTCTAGCCTCACGATCTGGATCACAGGTGTACCCTCCATTTCTGGATTGTAGTTCATTCCAGATGTAGTCCAATTAACAACCAGGAATAGCCATCGCATATAGTATTAAAGCCATTGTAAAGCATCATTATAGAGAGTGCGTCTCTTAAATCTTTCTTAGAGAAGATTCTTCTTGCAGAAGATAGCGATTAATCAAAGACCCACAAGTGGTAAATATTAAAAAAATGAGAAACTGGGGAATGTTCAGTCCTTAATGGTTTCTCATACCCCTCCTACAAGGTTCAGGTTTATAGTGGAAAGGCTGGAGGAGAGCTCTAACAGCCAGCGGCAGTGGAAGACTCTGAGGAAAAAGTGTTCTTCAGACTCTGCAGGGCATTTACCCACACGAACTCACAGTGGATGTGACAGCTGGCAAAAGACCCGCAGAAGCTCAAGCCAGACAAAGTCTCAGCATGGAGAGGAGAGATGGACATGAAGTCCACCCCTAGCTAAAGAGCTATTGGCGAACGATAGCTGATAGGAGAGAGTTGGTTTTCTTTAAGGGTGAAACCCTCTTAGATCACCTCTGTTTCAGTAGAGGTTATGTATCCTAGAGTGTTTGGACAGTACAACTGCACTCATGGCTTGTTAGGTGGGGAGGGCGGAGATGCATTTGGGAGGAATTGGGGGAGGGGTGAGTATGATGAAAATATACCCTCCAACTCTCAAACTAATCAAAAATGAGAGGGGAATCCATTTTTAAGAGTATGTGTGTTAAGTTACACAGAAAGGGATTTATCAGGACACGTTTTGTTCACATCTCATTCAGCTATCAAGATGCAATATCTGATAGCACCTGTTGACAGGGATTGAAAGGAAAACAAAACGACCAACAATCCTAACCCCCGCCCCCACTCTCTGCGACAGATAAATCAATGATGAGAAGCTGCCAATTATAGTGACATCTACTTTATAGCATTTTTTTCTTAGTGTGTTTCTCCATTAACTGACTAACTAACTAACTAACTAACTAACTAACTAACTAACTAACTAACTAACTTCAAATCCCTTTCCACCCATCACCCCCCTTGAAAGCCCCCCATCTTCCAATTCCCTTCTTCTCTGAGAGGGTGGAGGTCTCTCTGGGTATCCCCCCACCCTGGCACATCAAGTCACTGTAGGACTAGGCACATCCTCTCCCACTGAGACCAGACAAGGCAGCCCATGTAGGGAAACAGGATCTCCAGACAGTAAACAGGTTCAGGGACGGAACCCACTCCAGTCATTGGGGATCTGCATGAAGACCAAGCTGCACCTATGCTATATATGTGCAGGGAGCTTAGGTTCAGCCCATGTATGCTCTTTGGTTGGTGGCTCAATCTCTGGAAGCCCCCAAAGCATCCAGGTCACTTGACTCTGCTAGTCTTCCTGTGGAGTCCTTATCACCACTAGGCCCCTTAGTCCTTCCCCCAAGTCTTCCACAAGACTCCCTGAGCTCCCTCCAATGTTAGGGTGTGGGTCTCTGCATCTGTTTCAGTCAGATGCTGGATAGATCCTCTCAGAGAACAGTTATGCTAGGCTCTTGTCTGCAAGCACAATAGAGTATCATTAACAGTGTCAGGGATTGGTTCTTCCCTATGGGATGGGATGGTCATTGGATGGTCATTCCCTCAGTCTCTGCTCCATCTTTGTCCTTGAACTTTTTGTAGGTAGGACAAATTTTGGGTTGAAGGTTTTGTGGGTGGGCTGGTGTCTTTATCCCTCCACTGGGAGTCTTGCCTGGATATAGGTGGTGGCCACTTCAGGATGCACATCAGCCACTGCTAGGAGTCTCAGCTAGAGTTGTCATAGATTCCCTGTAGCCCCCACCCCATCCAGATCTCTGTCATGTTCCAGAGATTTTTCCTCCCTCACTATGCCAGTTTCCACTCTCTCTTGGCCCTCTCTTCCCGGCTCTCCCTATACCTGATCCCCATCCTCAATTCCCTTCTCCATCTTCTCTCCCACCCAGTTCCTTCCCCCCATTCACCACCGATGACCATTTTATTTCCCCTTCCGAGTGAGATTCAAACAACCTCCATTGGGCCCTCCTTATTATTTAGCATTTTTGGATTCTGGATCTTAGTGTGGTTACCCTGTACTTTTTGGCTAATATCCACTTACAAAAGAGTACATACCATGCATGTCTTTTGGGGCTGGGTTACCTCTCTCAGGATGATATTTTTAGTTCCATCCATTTGCTTGCACATTTCATGATGTCCTTGTTTTTAATAGCTGAATAATATTCAATTTTATAGATGTACCACATTTTCTTTATCCATTCTTATGTTGAGGGACATCTCGGTTGTTTCCAGTTTCTGGATATTACGAAAAAAGCTGCTGTGAATATATCTTTATATCTAATTAGATATTTAATTTAAAAATTTCTGAAAATCAAACAGAACCTTCAAAAAAGTCTGCTATCTTCTGGGCAGAAGTGGCAGAGCATAACAATGAACAGGAAGGTGAGTGTGGATTTCCCCCTCTTTATTTTTATTTTTCCATTGCCAGTTTGCCCAGTAACATGTATCGTACATTAAAAAAAAAAAAAAAAAACCAAAACAAAAAACAAAACAAAAAAAACCCCCCAAAAAACAAAAAAAACCTAAGAAAACTCAGGCCCCACCGTGTTCATGGCTTTGTAAATAATGGTGCATAATAACTCACTTCAGAATACATACTTCCAGGCATTTTTGTTTTGCTCTCATTTCCCTGGTCTTAGCAAGAGTAAAGAGACTTTCCATTCATAGACTTTGACTGCCTTTCTCTGTTTCACTGACAAATGCCACATAAAGTGTCCTATGGAAGAGCCTGTCCAGTGCAGTTTGCATTTGGTATTTCTGCTAACATTTTCTTTTGGAGGAAACGTTTTTAGTTTACAAATGGAGAGAATGTGGACATACGGTGTTTTAAAAATACTCCCCCCTTGGTAAAAATAAAAATCCTTTACTGAAACTATGAAATATGCTGAAATTCCTCAGTACATTTTGTTACCCAGGTAGCCCTGGAGAAGAATGTGAAAGGCAAGTTTATGACACCACATTTAACTTGTCATTTCATCTATAGGTTCACTGTACTACAAAATTCAAAAATACATATAGAAATATTTTAGATGGAAGGGAAGTGCCCCCTTTTTCTTATACAATCCCTATTTTGACCCTGTAGAAGTAGTTATTTATAGTGTTCATGTATGCATACATATAAATATGAAATATCCAAAATATATGTATTATGTATACTGTATATATACATATATATCATTATATATCATTATGAGACATATATGATATTGATTTAGATTATTATGGTCAAATGTACAAATCTGCCTCTTTTTCACTTTTCTCAACTGTTTTAGGTCCTGAGAATCAGCAACCTTGAAGCTGGAACAAAGTCAAGCTTCCTTTGTTGTAAACACAGCCCAGAGCATAAGGGAGAGATTACTGAAAACACTGTGCCAGCAATGATGTCATCTTCTCCTTCCCAGTGTCTGCTGAGAAGGGCATGGGATCAACTGGACCCAGTACACACTGGAACATTGCGCCAACCAGACCTACCTCCCAGGGTTGCCTGATAGAGCTCCTGCAAGTGCATTCCTTAAGATCCGAGGGCTGGATTGACGCCCCTGAAAGCCTTTCTCTTCAAACAATTGAGGTGATTGTGTTTTCAATACGTCTTCAGAGTCATTAGAAATAGATTGAATTTCTTCAAAATACAATATGATAAGATGATTATATTATAACTATGATGTCTCAAGAACTCATTTTCTTTTCTTTCCTTCTGTTTTTCTCTCTTTATCAATGGGATTTTACAATGTTGCCCAGGCTGGTCTCCAACCACTTCCCACTTTGACCTCCTGCTCCAATCTAGTTGTATTTTAAAAACCTATCTTTATTTTTTTATAACTTACTTATATATTTGATTTTATACACATTGTTGTTTTGCTTGCATGTATATCTGTGTGTTGGGGTCAGAGCCCCTGGAACAGGAGTTAAAGACAGTTGTGAGCTACCATGTGGGAGTTGAGACTTGAACCCAGGACCTCTGGAAGAACAGCCAGTGCTCTTTTTAACTGCTGAGTCATCTCTCCCATCCTCTAATCTAGATTTTATGAAGGTAGTCATGTACAAGGTTAAAATGTTAGTTTATAATGAAAAATTAAAACCAAAACCAAATGAATGTTTCAGCTTTTCAATGACATGAAAGTGTAAACTGTAGCAAGAGGTCTCACCACAGTCAACACTCCCAATTCTTTCCCAATGTTTCAAAAACAACACAGCTTTCACTTGCCTGTTTTGATGTTCTGCATTTGCTATTTGTTCATTATTTCTTATTACAAAACTAAGAAAACTCAAGAAACTAAGCCAACATTTTCTGTTTTCCCACAGATCCAATTAATTCGTTTAAGAGAATTTTTGGTTAGGTTGAGACTCAACATTTACTCTGCTGTTGCTGTCGTTACTATCAGAACCGAGTCACACAGGGATTGGACAATAATTTTCTGTGGACCTTTCACATATGCTTATGGTCAGAGAGTTTTTGTGTTAGACTTCTCTGTCAAGGCTACAAATGGAGAAGCTTCCCCACTTGCCAAGGCTGGCAGGAGATCTTGACTTTGATATCCTTTCAATAGAAACTGTACTTTGACACTTGACCTCCTCCAGCCCAGAACCTGTAGTTGATACTCTCTTCATGTTGGTCTGTGGTAGCTGGCTGTAGCTCCCCTTCAGAGGGTTTCCTGTCATTAGGAGGGAAACCAAGAGGTGTTCTGTAGTGTACTATGTTGTTGAGCTGTGGTTTCCAGGTCTTTAGTAATATTAAATACATTGACAACTGAAAACCATTTTAAATGTATGACTTGTTTGTTGGGTGCATAGTCTGACATATACATGTACAGCGTAGCTGTGTAGTCAACAGCAGGTGAGTGCTTGTTTGGCCCTGTTGGTTATGACCTTTGCCCATACAATCGAGCATGACCAGAACTTGTAGCAGAGAAGCCTGCTCACCTCACGAGGGGTAGGAATCACAGAAGAGGGATTAGATGAAGGTCTGATATTTCAAAGGCATGTCTCCAATTGTAAAACATCTTTCCACTAGGCCCTGCCTCCTTTATTAGTCACTGATCTATTGTTGTGAAGAGACACCATGACCAAGGTAGCTCTTACAAAAGAAAGCATTTAAATGGGGGCTTGCTTACAGTTCTAGGGGCTTCATCTGTTATCATCAGGGCAGGAAGCATGTTGGCAGGCATGGTGCTGGAGAAGTAGCTGAGGGCTACACCCTGAGCCATAGGTGGAGAGAGTGGCACTGGGACTAGCATGGGTTTTTGAAACCTCAATCTCCCCCTCACCCCCCGCCCCAGCGAGACACTTCTTCCAACACCTTTTAATCTCTGTGGTCTCTTTAAACGGCTCCATTCCCAGGTGACCAAGTCTATGCCCTGGTGAGCAAGTATTGTATATGAGCCTATGGAGGTCATTTTCATTTAAGCTACCATATTCCTCTGGGCCCCATCACCTCCTGCTAGGATCATGTGCTGATGACTATGTCTTTAGGCCTTGGGGCGATAGGGAATGTTCTGTATTCAAACTATAGCAGACATCAGAGAATGAGAAATGTGCTCTTGGTGGGAATACTCTGAAAAGACCTTAAAAACCCCAATCAGTTCTTGCTCCACTCTTGGAGGTGAAAGGAAGGAAAGATCGGGACTCTAGCAAAATCTGAAGCTGTTTTGTGTGGGGAACTAGGCACTGTATGAGGGAACATGGTGTCTGAAGCTTACTTTTTGAAGTTTCAGTGGGAGTTGGGGAGATGGCTTGGTGGGTAAAGTGCTTGCCACACATGTATGAGGTCTGGAGTTAAGATTCGAAGCAACCAAGTAAGTTCCAGGCAGGCATGGTATCCTGCATACCATCCCAGCACGTGGGAGACAAAGGCAGAAAACATGTTGGCTGGTGAGATTAGCTGAAAGGGCAGGCTTTGGGTTCAGGTGAGAGATCCTGTCTCAGTATACAACAGAACAGAGAGCAAGGGTGATACCTAACGTTAAACTCTAGTTTCTACACGCATGTCAATATCGGTTCTCTGCACACATGAACATAAGAAAGCATATGTCCGTATGTGCACACATATGCATATGTGTGCCCACATACACACATGCAGCACAAGATTAAAAAGAGAAGTGAACAACTACTAGTAGCACAAAGAGAGAAAGACAAGTGGCGAAAAATAAGCATACTCAGAAAAATGGATAGCATTTGGGAATAAGAATAAAAAGAATGCAACAGTTCTTTGTTTCAACGTAGAAATTTGTATGTGAGTCATTTGAAGATACGTTGGTTTTAGAAAGCGTGAGACACTGAAGTGCCGCAGGCTTGATGTCTGTGGCCATCAGCTAGTATCATGTCAGGATTATCACTGAGCACACAAGAAAGAGGGTACATATCTATATCTATAATCTATATATCATCGATCTTATATCTATATAAGTTGGAGACTCTTGTTACACGATCCTTGGTGTCTATGTCATACACATACACACATATATAAAAATATACATATATACATACATACATACATACACACACACACACACACACACACACACACACTGGAGCTTCCCTCTATACACTACTGTCTTTATAGTGTCATGTGACAGAGTAGAAGCCACCAGTGTCCTCAGGGTGCAGTAGGAGAAGAGCATTAGAGAGCTCACTCTTTTGCATGTAGACTCATTGAATATCTACTTCTAGAAGCAGTAGGAAATCCACATGTTCTTCTGTACATGAAGTTACTGCCAGTGTGGATTATGGGGAGGGACAAGAAAGCCTACTAACTCAAGGTTTTAGTAAAGTGACCCAGTTTGTTTGGAGCCCCCACATTCTCTGGCGACATGAGTCCAGCTCCTCATGTCTTCTGTGGTGCGAGTCCACGTGCTTCTAGTCAATTTATCTGTTTCAAGGGGGCGAAAGCAGAGAATATCAACATCTGACTCATTTTACCATTGGTTTATTATTACTTTTACAGTACCAAAAATTTTGTAATTTTGTGGTATTTTGTGGAAAGCACTCTTTAACCACTTCCTCTGTTCCTTTTGTGTTTGTGAGATTATAACTTAAAATACTTTTCCTTACTGAAATCTGTTTCAGGGACGTACAAAAAGAAACGTGTTTCTTTTTATCTGCTGCAAATATTTGTCCTTCTTACTAAAGATTAACTTTCTCTGAGTGACGAAGTAAAGGCGGGGTGACCATTTGGTGGAGAAATGAAAAATAAAGAGAAGTTATGGAAACAATAGGCGAGGAGCAATTTTGTTGGATAGTGATTCTTTTCATTTTTTCCCTTTCGAGTTTTTTGCATAGTCAGGGGCCAAACTCAGAGTGTCAGATCCGCATTTTTAAAGCTAAAGTTACAAGCTGATTTTTTTTCCCTCCTTGAATAGATTTTTTTTTTCATATTGAGCTGTTTTGTGGTTAAAATTGGTACTGGGTTCAGTACTTTGGAAGCAGAAAGATTATGAATTTGAGGCTAGCATGGATTGTATATTGATACCTTGGGGGCAAAGGAAAGAAGTGGTCAGGAGAAGGCTCTTCTGTTAGAATATCTATTCCATAGATAGAAGCAGCTTCCTCATTTATAATTTTTCCTAATTATCTATCTATCTAATCTATCTATCTATCTATCTATCTATCTATCTATCTATCTATCTATCTATCTATCTAATCTATCTATGTATCTGTATGTATGTATCTATATCTATTTATCTATCTAACTATCTATCTATTTATCTATTGGCTATCCATGTATTTATCTATGTATTTATCTATTGGCATTTATGTATTTCTTTTTACATTTTTTCATTTATTTTATTTTATTTTTTTGGTTTTTCGAGGCAGGGTTTCTCTGTGTAGCCCTGGCTGTCCTGGAACTCACTCTGTAGACCAGGCTGGCCTCGAACTCAGAAATCCACCTGCCTCTGCCTCCCAAGTGCTGGGATTAAAGGCGTGCGCCACCACTGCCCGGCTCATTTTTTCCATTTATTGATTTACTTATTTTTGCATGGGTGTTTGTGTGTCAATGAGCAAGCTGACTAGCTAGGTAGATTACTCCAATCACCAAGCTCTGGGTTCAAGTGAGAAACTCCGCCTCATTATATAAGGTGGCGAACAATCAAGGAAGACCCTTGACATCAACTCCTGGCCTCTGCATGCACGTGTGTATGTGCACCTGTGTGTGTTTGTGTGTGTGGGTGTGGGGTGTGGGGTGTGGGGTGTGGGGTGTGGGGTGTGGGGTGTGGGGTGTGGGGTGTGGGGTGTGGGGTGTGGGGTGTGGGGTGTGGGGTGTGGGGTGTGGGGTGTGGTTCTCTCCCTCTATTGTGTCCCAGGGACTGAATTTAGGTCAGGCTTGGTAATAAGTTCTCTCTGTCTCTGTCTCTCTCTGTCTCTCGCTCTGTCTCTGTCTCTGTCTTTTTCTGTCTCAATGTCTGTCTATCTGTCTGTCTCAATGCTACTTTAATTTGTCTCTGAGTGTTCTTAAAATTACTACAAAAAACTGGAAGCCTGATTTGGCATACGGTTCTCAGTTTTGGAAGCGAAAAATCTAACAGAATTTTAGGTTAACTATGAAACTTCATTAGAATAAAATCATTAGTGGCACTAAGCTCAGTCAGCACGGAAGTAACATATCACGGTGTTTTCACAGCCCACTTCCTTTTTGTTGATCTTCTTTACGTTCCTCACTGCCCTGCCCTGTCCTTCTATTCCCAGTAACTCCCTCAGAATGCTTCGTTAATTTTCAACCTTCATTTTTGTCTTTGAGCAAAAGGCTGTCATATCAATTTCTAAATGGTTTAGCTGTTTTATTAGGCGGGTTTTTTTTTGGGGGGGGGGGGATCTCAGTGGGCAACTTGGCTTATTTCCCCTTCTTGAGAGAGAACAGCAACATCTGTTGGCCACCACGGGAACTGCGAGTTCAGAGGAGGTTGCAAATTGCACCTCGTAGGGTTCATGGAAGACATACATCTGTGAGGCAGAGTTTTCAGTGGTTGTTGTGGTCAAAAGCAGAGACCACATGAAAATATTCGAGAGTCAGAAATGATGATAGCGGTTCTAATCTCATTCTGATGTTTGACAGATGCCTGGCTGATACTGTGATGATTTAAAAATGATCAAAAGTTCTTTGATAATCTTTAGAAATTTAGAAATAAAGTCTATCCATTCTCCTTGAGTGTGGCCGTAACCAGCATCTTAGGAAGGTAATCTGACAGAAGTGCTTGGGGGGCTACTTTCGGGTTAAGTCCGAGAAATCCATAGAGCCACCATTTTCTTTCTTCTCTGGAAGCTGCTATGACTAAGGACCTGCAAGTCCTTTTTGAAAAATTTATTACTTTTAATGCCTGACACGTGCATTTCTCATGTCAGTGGGAATATGAAAACAGAAAAAAATTCCATTCAGAATTAAAATGCCAAGAGATTATTTGAGTATAAACAGGTGAATGTTAACTAAACAGGGAGGGAGTTGTTTTTCCTTATTAAGATACGTGAGGGCTAATGTAAAAAATGAGAATATGTTAATTTGCCCACACAAAGAATGGAAACGACGGGATATGGGTGTGCGGTTAACTACAGCAGGCTGTTTATTGCAAACAGAAGAGGCAAAGCACCCCCTAGTGGCAGTTGTTGAAGTAACCATCCAACTGCAAGAGAAGGATTATAAACTTTTTGAGACAGTATTTAAATGGAACCTATCATTCTTTATTTCAATGACAAACTCTTAATGACGGCTCTGGGTTTGTAGTTTGTTGGACCCAATAACTCAGTGTTTTCTAAAAGCTAGTTCAGCAACATTGGATAGTTTTGTTTTACATAAGAAAAACCCCTTTCAGGTCAACACATTCAGAAAAAAATAAATGTGTGGAGTTTTCTCAAAGCAGGTCACATCAGAATGACTCAAGAAATAAATGAAACTCAGCACAAGAGACCCTTCATATTACAAATTGAATTAGAGCATCTTCCAACTTTCCTGTCCATCTAGCAAAACAACAAAACAAAACCATAAAACAAAACAAAACACTTTGTGCTTTAACCCAAGATCTCTTGTTGGTGTGAAGAGGCAGGGAGGGAATTAGAAAGGCAAGCAAGTAGTCATGGCTCAGCCTGGTGTGGGATGCAGACGAGGTGCAGTGTGGGACGGCAGAGTCCTCCCTCCACCCCCAGGGGACCCGTGCAGGCAGAGGATGCAAGCGAAGCCTCTGAGGAGATGGCTAAAGCCTACGGCTGTCCTGACGTTCCCTAGTCTGGATAAGCAAAGGCTTTAATAAACTGTTGTTTGGACTAAAAATAAAATGCTGCAACAAAAAGGATAATAATCGGGCTTTGTGAATTTGCTAATTACTGTTTGCTCTTGCAAGGCTGAGAGTCTTCTCTGTTTTCTCTCTGAGGACTGGCCGTGAGTCTTTTTCTCTTTCCTTCCTTCCTTCCTTCCTTCCTTCCTTCCTTCCTTCCTTCCTTCCTTCCTTCCTTCCTTCCTTCCTTCCTTCCTTCCTTCCTTCCTTCCTCCCTCCCTTCCTTCTTTCCTTCTAGGAAGATTCTTCCAAGTGTTTGCTCACCTGGTGTTCAAAACTGCCACCCATCGCCATGTCGAAAACTGCAGAATCATCCCACCTTCAGTGTTAGCTAAAAGCAATTAGTTTTCATTCACACGAATGAGTGTAGCATATAGAGCCTTATAAACAGTGTGGAGTTTTAGAAGCAGTCTGTTTTGAATATTAGTTTAGCTCTCTCTCTAGATCTACATGACAGAACATACTAAAATTAGATTGTATTGCATTTCTGGCCCCAGTCATACCTGTTTCTCCTATAGATATCAGGAGACAAGTACTGGATGCCAGGAGAGCGGGAAGGATCTCTGTGTGTATGCGTGTGTATGAGAGGGTGCCTGCCTCACGTGGGTGCACAAGTATCTTCATGCCTGTGAAGGCCCAAAGTTCACTTCAGGTAGCTTCCTTGATCACTGTCTACTTTTTTTTTGAGTCTGAGTCTCTCACTCAACCCAAACTGGTCAATCCTGGCTAGTCTAGCTAGCCAATTTACCCTGGGGATGCCTGCCTCTATTATCCAAGTACTGGGACTGCAGGTGGCTGCTACATCTGCCTAGCTTTTATGTGAGTCCCAGGTACCTGAACTCTGGTCCTTATGTCTGCAGGGAAAGCACTCTACCCATTAAATTCTGAAAAAATGTTAATGATTACTGGTTTTGAACTTAATTGCTAAAAGAGAAGCCTTAAAATATGGACTTTTAACATTACCTTTAAGAAAAAGGGAAGAGGATTTTAAAATAGAAAAAAGAAAGTTATACATGTGTTCCTATTATTTAAAACGGTCATGCTGGCCTCAAACTCACAGAGCTCTGCTGTCTCTGCTTCCCAACTGCTGGGATTAAAGGCAGGTGCCACCACTACCCACATGTTTCATATTTCTAAAGGACCTTTGTCACCTTCCTATGGCCTATTAGTGGATGCCACTGAAGACTGGCTTCTTCCTTTCCCAGCATTCCTTGACACAGGGATAGACACATGTCTTTGACTTTCTCATTTAATCATTTTAAAACCAGAAACTAAGTTAGGATCTACAGAAATGCAGCGACTATAGAGAATGTTCTTTGCTGCACTGCTGATGACAACTAGACATACTTACACTAAGTTTTGTGGCAATGAAGGTGAGCTGTCAGGAGGCTCATCCAGGCCTGTGGTGAGCAGTGTTGGTTCATCCAGGACTGTGGTGAGCAGTGTTGGTTCATCCAGGCCTGTGGTGAGCAGTGTTGGTTCATGCAGGCCTGTGGTGAGCAGTGTTGTTTCATGCAGGCCTGTGGTGAGCAGTGTTGGTTCATCCAGGCCTGTGGTGAGCAGTGTTGGTTCATGCAGGCCTGTGGTGAGCAGTGTTGGTTCATCCAGGCCTGTGGTGAGCAGTGTTGGTTCATGCAGGCCTGTGGTGACCAGTGTTGGTTCATCCAGGCCTGTGACGAGTGTTGGCTCATCCAGGCCTGTGGTGACCTGGGTTCATCCAGGCCTGTGGTGAACAGTGTTGGCTCATCCAGGCCTGTGGTGATTAGTGTTGGTTCATCCAGGCCTGTGGTGAGCAGTGTTGGTTTATCCAGGCCTGTGGTGAGCAGTGTTGGCTCATCCAGGCCTGTGGTGACCAGTGTTGGTTCATTCTGTGCATCAGGTTTGCCAAGCTCTGTAGAATGTAGTAGTTTCTACGAAAATGAGCCATAATTTATTTGAAATATTTCTGTGACATTTCCTTATTTATTCTCTGTGTGTATGTGTATGGCGTGTGTGTGTGTGTGTGTGTGAGACAGAGGACAACTTTCAGGAGTTGGTTCTCTTCTTCCACCATATGAGTTCTGGGGACCTAATTCTAGTTATCAGACTTAGCAACCAATGCCTTTGCCCACTTAGCCATCTCACTAGCTTCTTAAGCAGTTTCTAGGAGGTAGCAGGACAGGTTGATTTATGAAGCTGCCCTAAGATTTGGTTTGATAAGAACCCTTCACTAGGCATAGTGCTGAGTTGTCATCAGTTTGAAATTACCGATGATTCTGTCAAGGAAACCTGCATTTTCTTTTTAATTCAGTGCTGGCACATGGCTGGTCCTGTACCAAATCACACTGACAATTTAATATTTCTTTTCTGAAAAGCAAGCAAGTACACAAACCTGGTTGATTGAGGATATTTGAATAGGTTAAGAAAACACTGGGTATAAATAGAGGTGTTCTATGCACTAACTTTTGAGCAGTCATAGGTTTCTAATTATAGGTGTCTATCCATCCACCCTCCTATCTAGCAATCATTTGTCTGTCTGTCTATCTTCTTAGAGCTAAGGAAGGACTAAGCTCACGTACTTTTATCTAAACTCTATATGTGATGCTGTTATAATTATGGACAAGTCATTTGATGGCTCAGGAAGTCTGTATGAGTGAGTTCACTGCTGAGATGATTAGCAGTAATTGTCACATTACAGGATCTAGAATCTCTGAAGAGACAGCTTTGGGCATTATCTAGATCTGATTCATTGACACGGGAAGACTTACCATAGTTTCAGGGCCTGAACAATTTAAAAAGGGCAAAGTATAGGCCAGGCAGTGGTGGCACACGCCTTTAATCCCAGCACTTGGGAGGCAGAGGCAGGCGGATTTCTGAGTTTGAGGCCAGCCTGGTCTACAGAGTGAGTTCCAGGACAGCCAGGGCTACACAAAGAAACCCTGTCTTGAAAAACCAAAAAAAAAAAAAAAGGCAAAGTACCTCAAGCTCTTGCCACAATGACTTTCCTGAATGACAGACTGGACCCTTGAACTGTGAGTTGAAATAAACCTGTGCTCCTCTACATTTGCTTCTTGTTGGGTATTTTGTCATAGCAATGAGACAAGTAGCTGATATAAGATAAATTCCTCCAGTATAATGAAGTGAGAGTTAGAACACTAAGCTCCTTACACAAACATGCACGCGCGCGCACACACACACACACATGTACAGACACACATACACACACACACATACAGACATACACACAAACACAGACATATAGACACACACATACAGACATACACACAGACACACACAGACACACATACAAATATACATGCATACAGATACACACACATACATACACACACAGACACAGACACATGCAGACACACACATACAGACATATATACATATACTTACACACACATGCACAGATATACACACATACACATGGACATACACACACACAGACAGACACACACACAGACATACACAGACAGGCACACATACATACAGACACGCACATACATACAGACACACATACAAACACACACATACACATATAGACACATGCATATACAGACACAGACAGACAGACAGACAGACACACACCATGCACTACCTTACATAGTGTAAATTGCTTCCATTATATTATTTCAGGAGTGATAACTTCCATTGCAAAGATTAAGAATTAGAGATTCTGAAATTTTAAGAGACTCCTCAAAAAGAGTCATCAAAATTGCCATGTTGAAAGTTTGATCCAAACGTGACTCTATGGACTAGCCTACAGGAATGGCAAACAAACAACAGAACATCTGAGTTTTAGACAGTCTTTAGAAACTGGTGCCTTTTTACTAACAAACATCCTTAGGATGGAGGGACTAGCAGATGCCCCAGTTTCTTCAGTTTATGTTGGATGCATTTTCTCTGGTGCATACTGTCTGCTTCAAAAACCTCTACATACATATTTAAAATACTTCCAACTCAGCTGGCAACACAAGTATCTTTTCTAGAAGCAATAGATACACACAGCATCCTGAGAATTCATGGGCAGGAGCGGCCAGCCACAGAAGTCAGACTATCTGAGTACTTGAGCAAATATTTGACTACCTCATTAGTTCTAAAGTGGATATTTTGGACTAATACTTGAAATATTATTTGAGAGAAACACTAAATTGGGGACAGTAAAGAGGAAGATATTTACATTGGAATGAAAAAAGAGTCTCAACTTTTAATGTCAGTTTTTTGAAGTTAAGATACAGTTTTAAACTATGTTGTAATGTTGATACAATGTCATTTAAAATTCATAAGGAAACCTAGCGTTCTCCATCATGAAAAGAGAGAATGATGGTTTCCTACAGCAAACCACACACCGTTAGAGGGGGTTGGTCTCTACCTGCCCCTGTACCATTCCTCATGGAGAAGGACTTTGGTTAGGAGTGGCTGGATGAATCAAATCTGGGTTGTGTGGGCTGTGGTTGATGCCAGTGTCAAAGGAGGAAAAATACCTTCAGTGTCTTCTGCCCTAGGCTCACTAATTGGGCCTCCACCAACCTCACTGACAATGGATACATCAGCAGATGAGGTTTATTGAGTAAGCATATACAGGCTGCCATGGAAATGAAGACTCAAAGCCATTAGTCTGGTGGCTTTTAAGCTACGCTCACAGCATGGGCAAATTTAAAGATGCCACTGAAGGAAGATTAGACAGACAGGCTCATAGGAAGGTTAACCAGTGGGAAAGTAAATATATAGAAGACATAAATAGAAGATAAATGTATTAGTTTAGGCTTCTAACTTTAGTTTTTATTTCTTCAGCTCCCCTGTCTTTCCTTGTATGGAAGAATGATTTGTAGGCGAAGACAGAATGCTATTCTTTTTGGGCAATGAAATGATTAGATATGGGAATAAGTAGAAAAGATGAGCACTGGGTCTCTTCTGCACCAGACTTGGTCCTCAGCTGGCGTCCATAGTTGTTCCGTAAACATGGAAGAGATGAAGGCACCTTCTACCATTTGCACTTTCCTCTGACAACATATCAAATATTAATCAATATCAAAGTGTCTGGCTATAGACACTATCAAATATCTGCTCAGTGTACAGGCTCTATCAGGGGGTTGGAAATGCTTTCCATGTGTATCACTGAAGGATATTCTTCTGATGTTCCAGCGTCCTGTACACCATTCTCCTGAAGAGATAACGAAGGTAATCAATATTTAGCAAACATAACGGAGAACATCGTCTTCTGAATTCTTATTCTGTCACCGAATAAATTCTAAATTCATTGGTTTCGAAATTCATTATTAGAGTGCTATTTTCTTAAATCCATTTGTTTTTCTGAGACTTATCAGGTTTCTTTAGTTTTTATCATTGACGTCATTCTTTTTCAGTTTCCATGGTACACTATAGAGGTAAATACATGCAGTAAAACATTTCACTCAGGGTCTTAACACAAATAAAACCATGTGTATTGTATCCCCTACAGAGACAGCAGTGGGAAATACATGGAACGTAATGCCCTGCCCAGTGTGAGTCCTGACGCTGTTGAGTAACGCATAGCTAGGAAGGCTGAAGGGAGCTTAAATCCACCACACAGCCTCCCTACTCCACAAGCACAGTGGTAGACAAAGGTTCAGGCTTACAATAGCTCCTGCACTTCACTGTTAAGGGTCAGTTTTGCTCTTTCCAGGATGTTTGTGTAGAAGCTCACAGCCCACTGGAAGCTAGCCAGCTTCACTGGTGCCCATGTCATAAGAATGCTGGTGTTCAGCTGCCAAGCAAGGCTCTTCCATCTTATCACACTGCTGATATTTCTCACTATCTATCTGGGCTTGACACATATCCAGCTCCAGGTAACAGTGGCCAAACTCAAAGAATAGCCAGGTCTTTTCGGCCAGAGGAATCTTCTATTCGCAGGCGTCCGTGCTTTGCTGGAATCCAACTTTAGCACACATACTGCCAATGTTGTCAAGGGATTTTGATTTTGCCTTATGTCTTAGGGTTTCTATTGCTGCAATGAAACATAGTGATCAAGAAGCCAAGTTGAGGAGGAAAGGTTTTATTCAGCTTACACTTCCATATTGCTGTTCATTACCAAAGGAAGTCAGGACTGGAACTCAAACAGGACAGGAACCTGGAGGCAGAAGCTGATGCAGAGGCTATGGAGGGTCCTGCTTACTGGCTTGCTTCCCCTGGCTTGCTCAACTTGCTTTTTTTTTTTTTTT
>CM052713.1:63795474-63844780 GCA_028551405.1 Uromys caudimaculatus | reverse complement strand
TTCATCTCTTTCTTTAAGTTAGGGAAGTTTTCTTCTATAATTTTGTTGAAGATATTTACTGGTCCTTTAAGTTGGGAATCTTCACTCTCTTCTATACCTATTATTCTTAGGTTCTGTCTTCTCATTGTGTCCTGGATTTCATGGATGTCATGGGTTAGGAGATTTTTGCAGTTTGTATGTTCTTTTACCGTTGTGTCGATGTTGTCAATGGTATCTTCTGCTCCTGAGATTCTCTCTTCTATCTCTTGTATTCTGTTGGTTATGCTTGCATCTATGGCTCCTGATCTCTTTTCTACTTTTTCTAACTCCAGGGTTGTTTCTTTTTGTGATTTCTTTATTGTTTCTATTTCTATTTTTAGCTCCTGGATAGTTTTGTTCATTTCCTTTGTCTGTTTGATTGTGTTTTCCTGTAATTCTTTAATGGATTTCTGTTTTTCCTCTTTAAGGGCTTCTGGTTGTTTACCTCTGTTCTCTTGTATTTCTTTAAGGGTGTTAATTTCTTTCTTTTAAATTTTAAATCTGAGCCTTGCTTTTCTGGTGTGTTGGGGTATCCAGGGCTTGCTGTGGTGGGAGAGCTGGGTTCTGATGTTGCCAAGTAGCCTTGGTTTCTGTTCCTTATGTTCTTGCCCTTGCCTTTTGCCATCTTGTTAACTGTGATGTTAGTTGATCTTACTCTGTCTGACTGTGGCTTGTCCCTTTTGCAGGCCTCTGTATCAATATTCCTTAAATACCAGCTCTCTCTGTGAGGTGTTTGGGTTTGGAGAGCTGTGGCACAGGGTCAGTCTGGGGTGCAGACTGAAACCAGAAGGATCTTGTCCCCAGCTGTCCCTTGGTTCCTGGGTCCTGATGGCTCTACAAGGGTCCCTCTTGATCCAGTGAGTTTGAACAGAAGTGGTGGTTTTGCCTATGCTCGAAGGTGTGTCAGCACTCCTCGGTTACCAGCTCTCTCCTGGAGCTTTGTGGCCCATGCTGAGTCCCTAGGTCCTGGTGAGCAGTGGTGCTTGTCTTATCCCCACTCTCGGCTTTTCCACGCTCCTGGGAGGTTAACTTTCTTCCGGTGCTACTTGGCTATGGAGCCTTGTGGCCCAAGCTGAGGTCCCCAGCCACAAATGGAAACCGGACATAAAAAGCAATTTCTACAGAGTCAAACTGGATAGTTTATGAAGAATGGAGTGTAATTCTCACAAATTTGTAGATTGAGTTGTTCTTTTTGTTTTGTTTTGTTTTGTTTTGTTTTTTTTTTATAGTTTTTTGGAGACAGGGTTTCTCTGTGTAGCCCTGGCTGTCCTGGAACTCACTCTGTAGACCAGGCTGGCCTCGAACTCAGAAATCCGCCTGCGTCTGCCTCCCAAGTGCTGGGATTAAAGGCGTGCGCCACCACTTCCCCGCTTAGACTGAGATCAACGTGTCAACATCTGTGGTTCAGTAAGAGCCATTTTGCTGCATCTTCACATGGTAGATGAGACAGGAGCACACCCACCCCACAGCATTCTTACAGTGACACTTGCTTGCACATCTTCCTTTAGGGTCCAGTTCTAAACATGCTACACTTTCAACACCAGTTTCAGAGAGGAAAAAATGTTCAGCGAGTAATGCATTTCAACTCTGTAACAGAGCCATGGAGCAGGATGTAAACAAAAGCCTCTCAAGCTTCTCTGGATAACAGGATAGATGTTTAGGATGTCTTTCCTGCTCTCTCCATGACAATTTAGTCGTATGGCCTAAAAGACACCAGCAGCAGAATACACAGACTGACTTGCAAAGAGAAGTCTTTGAAGCATTTGAAAAGCTGATCTGACAAACCTTTGTGGTACACCAATAGTTTAACGAGGGTGGGTATAATACTTTGTACTTTACCGCGATGCAACATGAAATGGAATTGTCTCTAGTACAGTAGCTTCAGGGGAGCTCTGTGAAAACATCATGCATATTCTGAAGAGAGAGGAGGCTTTTAGGTTTTGAAATTCATGATCAGGTTCTTCTCATTACGTTATTCCTGTGAGGATTCAGTGGAAGGAAACACATAATTAAGAGGAACTCAAGTAGAACCAATATCCCTTTATTTAGGTACAATAAAATTTCACTGAAACAATGGAATTGAAGTGAAAATGTGTTTGAAGCAGTTGTAGTTATAATTGCGTCCACTAAGGGGTGCTAGATCTCTACTATCCACACGCCTCTTGTGTTACCAGATGTCGTACGTACAGTGAATTCAGTGCTCACTGCCTTCCCCAGCCTGCCAAGTTCTCTTCCAGGGATTTCTTTTAATCAATGTACTGCACATGAATTCATCTAAAAACACAAAGGAAGACAAGAGAGCATTTAAAAATGTCAGATGAAAAGAAGAGTTGGGCCTTGAGTGAATGATTTTAATAAACAGGTCCTGATATTGGTTTTAATTTTGTGGAAATAATTCAGTCTGTCTGAAAATTCTTGAAGGTTAACCTGATAAAGAAATTTTTTTCAGGCATTTCTTTTAACAAAACTCATTAAAGTCCTATTATTATGTACAAGGAGTGGTACAAATGTCAGTTCTCTTTGCTTTAATAGCATATCAATATGACTCTACAGCTAACCTGTCATGTTTTAAGTCTCTCACGGTTCCTGAGATCATCTCATGGAATCTGAAAAATAATATAACAGAGCAGTTCTTTTTTTTTTTTATTTATTTTTTGATATTTTATTTACATTTCCGATGATTCCCCTTTTCTTTAGAAACCCCGTGTCCCCTCCCCCTCCCCGCCTAACAGAGCAGTTCTTAAAGAAATGCTTCAGGTAGGAGGAAGCAGAGGTCATGATGTTTGTGTTAACAAACCTTTGTGAGTAGAAAAAAAATTAATTCTTCATTTGCAGTATTGAACTTATTTTTCCAAGTATTAATGTCATCAGCCAGAAACTTATTAAATGTGCATACATTTCTATGTATTTAATAATTAATAATAGACTAAAAGATTTTCCAGGAGAATAAACCACCTTCTCTTATAGTCTCATTCTGGGTGTCCCGTAGAGGCGTCTACACATCTGCCTTAGTCTAGCAACATATTTTCCCCCTTAATCTCTCTCTCTCTCTTTTTTTATTTAATACTTTATTTACATTTCAAATGTTTTCCCCTTTGGAAACCCTCTATCCCATCTGCCCCCCCCCCGCCTCTATGAGAGTATTCCCCCCCCACTCCCCTCTTCCCTCCCTGGAACTCCCCTATATTGGGGCCTCTAACACCCTCAGGTCCAAGAGCCTCTCCTCCCACTGATGGCCAACAAGGCCCTCCTTTGCCACATATGTGGCCAGCACCATAGGCCCCTCCATGTGTATTCTTTGGTTGGTGGTTCAGTCTCTGGGAGCACTGGGGGGGGGGGGGCTGACCAGTTGACACTGTTGCTCCCTCCCCATGGGGCTGCAAACTCCCTCTATTCCTTCAATCCCTTCTTCAACTCTTCCATCTGGGGGCTCACGCGCAGTCCAACAGTAGCTGTGAATTGAATCTTGGGTGTTCCGAACTTTTGGGCTAATATCTGCTTATCAGTGAGTACATACCATGTTTGTTCTTTTGTGACTGAGTTACCTCACTCAAGATGATATTTTCAAGTTCCATCCATTTGCCTGCAAATTTCATTAAGTCATTGTTTTTAATAGCTGAGTAGTATTCCATTGTGTAAATGTACCACATTTTCTGTATCCATTCCTCTACTGAGGGATATCTGGGTTGTTTCCAGCTCTGGCTATTATAAATGTGGCTGCTATGATCATAGCAGTGTCTTTATTACATGTTGGAGCATCTTCTGGGTATATGCCCAGGAGAGGTATAGCTGGGTCCTCAGGTAGTATTATGTCCATTTTTCTGAGGGTCTGCCAAACTGATTTCCAGAGTGGTTGTACCAGCTTGCAGTCCCACCAACAATGGAGGAGTGTTCCTTTCTCCACATCCTCACCAGCATCTGCTGTCACCTGAGTTCTTGATCTTAGCCATTCTGACTGTTGTGAGGTGGAATCTCAGGGTTGTTTTGATTTGCATTTCCCTGATAACTAAGGATGTTGAACATTTCTTTAGGTGCTTCTCAGCCATTCAAGTTTCCTCAGTTGAGAATTCTCTGTTTAGCTCTGTTCCCCATTTTTTGATAAGGTTATTTGGTTCTCTGGAGTCTAACTTCTTCAGTTTTTTTGTATATATTGGATATTAGCCCTCTATTGGATGTAGGATTGGTAAAGATGTTTTCTTAATCTGTTGGTTGCTGTTTTGTTCTATTGACAGTGTCCTTTGCTGTACAGAAGCTGTGCAATTTTATGAGGTCCCATTTGTCGATTCTTGGTCTTAAAGCATGTACTGGCTAGGTTTGTGTGTCAACTTGACACAAACTAAAGTTATCGCAGAGAAAGGAGTTTCAGTTGAGAAAATGCCTCCATGAGATCCAGCAGTAAGGCATTTTCTCAATTAGTGATCAAGGTGGGAGGGTCCCTTGTGAGTGGAACCATCTGTGGGCTGGTAGTCTTGGGTTCTATAAGAAAGCAGGCTGAGCAAGCCAGGAGAAGCAACCCAGTAAGGAACATCCCTCCATGGCCTCTGCATCAGCTCCTGCTCCTTGTCCTGCTTGAGTTCCAGTCCTGACTTCCTTTCGTGATGAACAGCAGCATGGAAGTGCAAGCCCAATAAACCCTTTCCTCCCCAACTTGCATCTTGGTCATGATTGTGCAGGAATAGAAACCCTGACTTAGACAGAGCATAAGCCATTGGTGTTCTGTTCAGAAACTTTTCCCCTGTGCCCATGTGTTAGAGAGTTTTCCCCACTTTCTCTTCAATTAGATTCAGTGTATCTCGTTTTATGTAGAGGTCCTTGGTCTACATGGACTTGAGCTTTGTACAGGAAGATAGGAAAGGATCAATTTGCATTCTTCTACATGTTGACTGCCAGTTGAGTCAACACCATTTGTTGCAAATGCTGTCTTGTTTCCACTGGATGGTTTTAGCTTGTTTGTAAAAGATCAAATGACCATAGGTGTATATAGGTTCATTTCTGGGTCTTCAATTCTATTCCATTGATCTGCCTGCCTGACACTGTACCAATACCATGCAGTTTTTATCACTACTGCTCTGTAGTACAGCTTGAGGTCAGGGATGCTGATTCTCCCAGAAGTTCTTTTGTTGTTGAGAATAGTTTTTGCTATCCTGGGTTTTTTGTTATTCCAAATGAATTTGAGGATTGCTCTTTCTAAGTGTGTGAAGAATTGAGTTGGAATTTTGACAGGGATTGCATTGAATCAGTAAATTCTTTTTGGCAAGATGGCCATTTTTACTATATTAATCCTGCGAATCCATGAGCATGGGAGGTCTTTCCATCTTCTGATGTTTTCTTCGATTTTTTTCTTCAGAGACTTGAAGCTCTTGTCATACAGATCTTTCACTTGTTTGGTTAGAGTCACACCCAGAAACTTTATATTGTTTGTGACAATTGTGAAGGGTGTGATTTCCCTAATTTCTTTCTCAGCCTGCTTATCCTTCGAGTATAGGAAGGCACCTGTTTTGTTTGAGTTAATTTTATATCCGGCCATTTTGCTGAAGTTGTTTATCAGCTACAGCAGTTCTCTGGTGGAGGTTTTCGGGTCACTTAAGTATACCATCATATCATCTGCAAAGAGTGATATTTTGATTTCTTCCTTTCCAATTTGTATCCCTTTGACCTCCTTTTGTTGTCTAATTGCTCTAGCTAGAACTTCAATTACTATATTGAATAGATAGGGAGAGAGTGGACAGCCTTGTCTAGTCCCTGATTTTAGTGGGAATGCTTCAAGTTTCTCCCCATTTAGTTTGATGTTGGCTACTGGTTTGCTGTATATTGCTTTTACTATGTTTAGGTGTGGGCCTTGAATTCCTGATCTTTCCAAGACTTTTATCATGAAGGGATGTTGAATTTTGTCAAATGCTTTTTCAGCATCTGATGAAACGACCACGTAGTTTTTTTCTTTGAGTTTGTTTATGTAGTGGATTACATTGATGGATTTCTGGGTATTGAACCATCCCTGCATCCCTGGGATGAAGCCTACTTGATCATGATGAATGATCATTTTGATGTGCCCTTGGATTCGGTTTGTGAGAATTTTATTGAGTATTTTTGCATCAATATTCATAAGGGAAATTGGTCTGAAGTTTTCTTTCTTTCTTGCGTCTTTGTGAGGTTTTGGTATCAGTGTAATTGTAGCCTCATAGAATGAATTAGGTAGTGTTCCTTCTGTTTCTACTTTGTGGAATAGTCTGAAGAGTATTGGTATTAGGTCTTCTTTGAAGGTCTGATAGAATTCTGCAGTGAACCCATCTGGACCTGGGCTTTTTTTTGGTTGGGAGACTTTTAATGACTGCTTCTATTTCTTTAGGCATTATGGGACTGTTTGGATGGTTTATCTGATCCTGATTTAGCTTTGGTATTTGGTATCTATCTAGAAAATTGTCCATTTCATCCAGATTTTGCAGTTTTATTGAGTATAGGCTTTTGTAGTAGGATCTGATGATTTTTTGAATTTCCTCAGAATCTGTTGTTATATTTCCCTTTTCATTTCTGATTTTGTTAATGTGGATCCTGTCTCTGTGCCCTCTTGTTAGTCTGGCAAAGGGTTTATCTATCTTGTTGATTTTCTCAAAGAACCAACTCCTGGTTTTGTTGATTCTTTGTATAGTTCTTTTTGTTTCTACTTGGTTGATTTCAGCCCTGAGTTTGATTATTTCCTTCCTTCTACTCCTCTTGGGCTTATTAACTTCTATTTTTTCCAGAGCATTAAGGTGTGCTGTTAAGCTGTTAGTGTAGGATCTTTCCAGTTTCTTTTTGGAGGCACTCAAAGCTATGAGTTTTCCTCTTAACACTGCTTTCATCGTTTCTCATAAGTTTGGGTATGCTGTACTTTCATTTTTATTAAATTCTAGGAAGTCTTTGATTTCTTTCTTTATTTCTTCCTTGGCCAAGTTATCATTGAGTAGAGCATTGTTCAGCTTCCATGTTTATGTGGGCTTTCTGTTGTTGTTGCCATTGAAGACCAGCCTTATTCCATAGTGATCTGATAGGAGGCCTGGGATTATTTCAATCTTCTTGTATCTCTTGAGATTTGTTTTGTGACCAATTAAATGGTCAGTTTTGGAGAAGGTATCATGAGGTGCTGAGAAGAAGGTATATTCCTTTGATTTAGGATGAAATGTTCTATAGATATCTGTTAAATCCATTTGGTCCATAACTTCTGTTAGTTTCACTGTGTCTCTGTTTAGGTTGTGTTTTCAAGATCTGTCCATTGATGAGAGTGGGGTGTTGAAATCTCCCACTATTATTGTGTGAGGTGCAATGTGTGCTTTGAGGTTTAGTAAAGTTTCTTTTATGAATGTGCGTGCCCTTGTATTTGGAGCATAGATGTTCAGAATTGACAGTTCTTCTTGGTAGATTTTTTCCTTTGATGAGGATGAAGTGTCCTTCCTTATCTTTTTTGATGACTTTTGGGTGAAAGTCGATTTTATCCTATATTAGAATGGCTACTCCTGCCTGTTTCTTGCGATCATTTGTTTGGAAACTTGTTTTCCAGCCCTTTACTCTAAGGTAGTGTTTGTCTTTAACCCTGAGGTGTATTTCCTGTATGCAGCAAAATGTTGGGTCCTGTTTATGGATCCAGTCTGTTAGTCTATGTCTTTTTATTGAGGAATTGAGTCCACTGATGTTAAGAGATATTAGGGAATAGTGATAATTGGTTCCTATTATTTTCGATGTTATTTTTATGTTTGTGTGGCTATCTTCTTTTGGGTTTGTTAGAAGATTACTTTCTTGCTTTTTCTAGGGTGTAGTTTCCCTCCTCGTGTTGGCGTTTTCCATCTGTTATCCTTTGTAGGGCTGGGTTTGTGGAAACATGTTGTGTAAATTTGGTTTTGCCATAGAATATTTTGGTTTCACCATCTATGGTAATTGAGAGTTTTGCTGGATATAGCAGCCTGGGCTGGCACTGGTGTTCTCTTAGGAGCTTTTTGCATTTTACATTTTCTTTGACTGTTGTGTCAATGTTTTCTATGGTATCTTCTGCACCTGAGATTCTCTTTTCTATCTCTTGTATTCTATTGGTGATGCTTACATTTATGACTCCTGATCTCTTTCGTAGGGTTTCTATCTTCAGAATTGTTTCCCTTTGTGATTTCTTTATTGTTTCTATTTCCATTTTTAGATCTTCGATGGTTTTGTTCATTTCCTTTGCCTGTTTGGTTGTGTTTTCCTGTATTTCCTCTTTAAGGGCTTCTAGCTGTTTACCTGTGTTCACTTGTATTTCTTTAAGGGAGTTATTTATTTCCTTCTTAAAGTCTTCTATCATCATCATGAGAAGTGATTTTAAATCTGAGTCTTCCTTTTCTAGTGTGTTGGGGTATCCAGAGCTCGCTTTGGTGGGAGAACTGGGTTCTGATGATTCCAAGTTGCCTTGGTTTCTGTTCCTTATATTCTTGCCCTTGTCTTTTGCCATCTGGTTATCTCTGGTATTAGCTGGTCTTGCTTTCTCTGGCTGTGGCTTGTCCCTCCTGCAAGCCTCTGTGTCAATACTCCTTGAAGACCAGCTCTCTCTGAGAGGAATTTGGGTTTGGAGAGCTGTGGTACAAGGTCAGCTCTGGGGTGCAGAGAGAAACCAGAAGGATTCTGTCCCCAGCTGTTCCTTGGTTCTTGTGTCCTGATGGCTCTGCAAGGGTCCTCTTGATTGAGGAATTTGAATAGAAGTGGTGATCTTCCTGTGCTCAAAGGTGTGTTGGCACTCCTGGGAGACCTGTTCTCTCCTGGCACTGAGTATGGGGCCCTGTGTCACAGGACCAGTTCCCTGGCCTCAGAGGGAAACCAGAAGGCCACTCCTCAGTCCCTGTGTTCTGAGGGGTCTGGACGAGGCTCTCTGAGTAGAGGTGCTGACCTTACCCCTGATCATAGGCTTGTCCATATTCCTGGGAGGGTAACTCTTTCCCTGTGCTATTTGTGTATGGAGCCGCATGGCACCGACCTGAGGAGTAAACTAGAAGGCTCCTGTCCCAGGCTGTTCCTGTGTCCCATTGTTCTGCAGATTCTGGACAGGACCTGTTGAGCAGTGGCGCCCATCTTACCTCCACTCACTGGTTTGTCCACACTCCCTGGATGCTAGCCTTCTTCCTGCGCTATTTGGTTATGGAGCTCTGTGGCACAGACAGCTACCAACACATTTTTATATGCAAATACTTCTTTTGGTCATATAGTTATATTTGGGACTTAGTTTACATTCTTTTCTTTATTTTGTTGTGTTTTCAGTTAAAAAAGAAATTTCACTGCCCTCTTTTCAGTTAATGTGATGAATGCGAGTTCAGAAGCTTGTCTAGTACCATAATTTGACTCCAAGATTTTAGTTATTTTGACTAATCATTGTGATCAATGGCTATTTGAGCGAAACTTAAAATATTAGCTTTACATTTAAATTAACCTCAAAGAAAACCTTGAACACTATTGACAGTGATATGTGGACAAAAAATAGTTTATTTTCTGTTTAACATCTGGAAATGAGTTGATAAGTAAATGTGTAGTCAGAAATTTTTTTAAAATGACATTTTTATGAGACAGAACTAAACATTTTCCATTAAGTGATGTTTTTTTCAAAGAAACAGCTGTATTTTCTTAACTTTATATCACTATAAAATTTGCCTTATATGCTGAGACCAAATTTCACATGTATAAAAAAATCTTTTTGGCTATGCTAAAGCTCCTTTTATTTGTAAGAACTTCTAAGATAATTGTAATGAATACACAATAAGATAAGTTTGTTTTTACAGATATGGAAAGTTTCATTTGAGTCTTCAGGATAATAGCGTGTGTTTCTAATTTTTCCCGTATGATTATTATGTTAATGAGTTGGAGAAATAGAAAATAACATCTATGGTCCCACTGATATATGTTGTTTAAATAGTAGTGGAATAATCAGGAAGCAATTCAGTATAGTAAAAATTTTACATTATTAACCTAGGAAGCCCTTTTGTTGGTGAAATAATTTGGGAAGATTTATCGTCGCGATTGTCTCCATAATTATCACTTGCTAAATAATTGTTATTTCCTAAAACCTTAAATGAGGGAATAAGATTCATTAAGCCTGATTTGAATGTATCCAGAGGTGGAAAGAAATATTTTGTTTGACAAAATAGAAATCCAGAGGAATTATTATCCACTGTAATAAGGATATAAAACAAATAGAACTCCTTACACCTGGGATGAACTCCGGGTTGTTTGAAATACATCCTACAGAGTGAATGTTGACTAGCGCATAGAGTTAAAAGCTAATGAGAGAAAATTTGAGTCATGTGGAAAAGTTTTAAACACACTAATTACTTCTGAAAGTGATACAAAAGAAAACGAGCGTCCTTGGCACTGAGCAGAGCAGCAGCGTTGCTGAGTAAGAAACACAGGTCAAGCTGCGGGTAGCTGAGAAAAGTGCAGACTCTCAGTGGTGTTTAACTTGCCGTAAGATGCCGCATTTCTTCTGGTTAGGTTTAGATGTAGAGAATTAATAAATGATTTTTTTTCTAAAGAGAAAAAAAAAGCATGCTTGTGATTTAATTAGAAGTATAGAAGTTCTTCAAGAAATATTTAGACCAGTTAATGCTCAATATTTATTTAATATGAAAAATAAACAAGAGAAGAAAAAAGTGTATCTCATTTATTTTTTGATGAGTGAAGCTAGGCTTATACTTTAAGACTGCTTTTCCAGGGATATTTCAAACAAATAGAATTAATGTGAATTCAACAGACAATTCAGGGGTAAGAATATCCATATATTACAGTGAATTTAGTTAATATCGTAGTGTTTACTTTTCTTTTCCTTGATTAACTGAGGTTGGTTACAAGCCCTGAGTAGATTAAAATTGCTACTTATTTTATGGCTTTTCAATGTCAAACTTATAGAAGGAGGCCATCATAAGTTATAAACCCACTTAAGAATTTGCTCCAAAGCTGTTTTATTACTGAAATCAGAAATTATAGATAAATTTGCATGTAAATTTGGTCATCTGGAGGCCTTGGAGCTAAGGGGGTAAAGGGCTAAGTAAATTCCCAAAGCCCTGACAGGGAGGTTCTGTAAACCAGAACACAGAGCCCTTAGAAAGCCAGAGGGAAATGTTTATTACACACTTTTATGGGTATCACTTTAAATTAACTTTATTCAAGGAAGGGAGAAGTAAATTGCACCCATCAAAGTTAAATGTGGAAGGATGAAGCTTCCAAACTGTTGGTGGGTATTAAGCTGGGGATGATGGGATGAGACAGCAAGACTTTAGAAGATGAAGTTCAATTACCCTGAGAGAAATAAGCTTTCACTGATTCAGGATCATTAAAAAAAAAACCCCAAACATGAATTATAACACTTCAGAAATGGGCACAGTAAGATATGTCCAATGACTGGAGAAATAAGATATCTGTAAATTCAGCTCTATGAATTTTGTAGTAAAAGTCAATTATTTGCAATGTGTATAGAGAAATTATATCAGTGGTTTTTTTTGGAGAAGCAATTTCATTTTATTATGTTTCCAAGAATACATGAGAGAGATTTATGATTAATAGTTTATTACTTAGCATTAACCTCAGTGCTTCTTTTAAAATACAAACTCCCAAGGAGCTCACATGCTCCACTGACTCACAAATAATAACTTTCTCATACCCAATAGTAGAATGATGAGTTAATATTGTCAGGCGTGCGTTGTAGAACTAGTAAAAGTATAGTTTATGGTAAGTATCTCTTCATCAGCATTTACTAGCTCTAGTTATGTGAATTTAAAGTTACCTATTCTGAAAAACAAAATGGGCACATGTTACTACTGTAACAGGTTATTTAATAAAAACCACTAAATGACAACTAAATTGTATCTTTAGATACTGGATACCTTGAAAGATGTTTATGGCTATCGACTTAGTGCTTATGATCCATGCTGCTAATAAACCTCATTCAAGAAACAAAGACTGGGGGAATTTTTAGTGAGGTTAAGTTACTATTACTTGATTTAGGGAAGAAAATTTTTTTTAAAGAAAAATAATGGTAGGACTGGAGAGATATAGCACAGTGGATAAAGGCACTTGCTCTTCTTACAGAGGACCGAGGTTCAGTTCCCGTGCGTATGGCAGTTGCAAACATCTGTAACTCCAGTTCCTGGGTACCTTATGCTCTCTTCTGGCCTCCGGGGGTGCTAGGTATGCCTGAGGTATACTTACGCACATGCAGGTAAAACACTCATACACATAAAATAAAATTGCATTCATAAAGGAGGTTCTTATTTGTCCTTTGGTTCGACAGTAAAGCAGGGAGAGAATAATTGGTGTTTATTTATGAAATGGACTCTAATATACCTTCAATGAATAGGCTTTGGTTTTGGTAATCGATGGACCATGTCATCAAAAATGTTTTAACTTTCTTGCATCATGCTTATTGTCTCATTCCTTGAATGACTGGTTGGTCACTTTATTAGTATTTTAATCATTACAGGGAACGGAAAAAATCTTCCTGTAGCAGAAAATTTTTTCACATACATTGTTTCTCATCATTCTTTTTAACTTTTAAATAATTAATATACGAATTGTGTGAAAAGGCTAAGTTTGCTCCATAACTCAATAGCGAATCTAAGACTTAGGCTGAGATGTAGTGAACTTTGTTGCCAAGAGTGAAACTGAGTGAAAATATAGTCCACATTCATTGTTAGCCATCAGCATTACTTTCATATTTAATTTTTAACATTGGGATCATGTGATATATGTAAAAGGAGACAAATGTCAACCTTGATGAGTGAGGTCTTTTTTTTTCTTTTTTGACTCTTTTCTTGACATGAGCCAGAACTTGCTGAATGCATCACTTCTTTGCTGTGATCTCAGAGGACAAACTTGCTAGCCCGTCCCTAAGATGCCCTGACATTTTAAAAGCATATGGGTGTGTTTCCTCTGTTTGGTCTTCGTTAGGGATATTTAATGTCCCCGAGAAGCCTTCACAATGCTCATCTGTTTCTAGTTTCTATCATACAAAAAAAAAAAAAAAAAGTCCTTGTTGTGGTCCAACCTCTGCTTATAGAAGGCAAGATGTGTTCTTTAATTAGTCAGTTGGGAAGTCCTGCTTTGTGACAAATCTTCTTTTTCTCTTTGCTGAATATAGTTTTTTTTTTTTTTTTTTTTTTTTTTTTTTTTTTTTTTTTTTTTGTACTTTCTACCCTGTGTCTGCAGTGTGAGATATTTTATTCTGGTTGCAGCATAAGATGGATTGTAATAGTGACCTGAGCAGGTTATTTTCTGGGCTTTCCTAGAAAATATCTTAAGAGGCATAAAACAGCAGACTCCTAAACATGGGTAGGCTGTAGTATGTATATGTAAACATTCATCTTAAATATGCAAAAGTTATTACAAAAATGGGAGGAGAGAAAGCACTAAATGTATCGAAAAGAAAGATCCAGAAGGTTGGTATATGATGTAATCCTTATCAACCAGTTGTCAACATGATAACTGAACACAGCTAGTCAAGCGGGAACAAAAATTCAATTTCTTATCAATAATAGAGCTAGGCCTTTTAAAATGAATATTTCTAATAAATTTGGGCCAATTAACGAGCTCCCACCAATACAAACTTGCAACAAATAACAATTTTAATCTTAACTGTCTGCTCCTATTTTAAAAAAATTTCCAGTGAAACTTTAGTCAAGAATATAATATAAAGCAACATAGTTTTCTTCCTTTTAATAAGTCTTGAGCATAAACATATATTTTTCTAATATTTTAATATGAAGTAAAATAGAACATTTTAATAGCTAAGTTAGTTTTTTGTTTTACACCTTGGCAATGATGATTTTCATAAATGGCTAAAACCTTCAATTTGCATTCAAGTATTAACTCAGATGTAAACCAAGCTTCAAGTTTCCGGTCTTGATATACTGTAATTTATGGCTGTTACATTTAAAAGTCAATTTAATGTACATGTCTGTTGTTATCTGTTTTTTTTTTTTTTTTTTTAGCAGATTAAGTTTTTAGAATCACCAGTTTTTTTTGTAAATAAATGTGTGTGTGTGTGTGTGTGTGAGTGTGTGTGTGTGTGTGTGTGTTTGTGTGTGTTTGTATGTGTTATATTTGCTTGTTTGTTTCCACTCTGAATCTTAAAATTTTCTTTTAGGTTTTCTTGATATGATTTCTGATGAAAACACTAGCATCAACGTTCCCTATGTGAATAAAAATTATAGCTCTCTTGTCAATTCCCCTGGAATACAGAAAGTCCCATGGTCAACTGTAGACAAGAAGACTACGTTTTCCTTTAAGACCATAAAGGATTTCTGTCTCAGAGTAAAATCCTGAAAGAATTTATTGGATGAGAGATGGAGGGCAATTTGTGGTTATGTTGGGGTTTTTACAATTTTTCTATTTAAAATTTTACCACAGATTTTATGTAGCATTTATGAAGGAAAATATCATCCTTCATGGTGTGAAGTTATAAATGGTACTTTATAGACTCTGCTGAGTGAATCGGGGTTGGAATTTTGAATTGACACAGCAAAACTAAGCACACCAACATAAAACACTATTATGGTTATGCAGACTTATTTAGCTGAATTATGGCATTTTCTGAGGCAATATTTACACAGGGCAAACAGAAAAAAACTTCTCCATAGGATTTTCATAAAATAGTGTCATGAGAGGCAACTGTCAGTCTGTGCAGAAACACTGCTTGCCTTTAGAGTTCCTTGGTACCTAGTCCACTCCTCAACATCACTTAACATTACTGGAGAATGCTAGAGCACACCCACTCGCTTCTCATCTTCATTTAAATTATTATAAACAACCCATTAATAGAAGTATGCACTGTGTTTCTTAATTCTTCTGTGTGTAATTCTGGTCATCATTTTCTTCCAGGACCTTAGAAAGGAAATACTTATATTAGTGCTGCCAAACAACTAATTCTACATATTATCTGTGTGACAAATGGAAGAAAATAGCCAGCAGATGTTTGTTATGAATGACCTCTGGACTCTTGATTTAAGGAAAGATTTTAAATCCATGAAATAAATCTAGAAACTTAAGGGTTTAAATGCAGTAAGAGCTCATGCATACATCACTGAAGTTCTGAGACGGGCTGTTTGCAAATTTAACATTTGGAAGCTGTCTAAAAAGTGGCATAAAATTATATTTTCTGGAGTGATTACAGATTTTAAAAATGAGCAAGCAACATAGGTCAGTAGAAACTGGCAAAAGGAAGCATTTATAGTACTCCAACAGTGGTAATAATAGTTAATAATAATCATAATACATACATACAGTTTCTAAATTAATTTTCTAATGGAGAGTAGTGAATTAGTTGTGGGAATTACACACTGTAACACACAGCACGTGTAACACAATACTTCTATTGTAATTCTCAAAAAAGATCTGCACTCTACAATAAAAATTGCTTTCTATTTTGGGTGCAATATTCTTGTTCTATGCAAAGGCCTTAAAATATGTACCAAATGATATTGCTCCAGCCCAAGTGGGTAGCAAGATGATAACTAGAGCATATCTAAAAGAAAACATGGATGTAAAACTAAAAAAAAATATTTGTTTAAACGTACAAGCCTTTTTGCTTTATGAAACAAGATTTTGAATTTGTAGTGAAGACACTAGTCTTGTGTGTAAGAGGTTGCTTTTGATTGGACAGACAGATATGCTGCCTATTCAGTTTAGATTTTGCAAAGCACATGAAACAGAAACCATAACACTGTCTTTATACTTTTAATTTTATTATTTTTATATGAACAGCCACACTAGCAACTGCTGCCTTCTTAAAGTTAGTTAATTATTAAGAATCATTTGCTCTTAGCGTGCTGAATGAACAAAACAATACTTATTTTTGCTTACGTAACAATAAGGGATATGGAAATAGAGAATTGTACATTTGTTAAATAGTGCATGCTTCCCAAAAGAAATTTCTAAGAATTTTGTAGTTAAGAGCCTTCTTTATCTATAAGGAGGTCAACAGAATTTGACTCTGACTAAATAAAACTAAATTCTGTGTAATCAAGTTTGAAACTTGAGCAAGCATGTTTCCAAATAAGAACAATTTATATATGGCTTGTCTCAGAGATTCTTTTAAGAGTATTTTATATTTTCATGCTTGCTTTACTGGACTTTTTTGTGTCTTATGCAACAGAAAGTTGACTTACAAAATTTTTCTATTGTCATCTATGATAAATTGGAGATCATTTGTGTTAGAAGAGATTCAAGACTTCATAAAAATATTCATACCCAAATTACTTTGAGTGATAATATTCCCTTGGTGTTGTTTAAGCACACACATCTTAGCTCATGCATTTTTTATGACTGGAAGTTTTTTCCAGTCACAATTAAGACAATGTTTTCAACTTTAACACATATAGGAATAACCTGAGGGACATTGTTGGAAGGCAGGAGTAATTTAGACGTGTTGGCTAGAGCTCAGGATGACGCATTCTTCATGAGCTCCCGAAGCTTCTGCCTGTAGGACTGTACCTCAGTGATGAGGATCTAAGCTGTGTTTTCAAATGAAGCAATTCTGGGGGCTCATCTGGATATTATAATATTCTTTATTGCAGCAAGAGTCATGCAGCTGGTTTTCCACAAAAGATTTTTTTCCTACATTAATATTTTGTGAATGCTCAGAAGGAGAAACTCAGCTACACCAATAACTGGATTTAAATGAGTTCATAACACTTCTTTTTAGCTTTTAGAATAGATTTGTCCTGACTTGTGAACTTGGTTAGGGCATTAAAAGTCTCCGGGTTTCAGTTTCATCCTCTGTGATGTGAAACAAGGAATAAAAGTCAGAGTGTCCTGCAGATGTTAGACTCATCGTTTTTCTTGTTTTTTTGTTTTTTTGTAGGAGTGAAAGAGTTACTTTTAGCCTTTGACTTTGTGGTTTTATAAATCAAAGGAGGGGCGCTTTCACTGAAAAGTAAAACACTGGCTTAGATACGATTAGCAAATTGTGATTGCATTAGATATAAAACCTGCTAGCTTGAGCTTGCAGACAGTAGGTGAAAAAACCCATCTGGGTGGAGATGAACTGTCCATTTCAACTGACAGTCCCATTTTCACCTCTCCCCAAACTTCTAAGGATGGACACACAGTTGGTTATTTCATCGTAAGTGGTTTAGCCCAGGACACAAAATCTCCGTGGGATTACACAGTGGGAGGGACTGGTTATTTAAAGCTGAAAGAGTTCCCATACATTTTGTTTTATTTTCCAATGAATTTACAAAGCACAAAGGTAATATCATAATCCATTGGCTATAGTACTTCTATTTCTCTCCACATCATTATTAATCTCTTTGATTTTCTTACCTTTCTCAGAGCTTTAGTACCTACCCATCTGCCCCAAGTTAAACACTGTAATAAGTCAGCTCGAGTGATAAATATTATTTTTAAACAATACGGCACATGCCACTTGAAATTGTAACACCCAGGGCATAGACTCACGTTAAGCACAACTTACAAGAAATTATTCTGTTAATAAACTGACCATGTCAATGACTCTATGTCTTTTATCTTACTTTGTGTTTATAAGACTTTCCTGTGCTGTCCACCTCAGGAGCTTCTGAGAATTTGTTTACACACTGCATTCCTGTGTGTGTGTGTGTGTGTGTGTGTGTGTGTGTGTGTGTGTTTTCAGGGTGAACAGTAGAGGAAGCAATAATGTAGGGAAGATAAAAAGGATCAGTAATGGAAAATTCCAGATTTCTCCTTTTTACTAACTAGAGCTGAGCTGTGGACCATGGGCACATTGTCTCCCTTAGGTTCAGTCTATCTGGATGCAGCAAAATGCTGGGTCCTGTTTATGGATCCAGTCTGTCAGTCTATGTCATTTTATTGGGGAATTGAGTCCATTGATGTTAAGAGATATTAAGGAATAGTGATTGTTGGTTCCTGTTATTTTCGATGTTATTTTTATGTTTGTGTGGCTATTTTCTTTTGAGTTTGTTGAAAGATTACTTTCTTGTTTTTTCTAGGGTGTGGTTTCCCTCCTTGAGTTGATGTTTTCTATTATCCTTTGTAGGGCTGGGTTTGTGGAAACATATTGTGTAATTTGGTTTTGTCATAGAATATTTGGTTTCACCATCTATGTTAATTGAGAGTTTAGCTGGGTATAGCAGCCTGGACTGGCAGTTGTGTTCTCTTAGGGTCTGTATGAGTTCTGCCCAGGATCTTCTAGCTTTCATAGTCTCTGGTGAGAAGTCTGGTGTAATTCTGATAGGTCTGCCTTTATATGTTACTTGACCTATTTCCCTTACTGCTCTTAATATTCTTTCCTTGTTTTGTGTATTTGATATTTTCACTATAATGAGACAGGATAAATTTCTTTTCTGGTCCAATCTATTTGGAGGTCTATAAGCTTCTTGTATATTTATGTTCATCTCTTTCTTTAGGTTAGGGAAGTTTTTCTCTATAATTTTGTTGAAGATATTTACTGGTCCTTTAAGTTGGGAATCTTCACTCTCTTCTATATCTATTATTCTGTCTTCTCATTGTGTCCTGGATTTCATGGATGTTTTGGGTTAGGAGCTTTTTGCATTTTGCATTTTCTTTGACTGTTGTGTCAATGTTTTCTATGGTATCTTCCACACCTAAGATTCTCTCTTCTATCTCTTGTATTCTGTTGGTGATGCTTGCATCAATGACTCCTGATCTCTTTCCTAGGTTTTCTAACTCCAGGGTTGTCTCCCTTTGTGATTTCTTTATTGTTTCTATTTCTATTTTTAGTTCCTGGATGGTTTTGTTCATTTCCTTTGTCTGTTTGATTGTGTTTTCCTGTAATTCTTTAAGGGATTTTTGTGTTTCCTTTTTAAAGGCTTCTAGTTGTTTATCTCTGTTCTCTTGTATTTCTTTAAGGGAGTTATTTATTTCCTTCTTAAAGTCTTCTATCATCATCATGAGAAATGATTTTAAATCTGAGTCTTGCTTTTCTGGTGTGTTGGGGTATCCAGGGCTTGCTGTGGTGGGAGAGCTGGGTTCTGATGATGCCAAGTAGCCTTGGTTTCTGTTCCTTATGTTCTTGCCCTTGCCTTTCGCCATCTGGTTAACTCTGGTGTTAGCTGGTCTTGCTCTCTCTGGCTGTGGGTTGTCCCTCCTGCAGGCCTTGTGTCAATACTCCTTGAAGACCAGCTCTCTCTGAGAGGAATTTGGGTTTGGAGAGTTGTGGCACAGGGTCAGCTCTGGGATGCAGACAGAAACCAGAAGTATCTTGTCCCCAGCTGTCCCTTGGTTCCTATGTCCTGATGGCTCTGCAAGGGTCCCTCTTGATCCAGTGAATTTGAACAGAAGTGTGGTCTTGCCTGTGCTCAAAGGTGTGTTGGTACTCCTGGGATACCAGCTTTCTCCTGGCACTATTTGAATATGGAGCCCTGTGTCGCAGGATCAGCTCCCTGGCTGCCAAAAGAAACCAGAAGACCACTCCTCAGTCACTGTGTACTGGGATTCCAGGTGGGTACCTCTGAGTAGACAGGCTTGTTCACACTCCTGGGAGTCTAGCTTTCTCCTGGCACTATTTGGCTATGGAGCCCTGTGTCACAGGCTGAGGTCCCTAGCCACAGATGGAAACTGGAAGGCTCCTGTCCTAGGCTTTTCCTCAGTCCCTGTGTCCAGAGGGCCTGGGAGGCTAGTTTTCTCCCGGTGTTATTTGGCTATGGAGCCGAGAACTTATTTTTAAAGCAAACCTCTTCTATGGTGGGAACTCACGTAGTCAGAACTCCTCAGAATACAGTAGAAGGCTGCTCTGCTGGTATTTGACGGTACCTTTGTAGCTTTCAAAAGCCAGTCCATTTCTTGGCCTCCTTGGCTCTTCTCCCGGGATCTATTATACACTATTTTTTTAAGTATATATTTTAGTATGTCATCTTTGATTTTTCTCAACTTTAGCTACATCCATTTTCACATTCTAGAGAGAGAGAGAAAAACAATGACACTTGAAGGTCTTTCCCAGAATAAAACACGGTGGTTGCAGAGAAGAGGAGGAGCCATGTGCGATTCAGACCTGCTAAACAACGTTTCTCTTTGATGGCTACTATCAGAGAAAAGTGGCGGCTAGCAAAAACTGGCAGGACATTTCTAGCCTTGCCCATAAAATTCTTTGAAATGCAGAATGAAAGACCATAGAAGCTGCCCCTTACCTTCCAAATCTTAAAAAGTATACATTATTAAATTAGTGTACAAAGTGGCTAATTAGGTAGATATCGTTGAATATGTTTTATTCTTCCTTCTCAACTGTCCTTTGCCTGTTTTTATCTTCCCCTTCTTCCTGGTCTCCTACTCGTCCTCAATAGTTCTCTCATCAGTAGAGATAATTACATGTTACTTGTACTATATTAATTTCTTGTTTCCCCATCATCTCCCCAAAGATCATTTCCCCCATTTCTACTTACATGACTTACATACACATATGTGTGTGTGCATGTGCACACACATACACTCACACACACAATATAAGCACATGTAATCTCTACATCCACCCATTTTCCTTCTAAAGTCTTGACTTCATTTTTCTTTATTTTAAGGCACAAAAATAAAACAAAATAAAATAAAATTGCCCGATGCATGTCTGTCACAGTTATTTTATCTGTTCACATATTGGCCATGCATAGGCTGGTTCCATTTCTTAGTTATTGTGAATAATGAGCAATAAACATGGATGTGAGGATGTCTCTGTGGTAGGCTGACTTATATTTGTTTGTATATGTATTCTTGTATCACATAGGTTTTGAAGAACATATCTGTCATCCCAGCAGAGGCACAGGCCTTCTTTACAAGCTAGGTAGACCAGCAAATCAGTGAGCTCAGGATTCCAGGAGAGAGAACTTGTGTCTCAGAAAGTAAAGTGGGGAGCATCACAAAGACACTAGAGGGCAACCTGGCCCCTTCCACAGGTGTGAGCACACATGCGCACACACACATGCTCACACACAGGACAATGCAAACATCATATACTCATGCAAAAATATCACAGAAACATCTTAATCAAATTTGCGCACTCAAGACCTTCAGCTTTACAGTAAGTTGAACGAAAGGTTTCCTACAAGTTATTTTGAGGAGCGATTTTTTTCTAAGTACATTCTCAACTAAGTGTCCTGGTCATTAGGAACATGTGGTTTGGATTTTAACTCATTTTCCTAGTTGGCTAGAAAGTTAAGTGCAAATGGTCCTCAGAACTGTAGCAGCTGTGGCCTACAATTCTGTTAGCAATCTTGGTCTAACTGTTCTGAGGTTCTAAGTGGCAAATGCTGAACAGCAAAGTTGTCTAGCAGACATAGTAACATGGATATACTGAACTTCCAAGGGCATCCTTACAGGGCTTCCACTTTTTTGCATCCTAGAATAAAGAAACTGGATAGAGAGAATAGAATAAAAGGGAAAGCAGATACAGTCTGCTTTCAGGGTGTGAGAAGCACACTGGAAACAGAGTCTAATAGTTCAAATACCTTATTCTACTGCCTCAAGAGAGGAGTCTTCCTACTCCAGAACCATTGCCATCCAAGGGAAATAAGGAAAGACTTCTGGTTATAATGCAGAAGAAGACATCGCCACTGGAGAATTTCTACTCCCCAGCTAGCAAAGGAACAACTTATGCTCCTACTCATTTTAGTGGCCCCATCTTCAGTTTGCAAAGAGAATTCAAATGTAATTATTAGCTTGAAATCAACTAATACTAGTAGTTCTTTCTGGAGAATATAGAGCATACTGTATTTCAAGGCAACTGGTACCCAGTGATTTCATACATGATTTATCCTCAGCATCTCCTTGGCATCAGACAGGACCGATCACTATGCTATTCCCCCCCACTAATTAATATTTTTATTTACTTTACATCCTGATTGGAACTTCTCCTTTCTCTTCTCAGTACCTCTCTCTCACCCCCCCCAAACTCTCCTCCCTTTCTCTTCAGAGAAGGGGAGACTTCCCATGGATATCAATCCATCTTGGCATATCAAGTTGTAGTAGGACTGGATGCATCCTCTATTGAGGCTAAACAAGGTCATCCAGTTTGGGGAAAGGAATTGAAAGGCAAGCAACAGAGGCAGAAGGCAGGCGACAGTCAGAGGGCAGTCAGCAGAGTGAGAGACAGCCACTGCTCCTGCTGTTAGAAGTCCCACATGAGGACCCAAGCTGTACATTTGTTACATATATGTAGGGAGTCTAAGTCCTTCCTCCACAGAACAGTTTATTATTTCTAAACATCAAATTTCTGCCAAATAGAACACTTTTCATCTATTGACTTTGTTTAAAATATATAGAGTTTGCTTGGAGTCAATGTTTTAAAATTAAATATCTCCTTTCTTGCTAAGTTTTGAATTCTTGCAGCTGGTCAATACTGTAGTTCACAGCTTCAGTGAGCCTCTATTTTAGTTTAAGAACTAAAGGTCTACTTATGATGTACTCACATCCTAAGCATCTAGAATCCACAGAGCAAGAATTATTTCTTCCTTTGTTTAAAATTTAGGATATTTAGGGTCAGGTCAAATATTAATAACAAATCAGTATCTGTTAAAGTAGTTACTTTATCATTATGAACTCCATATTACAACATAATTAAAGAATGTAATGCCCAAACCTGATTGATAAAAGAGTATACATGGATAGATCTATGGCTCCAGCTACATATGAAGCAGAGGATGGCCTTATCTGGCATCAATGGGAGGGGAGGTCCTTAGTCCTGAGGAGGTTTGATGCCTCAGAGCAGGTCCCGTGGAGGCTTGAGGCCCTAGCATACAGGGATTGCTAGCGCAGTGAGGCCGGAGGGGTGGGTGGGTGGAGGAGCACCTCCTCCAAGGAGGTCTTCAGTAACCAGGGATACGGGAGGCCAGCTCTGACTAGACACATAGGAACACCCCCCCCCCACACACACACCAGAGACAGCATTGCCTGCCTCCAAGGAGACCAGCTCTAACTCAGGTCACAGAGCTCTAACTGCCTCCAAGGGGACTGGCTCCAATAAGAGACACCCAGACCAGTTAACACCAGAGAGAACCAGATGGCCAGAGGCAAGTGCAAGATTGTAAGTGACAGAACCCAATGCAATTCAACACCATCAGAACCTAGTTCTCCCACCACAGCAAGCCCTGGATACCCTAACATGCCTGAAAAGCAAGACAATGAAAATACAAAGTGTAAAAAGCTCCTAACCCAAAATATCTAGGAAATTCAGCACACAATGAAAATGTCAAACCTAAGAATAATAGAAACAGAAGATGGTGAAGAATCTCAGCTCAAAGGGCCAGAAAACATCTTCAGCAAAAATCATAGAAGAAAACTTCTCTAACCTAAAGAAAGAGATGGCCATAAATGTACAAGAAATTAACCATTTTACAACAAACCACAAAGAAGAGAATTAAACACATGTAATACCACCTCTAGCAACAAAAACAACAGAAAGCCCACATACTCATGGAAACTGAGCAACTCTCTGCTCAATGATAACTTGGTCAGGGAGGAAATAAAGGAAGAAATCAAAGACTTTATAGAATTCAATGAAAATGGAGACACATCATATCCAAACTTATGGGACACAATGAAAGCACTGTTTAGAGGAAAATTCGTAGCACTAAGTGCTTTCATAAAGAAACTGGAGAGATCCTACACTAGCAACTTAACAGCACACTTGAAAGCTCTAGAACAGAAAGAAGCAAACACACTCAAGAAGAGTGTGTTTCACACTCTTCTTATTCACAGATATGGAAAGAGCAATTCTCAACTTCATATGAAAAAACGAAAAACCCAGGATAGCCAAAACGATTCTCAACAATAAAAGGACTTCTGAGAGAATCACTTCTCAAGCTGCACTGCAAAGCAATAGTGATAAAAACTGTATGATATTGGTACAGAGACAAGTCGATCAATGGAATAGAATCCAGGACCTAGAAGTTAAACCCACACAGCTATGGAAACTGGATCTTTGACAAAGAAGTCAAAATATACAGTGGAGAAAAGAAAACATCTTCAATAACTGGTGCTGGTCTAACTGGCAGTCTATATGTAGAAGAATGGAAATAGATCCACCTTGCACAAAGCTCAAGTCCAAGTGGATCAAGGACCTCAACATAAAATCAGATACACTGAAGCAAATAGAAGAGAAAGTGGGAAAGAGTCTTAAACTCATTGGCGCAGGGAGAAATTTCCTGAAAACACCAATGCTCAGGCTCTAAGATCAACAACTGATAAATGGGACTACTTGAAACTGAAAAATTTCTGTAATGCAAAAGACACCATCAACACGACAAATCAGCAACCTACAGATTTGGAAAAAAAAAACTTCATTAACCCCACATCTGAAAAAAGGCTAATGTTCAAAATATATAAAGAACTTAAGAAGCTAACCTCCAAAATACAAATGATGCAATTTAAAAAATGGGGTTCAGAGGTGAACAGAGAATTCTCAAATGGCCAAGAAGCACCTAAAGAAATGTTCAACGTCCTTAGTCATCAGAGAAATGCAAATCAAAATGACCCTGAGATTCCACCTCACACCAGTCAGAATGGCTAAGATGAAAACTTTAAGTGACAGCATATGCTATCAAGGATGTGGAGAAAGAGGCATACTCTTCCATTGCTGGTGGGATTGTAAACTGGTACAATGACTCTGGAAATCAATCTGGTGGTTCCTCAGAAAATTGGAAATAGTCCTACCTGAAGACCCAGCTATACCACTCGTGGGTGTGTATCCAAAAGATGCCCCTGCATACCGCAAGGACATGTGTTCCACCATGTTCCCAGCAGCCTTATTGTAATAGCTAGAAGCTAGAAATAACCCAGATGTCCCTCAACTGAAGAATCTAAACAGAAAATGTGGTTCATTTACATAGTGGAATACTAGTCAGTTATTAAAAACGAGGACATCCTGAGTTTTGCAGGCAAATGGATGGAACTAGAAAATATAATCCTGACTGAGGTAACCCAGATCCCAAAAGACATGCATGGTATGTACTCACTGATAAGTGGATGTTAGCCCAAAAGTATAAAATATCTAGGATACAACCCACAGACTGTAAGAAGTGTAACAAGAAAGGCCCAAAGTGAGAATGCTTCAATACTACTTAGAAGGGGGAAGAAAAGAATCAGAGGAGGCAGAGGGATGGAAGAAGGGACCTGGGTGGGAGAGGAGAACAGGGGAAAAGGGGAACAGGATCAGATATGGGAGAAGGGAACAGGACAGAGGCCCAGATGGCCAGGAGATTGAATGGTAATTAGCAGCCTGTGTGGGGGGTGAGAGATAGGGAGATCCTCTAGAAAGTACCAGAGACTCGGGAGGTGGGAGACTCTCAGGACTCAATAGGGTGACCTTAGCCAAAATGTCCAACATTTGGGGAGAGAACTTGAAGAGTCCACATCCAGAAGATAGACAGGGCCCCTACATGGAGAGAGTGGGCTAATAACCCACAATCAAAATTTCTGACCCAGAATTGTCCTGTCTAAAAGAACTGCAGGGACAAAAATGGAGAAGAGACTGAAGGAAAGGTGGTCTAATGACCAGCCCAATTTGGGATCCATCTCATGGGCAGGCACCATGACATGACACTATTACTGATGCTAAGATGTGCTTGCAGATGGGAGCCTGGCATGGCTGTTCTCTGAGAGGCTCTACCAACAACTGACTGAGACAGAAGCAGATACTTATACCCAACCATTGGACTGAAGTTGGGGACCCTTATGGTTGAATTGGGAGAATGAGTGAAAAAGCTGAAGGGGAGAGTGACCCCACAGGAAGATCAGCAGTGTCAATACATACAGGAGCATACAGGGACCAGTCTGAGATCCCTGGCACAAATATAGCAGAGGTCTGCCTGGTTGGAGACTTGAGGCCCCAGGGAAGAGGGAACTCTGAGAGGGGAGCATTCTCGAAGAGTCAAAGGGGAGGAGGAATGGGAGAAGGAACTGTGTGTGGAGACTGGGAGGTGGGGGGCAACGACTGGAATGTAAATAAACAAAATACATAAAATATAAAAAATAGTATCCGAAGAATATACTATTGATCATTTTACCAATTTGATTTGGGAGTCTTAGCCAACATAAGATCAAATGTACACTAAAATTTGTTTAAATTATTTGTTCTACATTGAGACAAATCAATTTCACAAGATTGACTTTAATAATTTAAATGTTTCTTTGGGTTTTAGACTTGAAAGTGAAGTATATGTAGGTGGAAAAGATGATTTTGACTGGAGTTGACAGGATTATGAGATGACCCAGCTGGGCAGGCTTTTGTGGCAGCAATTCATTTAAAATTCGAAGGGCAGGCAGACATGTTACAAATGCTAGAGAGACAGACCAATTTCAAATAAGGAGAGGAGTTTAGACTATTAAATATCATCTTGCTTATGCAGTCTGAAGTGATTCCACTTGTCTTTAAACAAGAATTAAAAATGACATTTGCATTTAAAAGGTGCAATGAAACCAGTACAATGATCAAGTATCTTGATTGTTCATCTAAATGAAAATCATATGATAAAACTAGAATTGACAGAAAGAGATAGGGAAACCCTTGTGTATTATAATTATCATGACAGAGGCTCCTTACTATTCTGCCCAATGTTTGCTTTGGACGATGGCTTACTTTTAGCCTCTGTCTTTTCTACTGTGGATCACTGGTGTCAGCGAGTTGTAGGACGTTTAGGTCTAATTGTGAACTCAGTTCTTGGCCAGGCTTACAGAACGTTCAAGGTCCTGTAGCCCATCACCTGTAGTTGGGACTTCTTGTCCTGATCCTAGTCATTATCTCTCCCTAGACATCATTTTTCTTTGTATCCTATATATTAATTTTAAAAAGATAAGACTGTTCTATTGTTTTTAAACAAGTTTTATACCTAGACCAATTGTAACACTTCATGCGGCTTCACTATTGTGTCTATGACTTCACACCAGCAGTAGTTACCTGCTGAAGACCTACACAAGACTGAGCCCATCAACTTTCCACCATGGATAATATATACACAGGGGAATATGGCTATAGGGTATATAATATTTTTTAATGAATAGGAAAAGCCATCTTCATGGTATGAGCAGTTATCTCTGTGGATTTCCTGGTGGTTGCTATTACAATGTTTAGTATGTAAGTGTGCCTTTATTTCCTGATATGTTAACTATAACATGGTAGCATATGATTTCAAGGAATGGAGAACTACATGTTGATCATCCACATTCTTTTTCTAGCCCCCCACCAAGAATTATGAATTGAATATGAAATGCCCCATTATGAAATGGGGCTGAGGAAAACTCATCAGTTGACTAAGATTAGAGCTTGCTAAGCAAAGGTCTTAAAGGGAAGGGGGTATGCTGAATTGGATATAGATTTCACATATTGAACACTTTATCTTTTAAAGTGCAAAGCCTGTTTAGTGAGCGCTAAAGAATTCACTGAAAGGAGCTGAGGGAGTTTGCAGCCCCATGGAGGGAACAACAGTGTCAACTGGCCTGATCCCCCCAGTGCTGCTGGAGACTGGACCACCAACCAAAGAATACACATGGAGGGACCATGGTTTGGAACACATATGTGGCAGAGGAGGGCCTTGTTGACCATCAGGGGGAGGAGAGACCCTTGGGCCTGAGGGTGTTAGATGCCCCAGTATAGGGGAATGTCAAGGTGGGAATATGGGAATGGGTGGGCAGGTGGGGGAGCACCCTCATAGAGGCAGGGGAGGGGGGAAGGGGTTTCCAAAGTGGAGACCTGGAAAGGGGAAAACATTTGAAATGTAAATAAAGTATCAAAAAATAAAAATTAAAAAAAAAAAGAAAAAAAAAAAAAAGAAAGGTATTAGTAATGTAAGGGAATTCTCACAGAGTGTAGACAGAACAGTATTTGGTTCAAATGGTCATTTCTGTGGGTTCCTGACTGGCTCCAGCTCTTCCAATTATGTATCATGTTCATTTTTTTCTATCGGTAACATTTATAGATTTCACAACTAAGTGTACATTTCATAATATTTTTTCATGTAGGAACTAGAAATAAATACTTGCTTGCCCCTTTTTCATAAGCCTTCACTTTCTAAAGTGCTGCCTGCAACTTTACTGTCAAATTATGAAGAGGAAGCCACACTATGCACACATAATTTCTTTAGGTACTTTTAGGAAGAAAACCAAAACCTCTCATACTTGAGTAATTTTGATAAACTTTTACTTAATTATTATGCATAAATGAGCAGATGATGGGACAATATTAAATGAGTGAGTTCAAATTTTATTCTATGACGATTATACTAGTGACTATTTATTAAGTGGGTCACAGGTAAGGGAAAACAAGTTTTAAGCTTCATCATTTCAAACAGATAATTTTGCTTCAAATGTAGAGTTACTTAATTTTCTTTTCTCACTGTGGATAGTCAAACATACTCAAGCCTTTAATCACATTTAGAAAGCCTAGCTAATAGCACTTATGGTTTTAACTGAGTGGTCGCGGTGATTTTTTTCAGTTAAAGAGTATTAAATAAATATCTGTGAAGATGGGTTTGCTAATTATACATTTTTATAGTGATGGTACCATAGAAACTGTATTTCTCAGCTTGATGGACATCCTATCTTACCTGTGAAATGAGAGTATATTTAAAATAATCTCAGTTCTGTTATATAAATTCAGTCTTTTCTTGCATGTATTTGCATACGGCACAGAAGAGGATTCTGCAAGGCTGTCTCCTGTAGATGAATTGCTCAGTGATAATATTAGCCAAAATTGTAGGTTGAGGTCAAGAGATGTCAAGTCATTATTTAAAGAAAGACAAAGTGAATAAAGGACAAATTGGAAGGAAGACATTTAATACATTTTAGCAACATATGTAGGAAGGCCAGTAAAGGACAGGAAGCTCGAATGATGTCATCATAACTGACTTCAGTTCAGAAGTGGCAGGGTGGCAGTGAGCCAAAAAAGCACTTTGATGTTGCTTGTTTATACATTGTTATTTAGCTATCCATATCCAGAAGTGGAGATTACAACTGATAATTTTAGGGTGGGTGACTGATTGTTGCAATTACTGCATCATTTCAAACTTTATTTTTAAAACACAATGACTTTATCTCTTTTAGAACTTTCATTTTAAACATGTGTTTCTTCAACACATGCATCTCTGTAGAACCTTTTAAAATCTAACTTGGTCCAGTTGCTGTCGAGGCATTTGCTTGATTGAGTGATGTTGAAGTAGGTTTGTAATTCTGACTTTTGATAATACATTAAGAAAATATTCCCATGATGTTTTGAAATTATGAAATAATATCTCTACATCTTCTGGTTCTGTTTCATGCTTAGAGAGAAAAGAGATAAACCAATAATCTGGAGAGATATTTTCCTTTCTCAGTTCCTGGCTAGTTTGCATTATGCATTTTATTTCTTTGTAGACAATGGACTCTCTCTCTCTCTTTTTGAATAGCTTTTACCTTATCAGCTACATCGTACATATTTAGCCATTGATGACTTCATATTGGTTAAAGGTTTTAACCAAGAAGTGAATTACTTCTGCATACAGATACTGTGGAACAATTCTGTCTAGTGGAAATATAATATTGCATCACTACATTACATACCTCCATGTAAACAGCCCCGACACTGCTGCAGTCTGGAGGCTGCTCTGCTTCAAATCCATCCTCGCACACTTTACCCTTGTTTTGCATTTCTACTAGTCTGTATGGATTTTCTAGTGAGTAATCCCACCAACCCCAATTAGGACTATGACCACAGGTTATCACACCCTTCTCAGGCTAATCAACGGCTTAACTACTACACTGTCAAGTATGGATATCAACACCAATGTGCTCTTCTGTCAGCGAGCTTTCATACTGAAATGCCAAGCATCCCACGTAGAGCAGGAGCATGGGAGACTGTCAGTTATACTATAATGTGCAGGATAGAGAAGCTAGCTATTGGCAGGCTCTGCAGTCTTGATGCTAGTGGCTCTGGTAATTACCACCATTCGGCCAAGGAATTCCAGATGACTTTAATTTCCCGAGTAATCAACATGACGCTGAAATTTCTGGACAGGACATGCCAAGGACATGAGCTGTCTTGAAAGGTAGATGTCTCTGTAGAACAACACTAATCTTTCCAGAGAAGCATTAAGTCATTGCTGATGGGTCCAGAAGATTGTCAAAACAAGCTGGGTGGTCAAGGTTTTGAGTGAAAAGCATCCGAGTTCCTTTTTCAGATCTACTAAGGCAGATAACTGGTATTGACATTTTAGAATTGTCTGTTTTAGGATGTAACATGCGATAGAACTCACATAGTTTATTAGTCCTGGGAAGGATCCTTTGCTTTTTTTGGTAGCATTTGGCTTTAGAGAAGCAGGTTTTTTTTTATTTTTTAATTTTTATTTTTATTTATTTATTTATTTATTTATTTATTTATTTATTTATTTATTTTTTTGTGCTAAGGATGGAACCCATGACCTTGCATGTGCTAAGGAAGTGTTCTACCACTCAGGTGCACCCTCAGTCCTCAGATATTCTTTATATACTGCCAAGGAATATCCACGGCTTTCATACTTGACTTTTTATGGTGGCTATTTCCGGATTTTTATTATCTTTCTTTAATGAATAGATAGCCTTTAGCAATAACATTCCATGCTTATCCCTTCTGATTGATATTTTCCTCCAACATAGTATGTTTACTTCCCACCTCATCCAGCATGGGCTGGTGGCACTCCACCTGGCACCAATGGGTGGCTCCTTACTGTTAACCATCAACAGAAGACTCAACTACATGATCCAGTTCTAGCAACTATTTCTTGGAGGAACTCTAGAGTTCAGCTTCCTTAGGTTAGTGGACTTAGATATAAATTCTCTGTTTAGTTCTGTACCCCATTTGTTAATTGGGCTATTTGGGTTGTTGGTGTCTAACTTCTTGAGTTCTTTATACATTTTGGATATTAGCCCTCTGTCAGATGTAGGGTTGGTGAAGATCCTTTTCCAATCTGTAGGCTGCTGATTTGTCCTATTGATAGTGTCCTTTGCCTTACAGAAGTTTTGCAGTTTCATGAGGTCTTGTTTCTGTAGTCAGGCAGGAACACTAGTGGAGTGATAGAGACACTAACCCCCCACCAAATCCCAAATTTATTCTGTCTACAAGAAATGTAGGCACAGGGGATTGAGGAGAGACTGAAGGAATGGCCAACCAATAACCCATCCCATGGGCAAGGACCAATCTCTGACACTATGAACTCTATTTGCTATGATCTATTGTCAGCCAATACTCCAGGAAGCTTATTTTCTGGTGCAAAGAATACTTTTAGGTATCATAGAGATTCACTCAAATAGTTCCTATTCATATAGTGATTAGATTCCACATAAAGTATCCAAATGACAGGATTGTAGTCTCAGCCCATGTGCACACACAGAGGCTTCTCATATTCTATATGAACATCTATATGGTAAATACTAGTTTGGTTGATCACAAACTGGGAAACAGAAATGCAGTATAAATGAGGTGCTTACAGCTAATAATATTTCACCTAGTTCTCAGGTATCCAGTGACTTCCAGAGTTTGACATTTAAACACTGCAGATTGTAGGTCAGTTGTTTGTTGTCGATTGTAGGTCAAATCTTATCATTTTTGTTTTATTGCTAAATTTTCCTCTCACTTGCAAGTGATCTTTTCCTCTTCCTTTTCCTACCAAAGATGGCATTTTTATGCAGAATGAAACTTGATGTCCTCATGGCACCTGAAGAAGGCCACATTGGCCATGGTACTTCTCTTATGTCATTAGAAGAGGGTCACTTTGGCTATGGTACTCATCTGTCTTATGTCTTTTCTGTTATTGGAAGAGGGCCATTTTGGCCATGACATCCCCCTCTAAGCTTACCTCACCTGTGTTTGGCATCGCTCTCTGACTTTTGCACAATATTCTGGTCTGTATTTTCCATTAATATCATGAGCTAGTCTTCACTTAGGCATAATTTGTCTCATCAGATTTTAGGACTTTGTTCTTCTGTGGCTTCTCTTGGTGAAATCATAGCTCTCTCTAATTATGTGGGTTATCCTTGTATACTTGCTGGACCCCTCAATAGCCTATTATTTCTGTGCCAGTTCAACTGAGAAATAATCTTGTATGAGAAATAATCACCCCCCCCCGTAGGTACTCCTCTCATTAATTACTACTTGGCAGAACTCATGACATGAATACTATCCTAACTATCTCTCTTCAGTATTCTTAACTGGCTAAAAATTTCCTGTGAGTTCCAGGAAATAATTATGTTTATTATATCATGGTATGTTTCTGTAATTCTGAATCCTTTGGATCTGTCTAGTCTAGATTATTTTATTCTTTGTGGGTCAGTAAGGATCTTAGCAGAACATAAAAGATATACTCCATTTGTAAAACTTTAAGAGAGTTGACAAGAGAAAATTTTAAGGTGGGCAAAATAAAATGTAGTGTTAAGACTTAAGCTAGAATCCATAGCACTGTTAGGGGAAGTTGAGTATCTTTGTTTAATGGACACAGCCATCTCACAGTAATACTACAATGTGTTAATGTAGGTCCTCTGATTCTGCTTGTCTCCTTCATCATTTCTAGGTGCTCCTATTATCTGAATCAACAAAAACCCAAGGAGGAACAGATCTACTGCTATATTTCGTAGATATATACAATCAGGGAGCAGATGAAAAATGGATTTGAAGGATCAAAGAGATTTCTAGCAGTCTCAGTTTCCTGCTTTTTGCAGGACACACACTAGGATCAGAACAAGAGGCAGATGATAATTTTGTGAGAAAAGAACAAAAAACCCTGTATTTTAAAACCATCTTTATCTTCTAACATTGTCTGTGTACTTTATTATTTGGGGAGGAAAATGAATTTTCCATATTTCCTCCCTCCTCATTTCTTCACCAGACTGAATGATACTTAATAGTCAGTTTATTGGGTATGGAAAAAGTGGTATTGAGCACCTTCATATGCATATGTCAGGTAATATATCTGGGAGGTACTATTCAACTCTTGGCAACTGATGCTTAGAAGTTAGTTACCCAAATGTTTTATAACTACAAATTTTGGTACAGATCTAGGCATTGTAGTTTAAATCCTAGAGTATAACACCTGTGCTACCTTGCAAGTGATAACAACTGCCAAGTATGCATTCTTACTTAGTTATTCTGTCTTTGCTTCCCTATGAGCTTAAACAAAATCTATAGGTCCCTTTCTTTGGCTCTGTTTCTACTTTATAGTCCTATTGACATTAAAGATGTGTTGGAAACTATCTCTCTTTTACTCATGTTTTTTGCCCAAATATTTAGCAAACATGTAGCTTACCTCTACTTCTGTCTTGTTAGTTTCTTTGATAGTTCATGTTTCTTCTTTGTGTAGTTATATTTTTTTTGGTGTAGCTATTATAAGTTTATCTGTAATTACAGAAGAACAACTCATGCTAAGTCTTAACTCACAAATTCAACTACGTCTGTCATTATTAAGAATAATTTAAATGGTGGGGTAAAAGTGTTTAACTGTAGATACACTAATGTTTGAAACAGTTCACCGATATCTAAGGTCAAGGGTAGTGTTTGGGCATTGAGAGAGGTGGCTGATAATGGTCTTTTGAAAGTAGTCTAGGAATAAATGTTCTACTGAAATATAATTATTATTTCTAACAAAATGTGTATTATCTGATCTTCTTTTATACCAGTAAGACAATAAATATAATTTCTTCCATAATGTCAGGGTAACAAACTTATTCTTGTAGGATGATTCAAGTAACATGAAATAAACAAGAATATGAGAAAATAGCATGATGAGAGGATTCAGCTGTAGATGTTATAGCAACAAAATGAATCAAAGCAAAACACCATACCATACCACACAGACAGACAGACATAACCCCCTCCACACACACCACACACACAACCACACACACCACAATGCATACACGAAACCACACACATAAACACACACACACACACACACACACACACACACACACACACACACACACACACACCAAAACAAACTACAAATTTAGCTTAAAAATAATGTGACCAGTTTTTGACAAAGTCAGTTTACACACTGTCTTTTGATTTGATTTTAATTCTGATGTAAACTTTTGACAAAATCATGAATAACATGGAGAATCTAATGACATCTTTGATGGTTTATCATGAAGCACATGTGCTAAATACTAACAGAGTTCCAGGTACCCTGTAGATGCTGGACCTCTGACTATACACGTGAACACTGATACTAATAGCAGTAATTTGTCACCAAAGCTTATAAAATTGGCAGAAAATTAAGTGTCTATTTATAGTACTAGGTGATGAGGTCAGTGAGATGTGTGCTACCAGAGAGCCTGGGATAGAAGATGCTTGAGATTGAACAGAAGAGGGACCGCTTGAGATTCAGGACCTAACAGAGTTCTTAACTTCTTCATTAAAACTCAAGAAGAGAAATTGATTTGAAGTGGAAACTTAAGTGTCCATTGGAAAGTTGGTTGGATGATGTTTTGCGGGAGCAAACATGTGAAGGAATGTTTAGCTGACATGAACACAGGTGAAAGACTAAGGCAAACTTGTGAAGGAACATTTAGCTGAAGCAGACACAGGTGAAAGGAGGTTCTGCTAAAGCAAGCATGTGAAAGGACACCTGATGAAGGATTCTTTGCTAACAACACACATGTTTTGGTCCACTTTATATGGCATAGTTGAACTGCATTTGTCAGGACTCCTTAGAGAGAAATGAACCAAAAAGCTTCTGGTGGTGTGCTGTGATTTCTTGCAACTTCTGCAGACTTGGGCTGATTGGTGGAGTGATGTCAGCTGAGACAGATACATGTGCTAAGGCAAGACCCATGGAGGATACATGTTTAGAGGGTATGAATAGGACTTGACAGATAGGTATGGAGGCAGAGCTTGGCTTGCTGGTACAGCTAGCTGTGTAATGCTTGTTAGTCTCATGTCTTCGCTGATCTTCACTTTCCTGAGAGAGGCACAGCCGAGAACTCCTTTTGTTCCTCTGGGTCCCTTCTGCTGACGTGTGCTGAGGCCTGGCTGTCTCTGCTAGGTAGTGTCACTGCTGCTGATTCGTGTTAGCTACCCCAACTCTACTTAACTGGATTGTTGGTGCATCTGTGAAGTGTTTGAGAGTGGATTGAGCTGCTGCTGCTGACCTATGAACTGAACTGCTGATTTCCAGACAACACAGATGGGAGTTGATCCAAAGAACCTTTCTAAACAGGTCCACCTCCCCTGTATCCTTTCTTTTCCACTACCTTTGGTGGGTGGTGGGATAAAAGGAAGGTTAAAACATTTAACAGCCACCATTAAAAATAGGTTTTGAAAACTTAAAATTATATTGATTGCTTTGCATGAGAAACAGTGAAAGCAGAAACCACGTTTTAAAAACATGTCATGTAACAATATTTATTTTTAAAAGATTGTTTTATTTGTTTTTAAAGGTCCTTTTATTATTTTTAGTATGTGTGTGTGTGTGTGTGTGTGTGTGTGTGTGTGTGTGTGTGTGTGACAGCATATTTGAGTGCAGAGTCCAGAGGCATTGGTTCCTTGGAACTGGAGTGGCTGATGGGTGAGAGATGCCTGATACAGGTGCTGTCAAATGAATAACTGAGGTCTTCTGTGGTGCAGTGAGTGCCTTCAACTGCTAGGATATCTCTCCAGCCCCCCATCCCGTGTGTGTGTGTGTGTGTGTGTGTGTGTACTGTGCATATGATCCCAGGTGCTTATAGAAGTCAAAGGCATCAGTCTTCCCTAGAGCTGTAGTTACTGGTGTTTGTGAGCCACTGGACAGAGGTGCTAGGAACTAAATTTGCATCCTCTGCAAGAGCCGTGTGTGTTATTCATTGAAGAGCCATCTCTTTGCCCATATAATGATATTTTTTAAAAGGCTTAGTAAATAAAATGTCATAAAACAAAAAAAAGTACTTCACATCAACTGGGAAACTTTCATTCTGTGTCACATTATTCTAAAGATTTCCATAGCTATTCATAATTAAATATTGATCTTTCTGTTTTTTAGAATAACAATAAACACTAGCTATGGGAGTCCATGAAGTGTGCTATTTTGAGTTCATAATTTACACTTAAAGACTTTCAAGACCCCTTTCCCTCTGTTTTATTCAATACCTACAAACATCTTGAGAATGTTCTATAGAACAGCAGCTGATAAAGTGCTCATCAGTTTTATAATAGAATCATAATTGGAAACTGTAGAGTCATAGTCATCCAGGGGCTCTTTGAGCCATCTTGACCTCAACAATAGCCACTTTTCTGTTCTTTCCTTTTCTTCTGCTATTAGCAAAGGCATTAAGCATCTCACCAGTTGCTCTACTATTGAAGTGACTTCTAACTGAAGAGGTCCAGTTAAAATTTCAATGGGAATGGTGGTTTTGAATGATCACAGCCTTACCCATGGAGAGGAAAGGCAATGAAAGGTACTTGAAAAGATTGTTTAAGAGTGTTCTGACAGATTAGTCATGCTTCAGTGCTACTGGAAGGCATGTTATTAGATGATTGGCATTACAAACATATAAATAAAAAGATATGAATTATTGGATAATCAATGAAATGAAAAGTACATCTCTGCCTGTCAAATGATAATGTGTGTAAATTAGAATCAGCATGGGAATAATGTATGAATTTTCAGACTGGTAGAGGCTTTTGAAAATAGCTAAATGAAATTTAGGGTGATAAAACAGCAACAATCACAACAACACACATATTTAACTTTTACAAGCATTTTTGATGTCTTTATCATGTCAATTGTTAGAATGCTTGAGTTGGAAGTTAATTTACAGTAGTGCAGATTGGTCAATAAGAACTAAATCTAAACTCTGAGACACTTGCAAACTGGTGGGTGTTCTTGAAGCTCCATATAGACACATTCAACTATTTGTCTATAGATACTTTTTCTTTTATGAAGAAGTCACTGATTTGCACAGGAGCAGTAGCCAGTCAGAACCGAGCACTGAGTGATACATGGGGGTGGATATTCAAGCTACAGCAGAAGCAACTCACAAGTGTAGAGAACTCATCTTCATCTTTGATTGAAATAAAATATGAAACAAAACCTCAAAGCTCATGGAGAAGGAACTGTGTAAATGTATCAATATGGATAAGTAGTCACTCTTAGCCAAACTGTTCATCGAAAGCAGATATGTGAAGAAAAATGCATTCCATTAATTGGAAAGAAAGGAGAAATAGTGAACAGTACAGAACAAATGACCAAATATAACTCTCCTCTTTCTGCTTAGAAAGATGCAGGAGACTAGGAAGCTTCTGAAAAGACACTTAAAAAATGGTTAATTATTCACAAGGACTAGGAATGTGCACCTGTTTACTTAGAAAGGGGGAAACAGATATAAGACTTATTTGTTTAACAATCTTGTAGTGTGCCATTACAATAATATTGAGATTAGACAAGGGAGTGATGGATACTGAAGGAACTGTCTAGGTAGGTAATACCACCCATTGCTTTTCTGCACCTTGTTCCAAATTTCCACAGATCTTCACGTTTATTTTCTCATTGTAGAGAGGTGACAATGGATTTCCAGAGAGTTTGAAAGGCTGTTTAATATTATGAATCGAATGTATCACCTAGCAGGGGTTAACCACACCTAATCCTATGACTCCATTGTACTTAAAGATAAAAATCATAGCTTTTCCTTTACTTATGATCTGAAATGCTAGCTCACTGTTGTTCTAAAAAAAAAAAAATCAGGCTTGGAGATGGCTCAGTGGTTAAAAGTACTGATTTTTGAGCATGAAGCTGTGACCTGGGATTCCCAACATCCACATATAAAAACAGTGCAGTTGCATGCCTATTACCCCAGAGCTGGGAGAAGCAGACAGTTAGTCAGTGTAGCCCAAGTCACTCCCAAAACGATATAGATTATGGGCCCTAGGTTCCCTCTCAGCAGTTGAGGGTGTCCTACTGTTGAAGAAAGGGCACATTTAAGACATATGATTCTGGATTTGATAAGGAAGCATTTTTCCCTCACTACCTAGCTTCTACGGTTCCAGAAAATCCTACACAAGCTACCAAAGGAGGGAAGCAATTACATAGTCCTACTCAGTTGCAACACTTATGAACCAAGACAATTTCTAGTATGATAAGATATACATAAAGGTGCAATAAATGGAATTCACATGTTGGTGGCAACCAACAGCTCTCTAATTGGACCTAAGGCCTACGTTCAGGATGGAAATCATGTCTGGCATTCAAAAAAGGACCAGCTCCCCAGGTGCTGGTGAGGACATGGTCCTAGAAAAGAATCTACTACTACCACTTTGCTAGAGCTGCAGAATTTCTTACTACCTTGTAGTTGCCACCCCTTATCAGAGAAGTCTCATAGTATCACAGAAAATCTCAATGCATTGATCAACAGATTGTGGGGACCTCAGCTCCAATGGCTACATCTGCATCACAGTTTCTGCATTTATAGCTCAGGGAACATCATGGAACAGGAAGCAGAAAGATTGTAAGAGCCAGAGGATCAGGAAGTCATCTGTGGAACATTGTCTCCTAGAAATGGCTGCATAAATGAGTCCAGAACAATGGCAACATCAATGGAGATATTAACACGAAAGGAGGAAAATTTCATGAGTCCCATCCCTAGCCAAAGAACTACAGAAAACTAATGACTGCTGGGAAAAGGAGAATTAGTCTCTCCCAGAGATGAGTACCCATATTTGTTGTCTAATCTATATCAATATCCACACAAAGGACAAAAAGAGATTTCACAGGGTGTATTAATTTGTACATGCAAATATATGCACACACATATAATAATCAAAGACAAGGGCTATCAGCCATTCAAAAATTAATTGACAAGTGCATAATATATATGGCTTATAAAAATTAGAAAAAGTCTTATCTTTTGTTTTTACAGTTAAGATTTAGTGTATCCACATGGTATGCACTCACTGATAAATGGATATTAGCCCAAAAGTTCGGAATACCCAAAATACAATTCACAGACCACATCAAGCTCAAGAAGAAGGAAGACCAAAGTGTGGATGCTTCGGTCCTTCTTAGAAGGGGGGAACAAAATACTCATGGGAGACAAAGTGTGGAGCAGAGACTGAAGGAAAGGCCATCCAGAGACTGCCCCACCTGGGGATCCATCCCACATACCAACACCAAACCCAGACACTGTTGTAGGTGCCAAGAAGTGCTTGTTGACAGGAGCCTGATATAGCTGTCTCCTGAGAGTCTCTGCCAGAGCCTGACAAATACAGAGGCAGATGGTCGCAGCCAACCACTGAACTGAGCACGGGGTCCCCAATGGAGGAGTTAGGAGCTGAAGGGGTTTGCAACCCCATAGAAAGAACAACAATATCAACCAACCAGACCCCCCAGAGCTCCCAGGGACTAAACCACAAACTAAGGAGTACACATGGAGGAACCCATGGCTCCAGCCAAACATGCAGCAGAGGATGGCCTTGTCAGGATTCAATGGGAGGAGAGGCCCTTGGTCCGATTAAGGCTTGATGCCCCACAGTAGGGGAATTCGAGGGTGGGGAGGCAGGAATGGGTGGGTGGGAGAACGCCCTCATAGAGCAGGGGGTTGGAGGATGGGATAGGGAGTTTTGGGGGGGGGGAAGAAACCAGGAAAAGGGATAGATAACATTTGAAATGTAAAGAAAGAAAATATCCAATAATAAAAAAAAAAGACTTAGTGTATCTCTGGATAAATTGTACCAATGTTGGACCTTATTCTATATCTGAATTTCCACTGGTACAGGGGCAAAGTATGTAGGATTCTTATATACAACAGAGGAGGCTTTGCCAACTCAAGTGAACAGTGGCTTGGAAGGTTAGGTTCTTGGAAAACCAATAGCCATGAAATCCACCCCAGGCCGCTGGCTTCCAGGTCATTTGTTTCATGAACTTGAAGAACCTGAAGAGTTTCTCAGATAACCAGCAGGATGGGATTTAGAAAGGATTTTATTATATGTTCATAGGCACAACTTTAAGAAGCAGCAGAATTCCCATTTATCAAAAGCAAGTCCAAAGGAATGGGCTACCACTGAGGGTTGTCTAGGAACTCATATAGTTTTTCTGTGTTGAGGCAAGGAAGATGAGCTGATCAGTCCAGATTTTCTACCAATGAAGCTCCCATATGCCTCCTTCCTAAGTATTGCTACTGTAGTTTTGGTCACAGCCCCATTGGACAACTTTCAGGCAATGGAATAAAAAGGAAGCTGAATAAAGGGAATGATAACAAGAAATCCAACCAGGAAGGAAAGCCTTTAAACACTTCTGGCATTTATGGCCTCCCGAGAAGACATAACCATTTATGGTTGTGACCAAGAATCAAAGTCCCTGTCTCTAAACTACCCACCAGGACTCATCACCGTGCTATATACACTATGTCGATTGGGGAGATTACAGGCATGTGGCAGAATGTCTCATTGGATTCAACACAAAATTTTTAAGGCAAAACAAAAAAAAATTGCTTTGATTAGTTAAGTCACACTGTTGAAACTGTTTTGATTTCTGCCAACAACATCACTTATGGAAGAAAGGGAAGATGTGATAGCTGTTGATTTCTTTGTCTTAGTCTCTGATAGTTTACTATATCTCTTTGATTCTTTTATTCTAGGCTTTGGATAAATGTGACAATTAATGGGTAGTAAATCAGAAAAAAAAAATCCAACCATATAATGAAAAAAAGGAAAAGAGATCATCTCCATAATAATAAAGACATTTTAGAAAAACAGAGAAATCTTCTACATGCAAAATTAGAATCCTTTGGATGAATTTACATGAAAAAGGTGGGATTGCCTCAGGAAATTCTAAGCACTTGAACTGTATTTTTTTTTTTTTTTTAATTAGTCAAACCAGCCTAAGTACAAAAAGGTAGCCATATTAGTGAAGCCTTAAAAATATGTCTGTAGAATTATAGCCTTAAATACATCATATGAACATCTAATATAGGCATGCCATTAAAGTAGAAATGGTGTACTTAGAAAACAACAGCAACAACAACACGATGTCACACATTGAGGAAGATGCACAGCTTAAAATAGTAGGCGGTGGAATGTGATGCCTGTGGAATATTATGTTGTTTTTGTTTTTTCTTCAGATGCTGCTATGGTGCTGAGTCCTGCATGGCCTTGGAAGGGACAGCATAACATGGTTTCCCACCCCTGGAATAGAGCCAGCAGATTGTGGGCCTCCACCAGTGTTGATGGTTGCTGGCTGTGAGGCTTGTTTATATAATAATGTATATATTTTGTATATATGTTCTTCCTTTGGGAAATATTCTCCCTGCCAAGGTTAATGACTCCATGCTAATTAGAAACAGCATGAGTCCAGGGAGTGAGGGTGTGTTTATGTCCATAGCAAAATGGTAAACACTGTGACCTTAGGTATAGCCCTTAAGGATGTGGTAAAGAACTTTGAAAACATGAGTTCAAGAATATATAATTTCTCAACTATGCAAAATATAAGGATGCGATATGAATTATATGAGGGACTTCACGGACATAAAACAACAAAGGCAGCTGCATTAATAAGCCAGCTTGTCAGAAAGATAAAAAGGCAGGCAGATTCCTGAGTTCAAGGTCAGCCTGGGACAGAGCAAGTTTAGGTCCCCACATGATGGCAATGGTAGTTTCAGGATGGAATCCCACCTAGCTAGCTTATTGTCTGTGAATTGTCTGCCAGAGATAGACATGTCTCTGAATTCATTTGCAATGTTTAAAAAAAAAATGTACTTGCTATCTCTTTCTAAGAATCAAGAGGCTAATGTTGTAAAATGCTGATCTGTAGGATAATCAAAAGGGAACCTAGAACAAATGACTAAATTGTTATAAATAAAAGACTGGGTTTTGGTGAGAGAGAGAGAAAGAGAGAGAGAGAGAGAGAGAGAGAGAGAGAGAGAGAGAGGGGGGGGGGGAGGGGAGGGGGGAGAGAGAGAGGTATCCAGAGAGAACTGCTTGGAAATCTAACACAGCTCTTTAAGAAGTTTTTTTTTATTATTAACAATTTTATTAAGAGAGAGGAGTGTATCCCCAATAATGCAGGATGACATGGCAAAGGAGACATAGGCAAGTAATAAATCTAAACAAAATTTATACATGTAGTTTCTATATTTTGAGCTCTATGTTGACATGTTGAATATTTTTGTTGCTTTTTTTTACTTTATTTCATTTTATTTATTTATTTATTTATTTATTTAATTTTAATTTCTGATACTTTATTTACATTTCAAATGTTTTCTCCTTTCCAGATCTCCCCCTTTGGTAACCCCCTATCCCATCTCCCCTCCCCCTGCCTCTGGGTATTCCCCCACCACCCCCATCTTCTCTCCCTGGCATTCCCTAAACTGGGGCATCTAACACCCTCAGGCCCAAGGGCCTCTCTTCCCACTGATGGCCAACAAGGCCCTCTTCTGCCACATTTTTCTAACAGGATTTCTGACTTTGGTTGAAAAATTCAAGATTTTTTTTTTCAGCTTTTCTGACTTTGGTTGGAAAACCCATGAGGTATCCAGAGAGCTAGCAGAAAGCTGTCTCTAGCAGAGAACTGTCAGGAGCAGAAAGCTATCTTGAACAGACTGGAGAGCCAAGAGCTATATACAGAGCTGTTTGTAGAGCCATCTTGGGCAAAATGCAGGGCTGTCGGCTTGTACCTTGTGATTGACTTCCAGTCATTTCTTTTGCTGCCCTCAAACACCCTTTACGTAGGACCCCTGACGAAGCCATGGCTGGCCCTTGGCACTATGAAACTATAGGTTAGAGTTATCTAAATCACTGTTGTGTGACTTTTCCTTGCGAGATGTAAACAGATGTCTATTCACCAAAGATAGGACACCAGTGATAGAGCAAAGAAGAAATTCTATGTAACTCTAGCTGAGTGAGCCAGGAAGGTTATTGGGATTTACTTACAGGACCACAGGTGAAGGGTTGCTTATAGGAGCACAGGTAATTTGTTCAAATGAATTGATTGGCTTCATGGATGTAAAATCCCATCATTGAAAATCCCACCCACATAGGTGACAAGTCACAAAACCCACTTCTCTGCAGCTCTCTGCGATTTTCAAGGGAGCACAGATGGTAGGAGAGTCTCCTCCTCCTTTCAGTTGTTGCTGTTGATATAACTGTAGGGAGGGACCTTGGGCCTTCTAAGTTTCATTTCCTTCCTGGGCCTTGTATGTTTATTTACTTCTGGAGCTTTATGAACTTCTTTTCACCTTCCTCCAGGAGAGAATGTTTCAATTTAGAGGAATCACGCATACAACTGTGCCTGGGTTACAAAAAGGTTACAGGAGAGGTGACAGTGACAAAGTTTTGAAGACTAAACAAACTTTGGCTGAATGGAGGTGGGAACAAGCATGCAAGCTTGATGAATGATTATGTGAGATAAAGGGAGGAATCAAACACTGAGGGATGGCTGTCACAATTTTGTCATAGCCTTCCCAGACGGATGTGCTTTGAATTTTATCTTTTCTGTGTTAAAAACAGAGACTTGTAAGCATCTGTTTTTTTAAGAAATAATATTTTTCTGCACTCTTTGAGAATATTACATATGTATGCAATGGATTTTGATGCTATGCACGTCCTCATTTACCCCCTTTAGCTCCTCTTGTACCCCTCCTAAAATACCCTCTCCTAATTTTATGTCTTCTTCTTCCCCCTCCTCCTCTCCTCCATCTTTTCTTTCTTGTTGGTCCCAATGAGTGCTTTCCATTTGTACTTGGGTATGGTACCCACTGGAGCACAGATAACCTACCAGTGGTCGCACCTCCAAGGGAAAATGGCGCATCTGACCACAACGAGACTGTGATTTTTGATGTCTGGCGCAAATATTGCTTCTCTTTTTATACTGAGATTTCATCTCTGATGCTTAACTTTCCTCTGCTCATTCGTCCACTTCCCCCACTCTGCTGCAAATTAAAGTTCTAGACAATGTAATGTCAAGTTCATTTTTTTAGGAAAGAAAATAGAAATGTAGTATAAAATATATTCTTACATATAGTAAGACATCAGTGTGATACAGCATTTTAGATACTTTACTTGTATACTTAAAATATTTGCTTTTCTATGTCCACCCCAGTTCCCCAGTAATGTCATGGAGGCTTATTTATTTATGAATTAGTGCCTAGGCCTTAAGTTAGGCTTGTTCCCCAAGTAGCTCATAACTAAATTAACCCATTTATACTATTCTATGTCATGTGGCTGATTACCACTTTTCTGTGTCTTGGTGGCAAATCTCCCATGACCGACTCCTTCCCAGGATTCCTATCTCTTCTCAGACGTCCCTCCTATTCTCTTCTGCATTGCTATGCTCATTCAGCTCTTTGTTGACAGGTGATGATTTTACGAAGTGCACAAGAGATTATCCTTACATATATTGTCATTATTTTCTTAAAGCTTGATGCAATGTTAGAGCCTGTCTTTGTCCAATGGTATTAAGGATGGATCATTTAAAAAGAAAACATGTCTTTGTACTAATGGTTCTAGAGTATGGAGTTCTAAGATCAAGGTCCTTCCTGCTCTGATGAGGAGTCCTAATCTGCTTCCAAGATGGCATTTTGTATTCTCACATGGCAAGCTACTTGAACTCAGATTCCTGGTCCTCTAGAAGTTAGGTTGGTTCATGGATATTTGTCAAGCCAGTTTTCTCTTTTGCCCTTTCTGATAAAAGCCAGTTATGAATATTATCATATTTCTACTTTCTAATTAAATAGTATGGAATTTCAGATGCTTGCAAATATTTTACTTGTTGAGTTTTCTCTACAATAGGAAGATCACCCATTCCTGTTGGTTTTTTTTCTCTCAATTTCATTAATATTTGAATGTTTAACTGTAGCTAATTTGTCTTCATAAGATGTTATTTTGCTAATCTGAAGATTTCATTTTATTCATTAAATGGAAGAAATTCCTGTGCAGGAAATTCCTGAGCACATGTAGCATGAAAAGGTGTGGTATCAGCAAACCTGTGGGATGGCAACGAGGTTGTAATGACCAGATGACCAACCTGTAAAATGAACAGCAAGAAAGACAGAGCTAATGGGATGAGCAACAGATCTGGAGGAGGTGGGATGAGATAGTGCAGATAGTGGATAAGAGGCCACAGTGGGCACAGATGTAGCTAAGAAAAGGTGCTAGTACCAGCTGAGCACATGTAGTTTAATAAAGAACTTGTCTGGCCTTTGTTCCAGCTTCTTGGCATGGATTTCTTCACAGGAATATCTTGAATTATGATAATAGGTTGCTAACACCCTGGCAGTCTTATAACTTTGGAAGATCCCTGCTTACAGTAAGTCAAGGGAGAACAGAGGGTTGGGGTTGATCTTCACATGGTCATTGGTGATTGGGCTTAACCTTGTCTATGTAAATGGACATTTTATAACTTCTTTCCTTCCCCCTTTCCTCCCTCCCTCCCTCCCTCCTTCCCTCCCCTCCTCCCTCCTTCCCTCCCTCCCTCCCTCCCTTCCTTCCTTCCTCCCTCCCTCTCTCCCTTCCTTCCTTCCTTCCTTCCTTTATATCTTTCTTCCTTCCTCACTTCTTTCCTTTTTTTCCCATTCTTTGTGTGTGTGTGTGTGTGTGTGTGTGTGTGCGCGCACCATGGTGTTCACAGAAGGCAACTTCTAGAAGCTTGTTCTCTTTTTCAATCATGCAGGTTCCAGCAATTGGACTTAGCTTGGTAGCAAGTGTCTTTACCTGCTGAACCATCTCACTGGCCCCTCTGTAAATGAACTCTTTAGAAAATGTTATATTGAGAACTGAAAGCTATTTGGAGCTTCCTGGCTCGTAAACACAATAGGCTGCTAAAGATGTGATCTATACCATGATGTGGTAAATGTCTTTTTAGAACAAAGAAGCAATGTAGTTTATTCAGTGTCAGTACAAGTATGTACCTCTTATGACATTAATGTATCCTTTTCATGGCAATCCTATTTCATTCTACTGTCTCAATGTCTTAATGTCACAGCAATCCTATGGAATTTGTGGAGCCTTAGTATCAGAGCTCTATAGACATATAACATACCAAACAAAAATGTACCTTAGGGGAATAAAAAGGGTAAAATTTGTATATAAGGCAAAGCCCAACTGTTATGATGGAGATTCTATCTATCTATCTATCTATCTATCTATCTATCTATCTATCTATCTATCTGATCTATACCTATATACTTCTATGTTTATTTAGATTATATATTCATAAGTAATTCACATACTTCATATATAATTCATATAAATAAATATATAAATATATTTATATTCTCTTATATCTATAAATTATATATTATATATAAATGTATACATACACACATTATACACACACACACACACACACACACACACACACACATACATTTGGATAGGAACCACTGAGTCAATGCTGGCACAAATAAAGTTGCTTACTGTACTGGCTGGTTTTGTGTGTCAACTTGACACAAGCTGGAGTTGTCACAGAGAAAGGAGCCTCCCTTGAGGAAATGCCTCCATGAGATCCAGCTGTAAGGCATTTTCTCAATTAGTGATCAAGGGGGAAGGGCCCATTGTGGGTGGTGCCATCCCTGGACTGCTAGTCCTGGGTTCTATAAGAAAGCAAGCTGAGAAAGCCAGGGGCAACAAGCCAGTAAGTAACATCCCTTCATGGCCTTGGGATCAGCTCCTGCTTCCTGACCTGTTTGAGTTACAGTCCTGACTTCCTTTGGTGATGAACAGCAGCGTGGAAGTGTAAGCTCAATAAACCTTTCCTCCTCAACTTGCTTCTTGGTCTTGATGTTTGTGTAGGAATAGAAACCCTGACTGAGACAAATTGGTACCAGCATAGTGGGGTATTCCTGTGACAACCTGACTATGTTTTGGGGAGAACTGTGGAAGTACTTTGGAACTTTAGACTAGAAGAGCCATTCGGTGTTAAGAGCTCTGTGGGATGTTGTGTAGGAGCTTGGAAGATAATGTTGAGAACAGTACAGAAGATGGAGGCCTGGCTTGTGAAATTTCAGAAGGAATTTTAACGACTCTTATCAGGGCCATTGCTATTTTGATTGTGAAGGTTCTGTAGTTTTGGTTAGCTGCGATTAACAAGCTATCAGAACTACTAAAGCAAAACCTTTGCATTCCTGGGACTATTGATGCTGTTTAGCTGGAGCTAAGAAATTAGTGGTTATTAGGGAGAGACTGGTATCATTGAGGTGAAATCTTCTGGGAAGTGTTTTCTGACAGCACAAAGAGGTTGTGTTCTGGAGATAGCCAAGGTTGTACCTCGTGCTTCAGCTGGATTTGGTAGTGTATAAGAGTCACCCAGGTAGTACTGGTTTTGAAGGCATGAAGGGGTCATGAAGAACAGCTGAGGTTGGGCACTGTGAGAGGAAGGCCACTGGTGAAAGTGCAGCCTCAGCTGTAATTGATGGCCCAGGACTGAAGGAGTCATGCAAAGGAGTTGAGGCTTGGCACCATGAAGAGAGCCTATGAGAGGCTATTGGTGAAGCCTAGTTATAGTGAAAGACAGAAGTGTTTTGGAGATGCCAGTACTATGAGATGGCCACCAAGAACAGCAGCAGCAGTGGAGTACAGGCATCTGGAGCCTAGAAGACAAGGTGTGTGCTACAGAGGGCAGATCTGGAGAAGTGACCCAAGCCATTAGAGGAGCCCAGAAGATGGTGAGTGAATCCCAGACAATGGAGTGTTAGAGTTTGATTTTACTTTTGATTGTGACTGTGCCCTGATAGTTTTCCCTCTTGAAGGAAGAAAGTATTTTTAGTAGCGTCCACAGTTAATAGACTTTGAATTGTAAAAAGACTTTGAATTTTAAAAAGAGGTTGGATTTTTAAAGGGATTGAAATTTTAGTATGTAAGAGTTTGTAAAGACTGTGAAACTTTTAAAGTTATTTAGATCTGGGAGATGAATAAGAAAGTAAGGGGTGAGGCTTAATAGGGATGTGTTTGTGTGTCAAGTTGACAAGGGGCCAATTGTACTGGCTGGTTTTGTGTGTCGACTTGACACAGGCTGGAGTTATCACAGAAAAAGGAGCCTCCTTTGAGGAAATGCCTCCATGAGATCCAGCTGTAAGGCATTTTCTCAATTAGTGATCAATGGGGGAGGGCCCCTTGTGGGTGGTGCCATCCCTGGACTGGTAGTCCTGGGTCTGTAAGAAAGCAAGCTGAGAAAGCCAGGGGAGATAAGCCAGTAAGTAACATCCCTTCATGGCCTCTGCCTCAGCTCCTGTTTCCTGACCTGCTTGAGTTCCAGTCCTGGTTTCCTTTGGTAATGAACACTAATGTGGAAGTGTAAGCTGAATAAACCCTTTCCTCCCCAACTTGCTTCTTGGTCGTGATGTTTGTGCAGGGATAGAAACCCTGACTAATGAAAAGTCTCACTGTCCTATGTCCTTTTCAAAAAAAAAAAAAGATACTATACTGACTCTATGACACAAAACCCCAAACTGAACTCATTAATTTAAGTTTCTTCACTTGTTTTAGTGTATACAGAACTTGAAAGAGGAATGGGGGGGGGGGTGGAGACCTCTGCCTGGGCCACCAGTAGTCCATAGCCAACTAGCACCAGGAGAAAGCTACCCTCCCTGGAGCGTGGAAAAGCCATGAGTGGGGTTAAGGGGAGCAATACTGATCATCAAGACCTGCCCAGAACCGGCGGGATACAGGGCCTGAGGAGAACTCGGGGACAGGAAAACTCTGAACTTTCCGGTTTCCATCTGTGGGCAGAGACCTCTGCCTGGGCCACCAGGGGTCTGTGACTTGGGACCTCAGCCTGGGCCACAGAGCTCCAGGAGAGAGCTGGTATCCCAGGAGTGCTGACACACCTTTGAGCACAGACAAAACCACCACTTCTGTTCAAACTCACTGGATCAAGAGGGACCCTTACAGAGCCATCAGGGCATAGGAACCAAGGGACAGCTAGGGACAAGATACTTCTGATTTCTGTCTGCACCCCAGAACTGAACCTGTGCCACAACTCTCTAAACCCAAACACCTCTCAGAGAGAGCTGGTCTTCAAGGAGTACTGACACAGAGGCCTGTAGGAGGGGCAAGCCGCAACCAGACAGAGTAAGATCAGCTAACATCAGAGTTAACAAGATGGCAAAAGGCAAGGGTAAGAACATAAAGAACAGAAACCAAGAGTACTCGGCACCATCAGAACCCAGCTCTCCCACCACAGCAAGCCCTGGATACCCCAACACACCAGAAAAGCAAGACTCAGATTTTAAATCATTTCTAATGTTGATGATACAAGACTTTAGGAAAGAAATGAATAACACCCTTAAAGAAATACAAGAGAACAGAGATAAACAACTAGAAGCCTTTCAAGAGGAAACACAAAAATCCATTAAAGAATTACAGGAAAACACAATCAAATAGGCGGAATTACAAGAAAACACAATCAAACAGACAAAG
>CM052713.1:63774328-63794974 GCA_028551405.1 Uromys caudimaculatus | reverse complement strand
CATATACCCAGAAGATGCCCCAACATGTAATAAAGACACATGCTCCACTATGGTCATAGCAGCCATATTTATAATAGCCAGAAGCTGGAAACAACCCAGATGTCCCTCATCAGAGGAATTGATACAGAAAATGTGGTACATTTACACAATGGAGTATTACTCAGCTATTAAAAACAATGATTTAATGAAATTTGCAGGCAAATGGATGGAGCTTGAAAATATCATCCTGAGTGAGGTAACTCAGTAACAAAAGAATGAACATGGTATGTACTCACTGATGAGTGGATATTAGCCCAAACGTTTGGAATACCCAAGTTTCACTTTTCAATAACTGCTGGACTGAGAGTGAGGTCCCAGATGGAGGCATTGGAGAAGGGACTGAAGGAGCTGAGGGAGTCTGCAGCCCTATGGAGGGAGCAACAGTGTCAACTGGCCTGCCCCCCTAACTCCAGTCCTCCTGGAGGCTGGACCACCAACCAAAGAATACACATGGAGGGACCTATGGTTTGGACCACATATGTGTCAGAGGAGGGCCTTGTTGGCCATCAGGGGGAGGAGAGGCCCCAGTAAAGGGGAATGTCAAGGTGGGAATATGGGAGTGGGTGGGCGGGTGGGTGGGAGGTGGAATTCCCTCATAGAGGTGGGGGAGGGGGAGGGGATATGTGGTTTCCAAAGAGGAGACCTAGAAAGGGGGAAACATTGGAAATGTAAATAAAGTATCAAAAAAAAAAAAACCACACACACACACACACACAAGGACTATGAGAAAAACAAAACAAAACGAAACAAAACAAAACAAAACAAAAAAAAAAAAAAGAAAGAAAGAGGAATGGGGTTATCCTGGATGAATAGCCAGTGGTTGGCTGTGCGGATGACTTGGGTATCCCTGCTTCCAGTATTTGGTACTGGTTTCCAAGGTGAGTAGCTTAGTGCCTCCTGAGTCCCCAAACTGATGGGACTGAATGGTGATTTTGTACCATAGCTGAATTGTAGCACAGCAACTAGTATTAGACCCCTCAGATAGAACCCGGGTAGTATACTGCGATGAAGAAGTAACTTCTACAGGATAGAGAGGGGAATACTTTCAGCTGCTTTGTTGGCAAGACATAAGATGTCGAAGCTGGTGAAACATGGTAAATAAAGAAAAGAGAAATCTAAACATTAAAAAAATTAGTTTTCTATTATAGATTAAATAAGAAAACCCAGCACAGTGTGTCAGTATATGTCCATAATCTCAGCTCTTGGTAGGAAGCAGGAAAGTCATAGGTTTAAGGTTCTTCTTTGTCACATGGGTTCAAAGCAAACTGAGGATATACTGTGATCCTGTCACAAAAAGAAAACAAAAGTAATATAAAATGAATGCACCAAAAGTCAGTGAATCTCCCATTTCCTTCAGAACTATTACACTATGTCAATTAAGTAACATAAAAGCATGCTCTTGCATAGAAATTACCATTTCATTTCTTCCTCTTAATAGTGTCTAGTGTAATGTGCCAGTAGTAAAATTTACATGACTTGGAATTTGTTTAATTATAAAATCAATACTAAGGATGGATTTTAAGTAACAAGAACACTCCATGATTTACATACTTCCCCAGGTATTCCGCTGATAGCGGAGAGAGGAATAGATGTGTTTTCAGAATCCTAGCAGAATACCGAGAGCAGCTTCAGTCACCGGAGGGATTCCATTGCTCTGTACACCTGGAGCTACATACAGCAGAAGCTCCCAAGCTAATTGAAATAAGAAAATACTGAAATTGCTAGAGGTGAAGTGTCCAAATTGAACACTTAGCTGCCGAAATCATATCCGCCATGTTTGAAACTTTTTTCTAAATTTGTTTTTGTTTATATATAAAGGAGAAATACCAGCTGTCAAGACAGAAAAAAGAATAAGAAAAAATGAACATTATCAACTTCTTTGCTTCCACACAATTGTACAAGATGTGTAGAGACTGAAGAACATTTTATATTCCTTGTCATTAGCACAAAAGCCTCAGGCAGCACAGGAGAAAGGCATCTTTGTTGACTTTTGTGGGTAGGCCTGTGTCTCTATTTGTGAAAATGATTTGGAACAGATATCTAAGTTATTTTCTAGCAGACCAGGACTTATAAATTACTTCTCTATCCTTTATTTGCATCATGGAAAGTCTTCTCTGGAAACACCACCATCCCTTTAAAGTTTCACAAATGCTAGATGGAATTGCTGTCCATTCCAAGAGAAGTGTATTGGGTTGAATTCATGCAAAAGATACGGGAGCAGATAGGTGTGAGTAAGAAATATATCTATATATCTACATCATCTACATGTATTTCTTTATCTCCTTTAGCTATATAATATGCATAAATACATGTATATATATATACATATATATATTAGCTGAAGAAGTGTAATAGCTCTTAAAATGGTTGAAAAATAAATACAGAATTGTTCTGTGACTTTTCTGGGGAGATGTGAACAAATATTTAGTCACCTCAGATCAGGCGCTAATGACAGAAATCCTTCTCCCTAAGCCTAGCTTGCTAAGCCAATGAGGCGATGGGCTTTATGCACAAGGATACTGATGATTCCAAGACAGCCGGGTTATTGAAAATCTTGGTCCAGATCCAAGTTGCATTTCCAGAGCTCCCTGCCCAACTCGCAGGCAGCTCCGCTAGAGAGAGGGTCTAACTGCCTCAGAAATTGTCCACTGTTTTCACAACCTTGGCCAGGGCCTGGCAGATCGTGGAGATTTCCAAGTTTCCTGATCCTGCTCGAATTCACTGGTTTTTTTTCTTTTCTTTTCTTTTTTGTCTTTCAAGCTCTCCCCTCCCTCCAGAAGATACATTTCAGTTCGGAAGGAAAAAAAAAAACAAACCCAAAATGCCGCTAAGCTGTATTTTTTTTCACAAATTACTGGTTTCACCTAAGACCATTATTATATTAAAGGTTGAAAATGGCTACCTTATGATTATCTCATTCCTTTTTAATTGATATTGCAATCTTTGCCCAGGAAGGTCATCTTCCTGCTCCGGCTTTTGTTTGTCTCTCATGGCTAGATGAACTAGAGTTTTTAGTGTTATAATACATTATCATCATTATTTATTTTGATATTGAAATTCTCTGCAGTTGGTGTCTCATTCAATCCATCAGGGTCATTGTGGTGTAATTGTCCAGGCCACTACTGGTCTTTCTGTTATTATTTATGTTACTGAATTATGCACATAGAATTATATACATAGAATAGCAATATGCATTTATTTTAGTCTAGATGATTATTCAGAACACTTTGAGATTCATTGCATAATACACATCAGCGGAACATTCATTTGAGTGATTACTAGTCTGTAATTTGGATATGTTGCTTGGTTTGGGTATTCACTGTCAGCAGTGGGCACTTTGACTATTCTTTCTTTCTTTCTTTCTTTCTTTCTTTCTTTCTTTCTTTCTTTCTTTCTTTCTTTCTTTCTTTTTGGTTGTAAGAAATAAAGTTTCTAAGAACATTCATTGCCAAGTCTTTGTGTGAACATATTTTTAAATCTCTTGGACAAATATTTAGGAGTAGAATCGCTAGATCATATATTGTGTATATTTATTTTGCCTGCGTATGATGCTTTCCACAGAAGTTTTATTGTTTTGTATCTGCACCAGCAGCAGACAAAAGCTCTGGTCTCTCCATATCATATGCAGCACTTGGACAGTCATTTTGAATTGACCATTCTAGTATGTGTACAGTTGGATATTATTATGTGTTGCAGGATTTTCCCTGTCCAATTACATTTAGGGCAATAGGAACCTTGTGATTGGACAGAGAACAGGGAGGCGGAGCTAAGAGTTCCAGGGACAGAGAGCAAGTGTCTAGGGGAAGAGGGCGAAGGAAGATGTCAGTGGTTGTGAATCAGTTTGACTATGATCAGCCACAGGTTAGGATATCATAAAGGTTAGAATTTTGGGATAATTTGTCTAATCTAGGTGGGTAGCTTTTTATCATTATCAATTGGCTCTGAAATTATTGTATTAGCATTTTGTAAATTGTGATTCTATTTATACATAAATCTGAATGGTTAACTATATGCTTAAGAGTTTTAATTCTACCAGGTAATTGGGTGTTGAGATGGATGACTATGGGGTGGGCAGTTATTGCGTGGGCCTGGCAGCAGAGATCCGCCAAGGAACTCAGCTCTGGAGAGTTGGTGAGCCAAGAGAGTAAGATCACCCATCGGGAGCTCTGCGGCTGCCAGTTGTCAGCACTAGTGTAGACATGCAGGCTCGCTTTTTAAATATTTCCTGCAACAATTATGGTATTTATTTACCCCTCCAGCTAAAGTTATCAAGCATATTTTTATTATCCTTATTCTGTAGTGAAACTTTTTCAGTAAAATGCTTATCCAAGTTTCTTGTCTTTATTGGGTGGTTTGCTTTCTTCTATTAATGTTTAGAGTTCTTTATGTATTTTGGCACACTTCTACTATTATACATGTAGTTTGTCAATGTTTAAGTTTAGGATATGGGCTGTCTTTTCATTCCTCTAACGGTGGTTTTTCTTGCTAAAGTTTTTGTTAGCGTGTATAATTATATAAAGTAAAGACTTACATCACGACATTTACAGGCATGCATGCAGTTTCTTTTGATCATATGCGTTCCTTGCCCAACCTTTCTTGACTGCCTTCCCATTCTCCATTCCTCTTCCACATCTTTAGTGCCCCCAGCCCTGTTTTCATGTGCTTCTCCTCCATAGATTACAAATAAAAGAGAGTCATCTGATACTTTCCTTTGTGGGAGTGACTTATTTCATTTAACTTGATAACCTCTGGTTTTACTCATTTCCCCCAAATGGCATAAATGTATTCTTTTTTGATGAATAAAATTCCATTGCAAGTATATTCCATGCTTTCTTTACCCAGTCATCCACAGGTGGATATTTTGCCCGTTCTATAGTTTGGTGATTGTAATAGTGCACTTGGATTGTGTACTGTGAAGAATTGTGCCTGGAAGATATGAAAATTATATTTTTGGTTCTTTTTAGGTACTGTCTTACCAATTTCCATAATAGCTGAATAAATTGACTTTCCACCAACAATGGATGAAGCCCCACCCCAACCTTGTGCATCAGCACCTATATTTGTCCCTTGTGTTTTGGCAATAGCCAATCTAAGGAGATAAGGCTGGATCTCTGTGTAGGTTTGAGTACATTTCCCTAATGGCTGAGGATGTTGAAAATTATTTATGTATTTATTGATAATTTGTACACCTCCTTTTGAAAAGTACTTGTTCGATTTTACTGCCCACTGATTGATTGGGTTATTGTTTTCTTCTGTCAACTTTTTGAGTTTTAGTATGCATAGTTTGGATGATAATTTTCTGGGGAATACTTCTCTCTCATTCTGCATGTAGACTCTCACTGCTGATTGTTCTTCTGCAGTGCAAGCATTTTAATTTGATGCACTATTCCTGCTCTTTTGATGCCAATTCTTGCTCTTATTTTTGACCTGATTCCCATTCAGAAAATCTTTGCTTACATTAGACTTTGAAGTGTTACTTCTGTTTTCTTGTTGTGATTTCAAAGTTTCAGCTATTATATTAATGTCCTGGGTCTATTTTTGTTATTTTTTTTTTAGAGGCTGAGAGACATTGACCTTACAGGGGCTGTTTTTCAGTCAATGTATGTTCTGGAATTTTTGTCAGGAATCAGATGGTTGCACCTGCTTGGGCTTATTTTGGAATCTTTTATTTTTTGACATGTATGTCTCATGGAGTTTCTGTTACTATAGCTCGGCAGTGTGGTTTGAAAGCAGGGAACTTCTACACTGCTGAATTTATCATAATTCTTCTGGCTATTCAGGGTTGATTGTGTTTCCAGATAAATGTGAATATTCCTTTTCTGTTGATATGAAGAATGATTTATTGATATTTGTCTCTTACTTTTGTCTCCATGGTGCCTTTATAGGACTCTGCAGATTCATGAACAAGGACCCCTTTCTATCTTCTAATGTTTCTCTTAACTTTCTTCCTTCCTTTTTACTGATTATAATTTTCATTACAGAAGTCTTTATAAAATGATGAAGTTTATGTCAAAGCACTTGTTGCCTAATTTTCTGTATGCTGGAGTTTTTGTTTGTATATAAAATCTACTTTGTTTTTATGTTGATTTTTATATCCTAGTATATTTCTGAAGGTGTTTATTAAATCTAAAAGGATTCTTCAGGATCTTACAAGCATCACTGTTAGGGTCCAAAAACCACTGATAGAAGACTCCAGACTCAAATAATATGCAAAGGCAAGGAACGTTTATTTTGCAGAAATGACTAGTACACAGGGGTCAACCATTCATCAAAATGATGATGAATTGAGGTATTTGCAGGCCTCCTTTTATGCAGGGCTAGAGGAATATTTCAGAAGAATTAGGTAACCTGTGATATAATTGGTAGGGGTCAACACAGTGATATTAGTGCAATTTTGATTGGTTGGTATGTTAGTTTCTGTCCCGCGCGCTGTTTGGTCTTGCCAGCAAGAACCCACGCGGACACACGGATCCTTTTGCAGCAATGCGTTTATTGCATGATGAAAAGAGGAAAACCCCGGGGCCCCAGAATGGCGCTGCTTATATAGCCCTGAGGCAGCGTGTCCTCCACTGGTTGGCGCGCCCCGGGAGTGGGCGGTGATTAGTCATGTACACCCATAATGCGCAGGCGCTTCGGGCGAACCACCCCGCGCTATCCACAAGTTTCCTCAGAGTGACAGCGGAAGTCAGCGCCATCTTGTAATGGCGAATACTCTAACCGCTCCTTACAAGTTTCATTATATTTTGTGAAGAATTTCAGAGACCAGCTCAGCTCTGGCCCCATTATCTCTTCCAGCCAGGTGTGCAGAGGACTTTCTCAGGTTACTAGTTATCCTTCCTAGCTTAGGGTCATCATGGACTAAAGACCCATTGTTAGTGGCTCCCTCTGAGGAGCTCAGTTTGCTTCCCATGGAATTGAAAACATTTATTCCTAAGACTTTTGGACCTCTCATCACTATTTAAAATTCCCTCATATTACATCCTGACTAAAGTTTTCCCTCCCTTCCCTCCTCCGTTTCAGAAAAGAGCATGCCTCCCAGGGACATCAACCAAACCTGGCATAACAAGCTATAATAAGACCAGGAATATACCAATCACATCAAGGCTGAACAAGGCAATCAATCCAGTAGAGAGGAAGGGTTCCACAAGTAGGCAAAGTGTCAGGAACAACTCCTGCTCCCTCTGTTAGCATTTCCACAAGAATATCAAGCTACTCAACCATAACATATATGTAGAGGACCAAGTTAGAGTCCCACAAGTTCCCTGATCTCTCATGTTTTTTTGAGTCTAGATTAGTTGATTCTGTGGGTTGTGTTCTTGAGGTGTGCCCCTGACCCATCTGGTTCCTCTAGTCCCTCCTCCTCCTCCTCCTCAGCAGGATTCCTAGATGTGCCTGATGTTTGGCTGTATTTCTCTGCACCTGTCTCTTTGATGATGATTCTGTTAGGTTCTACTCCCAGCACATTCTTCATGCAGAACAAACTTTAGGTTGAAGGTTTTGTGGCTGAGTTGGTGTCAATCACTTCAGTTGAAGCCTTGCCTAGTTACAGAAAATAGATGCTTCAGGCTTCATGTCCTTTATTAATAAGAATCTTTCCTGGGCTTTTATTGCACTAGGTTTCCATCCACCCCTGATATGTTCCCAATTCCAGTAGTTTCTCCCAGCATTCCCCCCACCCCCACCTTCCTACCTGCTTCCCACCACGCCCAATCCCACTAGTTCCCAACCTGCTTGCAAAATCTATCCTAGTTCCCCTTTCTGAGGATATCCTGTGCCCCTCATTAAGCCCACATTTCCTCATAAACCTAAGAAACAGTTTATAAACTTTCCCCCAAACCTAGTATTTTGGTTAGGATTGTGTTGAAGTATAGCTAAGTTTGAGCAGAATTTTAATTTCAACAACATGGATTTTTCTGACCCAAGAATAAAATGCACTTATATTTCAGCCTTCTTTAAATTCTCATAACATTTAAAAAAGATAGTTCTTCTATATGTCAATCATATTTTGGTCATTATGATTTAAGCAGTTTATGTATTTTGATGCTCTTATTATAAATGATATTTCTGAAGAGTTCTATTCCTTTCTGTTTTATTAGATTTTTCTCCATTGAATGTAGGATGGTTTTACCTGGCAACATTCCACAGCTCAGCTGCATCATTAATTTCCAAAGCTTATTTATTAGTTATAGAAACTCATGCAGAAGGTCAAGTTGGTAGGAAGCAGCTTTTATTCTTCCTTCTTACCTAATTGGCATGGCTAGACACCCCGCTATAAGTATGAGTAGAACAATTTGATGTTCTGGCTAGGTTTTGTGAACTTGACCCAAACCTGGAATCTGGGTAGAGGAAACACTAACTGAGGAATTGTTAGGCCGCATGGCTCTTAGGCCTTTGGAACTGATTTTGGGAAGAATTGGAGACCTGTGCTAGTGATTTGACCCATACTCTTCCAATCCCTGTTTATTGGAGAATTCTAGTGAGATGGAGGAAGAGAAAAATTGTGATAGAAAAATGAACAGCAAGCACCATACACATGAGGTTTCAGATGGCAAGACTCCAGAAAGAACTGGATCTGGTTTAATTCATTTTGTATTCGTCTTGCCTGTTTCCTCAAAATTGAATGGGGTTGAATTTAAAAGTAATGGGTTAATTAATTTAGTGGGGGAAATTTCATGATTACATAATATTCAGGGTGTGGCATGGTTACTGTTGGTTGAGATTGGCTAGGTTTACAGTGAGAATCTCTCTCTCTCTCTCTCTCTCTCACACACACACACACACACACACACACAAAGCACAAAGGTGTAAAACACCATCAATTTGTGAAAGAAAGGAACCCAAGTGCATGGGGAGTGATTGACAGAGATTGTAACTGCTGAATGGGTTAGTGACAAGAAAGAGAAGCCAAATGGTTTGCATGGGGGAACAGTAGGACAGTCTACATATCTCAAGCACATTTCAGTGCTCAAGATACCACCCTTTATTGGATGCAAGGTGTAAGATTACAATGCCATTTGAAAGACTTTATTTTTAAAAGATAGGGTTCTAGGGTAGGTAACCCAGAAGGGGATGCCCAGGGAAATATTTTTTCTGAGTCAGTCACATGGTGCTTAGAGGGTACAGCAGCTGTGCCCAAATGGTCCTGGCAACTGTGTTGCCTATTTAAAGAATTATTTATTCGTTTAATGTATATGAGTACACTGTAGCTGTCTTCAGACACACTAGAAGAGGGCATTGGATCCCATTACAGATGGTTGTGAGCCACCACGTGGTTGCTGGGAATTGAATCAAGGACCTCGGGAAGAACAGTCAGTGCTCTTAACTGCTGAGTCATCTCTTCAGCTCCGATCTTACTGGATGCATATGGCTCTAGTCTGGCAGTTAGGCCAACGACGTGAGTTATGGGGTCACAGAGGCTTCTTTCAAATTGTTGGAGAAGAGCTCATGATAAGATAATGTGGAACAGGTTGGATTTACCACATGGAATCCTGGATGCAGTACTGTAGATGTGTTTTATCATTGCCTGTGTCCAATATTTCCTTGTTTTGCTCTAATACCTCTATTTTTAATGGAAATAGTTTCTACATGCCATTGTGTGTTAGAAGCACATGACTTGGTTTTTATTCTGTCATTATGATTTTAGTTAAGACATTACCCAGAGTTATGACAGATACACTAGACTCAGACTTTTGGACAATATTGGAACTATTAAGAGTCTTAGGGTGAGCTGGGAGGAGTGGAGGAAGGTGAAACAGTGGTCAGGAGGTATCATATGAGAGAAGAATGTATTCTCAATAAAAAAGAGGTTAATAGCTTGTTTCAGCTCAAAAATTACTGAATAATAAACCTAGATTTCTGAAAAAGGTCCAAAGATAGAAGTTGAATTAAACAAATTATAGATTGACATGAGCCTTTAAGGTCTAGAGACAGAATGCTATGGTTTGAATCTGAAATATCACTTGGAGGCTCCTGGTTTGAATATTACCTCCTCAGTTGCTGCTAGGCTTCCATGAAACTTTGAAAGTAGGTTGGTAGAAGAAGGCCCTTAACATTTATTTATACCTACTCCTAGTTACTTCCTCGTTCTTTACTTATTGATATTCTGTGATGTGAACAGCCTCCTCTACAATGTGCTTCTGCTTCCATAGACTGAGCTGCTCTGCCATACCTCCCTGCTATGGAAGACTGCCCCCATCCCATGAGAATCTTTGCATCATAGTGCTTTGTCAGTGCTATTCATTTAACTTTATATAGTGTATTAGTCAGGGTTCTTTAGAGGAACAAAAATTATTATCTATCTGTCATCTCTATCATCTATCTATTTATCTATCTAATCTACATACACATACATAAAGGAGATTTATTAGATTGGCTACAGGCTGTAGTTCAGCTGTTCCCACAATGTCTATCTTCCAGAAGAAAGTCCAAGAATTCAGTGTGTTTACTCCATGAGGCTGGATGTCCTAGCTGGTTTTGAGTATTTGCTGGAATCCTGAAGAAGTAGGCTCTAACGCTAGTGAAGAAATGGATTTGCTAGCCAGAATGAGAACAAGCAGGCAAAGAGAAGTTTCCTTCTTCTGTGTCCTTACATAGGCTGCCAGCCTAAGGTGTGGTTCTGTCTTAAAAGACCCAGGTTAAGTGTAGATCTTCCCAGGTCAAATGCTTTAAATTAAGGAAAATCCCTTGTCTTAGTCAGAGTTTCTATTCCTGCACAAACATTGTGACCAAGACGCAAGTTGGGGAGGAAAGGGTTTATTCGGCTTACACTTCCATGTTGCTGTTCATCACTAAAGGAAGTCAGGACTGGAGGTCAAGCAGGTCAGGAAGCAGGAGCAGATGCAGAGGCCATGGAGGGATGTTACTGGCTTGCTTCTCCTGACTTGTTCATCTTGCTCTCTTATAGAACTCACGACTACCAGCCCACAGATGACACCACCCACAAGGGACTGAGCCCTCCTCCCTTGATCACTAATTGAGAAAATGTCTTACCGCTGGATCTCATGGAGGCATTTCCCCAACTGAAGCTCCTTTCTCTGTGATAACTCCAGCTTGTGTCAGGTTGACACACAAAACTAGCCGGTACATCCCTCATGGGTGTACATAGCCTCTTTGCTTTTAGTTAATTCTGTATGTAGTCAAATTGACAACCAAGAATAGATATCACACACGTCATTTGTCCTTTGTGTATATATTGTGGTTTCTGGTTTTGTGTTTTTATAGGATTGCTGTGGGTATGAATGTGTGTGTCTCTCAGTATACACGTGTTTCTTAATTTTTCTTTGTTTCTTTTTCTTTGGTTTGTTTGTTTTGTCCTATTCTGGTTTGTTTGTTTGACTTCAACTCCTCTTCTTTTCTTCTTCTTCTTCTATTATTATTATTATGAAGTTGATGATGATGATGATGATGCTAGATGTCTGTTTATATTCTTATGATAGAAAGAAGGAAGGTATGTATTTGGTAGATGAGAAAAAGGGGACGATCTGGTAGGAACTGGGGGAGGGGGAAATCATATGATTTTTTCATATAAAAATTTACTTCTAATAAAAAGATTAAAAATGTAGATATAATTTGGAATTTAATAGTTTGTAATTCTTTAAAACATTCCTCTGATATTACCTGAATTTACTCTCTTTTTGTTGCTCAGTAAGTTTAGCTCTGGTTTTTTTTTTTTAATAGGAAAAATATACTAAAAACTGGAAAGTTTCAGATGTAAATTTGAGGGCCTGAAGGGATGTCTCAAAGGTTAGGAGCACTTGATGTTCATGAAGAGGACCCAAGTTTGGTTCCAGCACCCACGTCTTTTGTCTTCCACTCCAGGAACTCCAATGCCCTCTTCTGCCCTCTACCTTCACACACTTATGTCTACACACACAAAACAAACAAACAAACGAACAGAATAAAATAAATCTTCAAATGTGAACTTGAAATGTTCCCTTTTTTGGAATATCATGTGCTGGAGTTCTTTTTTTTTTAAAGTAAGTTTTATCTAATTATTTTAACCCAGATCAAATATTTGCATTATTACAGTGTGATATTGTTTATTCTTTTCAGGACCATTCTGATCACATTTTAGAGCATTAGGACTTCCGGAAGGAGCTGCACACCCATGGAGATTAGTTATGCAGTGTAGGTCTCCCATGTCTAATATCCTTTTTCTTCCTTGTAGCCCACCTGATGTATAATGAGTCAATAATGACTTCAAGAGCTAAGATATTAGAATAGTGGGAATTTGAGACTCTTAAAAATCGAATCAGTTTGAGTTTAATTTTGCAAGTTTGATCTTTCATGAAGTGTTTAAACCTTCCTTTGATGTGGTTCTTCATTAGAAATTTCTAGACCTGCATTGAGAGCCTAAGTAGATTTAGAAACTTGTCTTCTGGCAGCAATTTGGGTTGTTTTCACTGAAGTGATACTACATCATTGTTACCTTTGTGGGTATTTTTATTAGCTTTTGCCAGGTACCAGAAGATACATCCCTTTCACCATTTGTGATAATGTATTCTTACTATGCAGGTGACTTTACCCCCTCTAATTCTCACTCTAATTTAGAGGATTTAAATCTCTTTTGTTAAGTTATTATTGTGAGAACTAACTCCTGCATTCTTTGTGAACCTACTTATAGAAAAAGGAGATTTTATTTCTCCTTTTAATTAAAAAAAAATACAACTGGTCTTTCAGAATGAATCCGACCCTAATTTAATGTTATAATAAAGGGGAGGTGCCGTGGAGAGAGATTTCCATGTTCCTAAAATTATACTGAGATACAAAAAGCAAATCCCATCTGTCCTGAGTCTGTGTTTAATGAAATGTTGTGAGGGCAAGAGAGAGTAGAGAGTCCGAACAAAGAGAGTACATGTGGGGTGGAGTTGTTTCTTTAGAATGACGAGTTTGTTGGCTTAGCTAGCAGGAGGGATCGAGCCATAAACTGAAATAAAGGAACATTATAACCGGTAAGAAGCAGAGCTTATACAAGCTTATACACTTTAAGTCTGGGAGATATAGTTGTTGCTCTGGCTGGAAAGTTTCTGTTCCCTTCTTTTTACTAAACCAGGGGAACTGTATTGACATGCACCCAGATGCATGCTTTGCAGCCTTTCACAGCGACTCTCCCTAACACTGCAAATTCTTGGCTACTTTCCAGTCTAAGGAGAGGTTAGCCAAAGACTAAAGATTTACTCGGACCACCCAAATGATCAGACTCCACCTTTCTTCTGAATCTCTGCCACCAGGGTACAAATAGAGAAAACTCGTGGTGGGGGGACGATGTGGAAGGCAGATGGCAGAGAGAAAGAAGAAAGAGACAGAAAAGAAAACGCAACTTTTAATCAGAGGAAATTAAATTCTCCTTGCTTTCTTTCTGTTGCCCTGGAGTATGAAAGATACAAACCGGCTACATCAATCACTCCCCAACACAGACCTTTTTGTTTGCTGCTTTGAGCCAGAAGCATACATTGTGATTTTTCTGTACACTGCAATGGGCATTGCTGTTTTGCTTTTTTTCTTAAATTTCAGATGAAAGCCTTTGCGTTCTAGCTCTGAATCTGGACAGTGACATTTTACATGGTGGGGAATGATAAAAATCTGTTCTCTGGCATCTTAAAGTTTTATGGAAGATTCTCACTTATTTTAATAGATCTGTCCTGTTTGGAGATGTTTGGACCTTGCTGAGCTCTGACTGTTTTGAGATGCTTTAAAGACTCCCTTAGGCATTTCTCACCATGATTCACGACACTGTAATTTCTGCTATCAGAAGATATTTTTAAATCATTGTTTTTATTGTATATATTTACAGGGTAGAGTATAATAATTTGATAGATGAATATATTATATAACGATCAAATCGATGGTTAATCTTTCCATCTCTTTAAACATTAATAAGATGAAGAAGAACATGTAGTAGTTGTATATTCTTTATGTTCTTGCTCAGTTCGTATGAACCTGAGGTAGGAGACTGTAGGCACAGTCCAGCTCTGGTGGCATGGCGCCTTATTTCTCCCCTCTTGGAGGGGCAGCATCATCAACCTTTCTCCCGAGGGTAATTTGGGGGTTGGACACTTTATGATCAAAAGAGATATTAACAAAGCAAGCTTAAGCCAGAATTTGACTCAAATTAATTCAAGGCTAGTCTGCCCTTAAAGTGACCTGCCAGGGGAAAACATGTATCTACTATCTCATGAGTAAACATGATAGGCTTTACAGATGCTTAGAATTATGGGATGAGAGCGCCATGTGCAGATGGTCCAAAGTTTTATCAGCCTATCTATCCATCAGGGTAAGGATCTCTCCTGTTTTTTTACCCTGGGAATGGGCTGCTCTATCTTTAACTGATACAAAGCGCTTGGAAAAGAACTCTGAGATCTAAACATGAGTTTGCTGAGTCTGGACTGCACCCCCTTTTACTCACTCTTTCAATAGATCTATACTTTTATTATTGATCCTTGGTATATTTCCCCAATTCATCGAGACAAGAAACCTGATATGGCACAATGGAACTCTCCAAGACCCTCTAGGACAACAGGTCCCTTCTACAATGCTTTTTCAAAGTTAGATATGGATGAATTAGAGATGAGGAATAGTCCCGTGTTTTGTGTAGTAACTCAGCATCCTTTTTTTTTTTTTTTGAATTTTTTCTTTTTTTTCCTTTTTTTTTTTTTTTATTATTTTTGATACTTTATTTACATTTCCAATGTTTCCCCTTTTCTAGGTCTCCTCTTTGGAAACCACCTATCCCTTCCACCTCCCCGCCTCTATGAGGGAATTCCACCTCCCACCCACCCGCTCACCCATTCCTATATTCCCACCTTGACATTCCCCTTTGCTGGGGCCTGTAATGCCCTCAGGCCCAAAGTCCTCTCCTTTCTCTGATGGCCAACGAAGCCCTCCTCTGCTACATATGTGGTCCGAACCATGGGTCCATAGATGTGTATTCTTTGGTTGGTGGTCCGAACTCCAGGATGACCGGGGTGGGGGTGGGGGTCAGGCCCGTTGACGCTGTTGCTCCATCCTTGGGGCTGCAAACTCCCTCAGCTCCTTCAGACCTTTCTCCAGCTCCTCCATCTGGGACCTCACTCTCAGTCCAGCGGTTACTATAACTCAGCATCCTTTTTATCATTAGCTATGAAGTACAGGATGTGTATCGTTCTGCTTCATAGCATCAAACTATTCCAGAAGATCAAGGAAGAGCAGCATTAATAAGAGATAAAAGGAAGCAATTGAGTAAGAGGCAATGTGAAGAAAGGATGATGGGACTTCTGAATGAAAGGAATGCTGGGAAGACAGATGCCAGTGTGAAGACTTGGGAAAGTGAACTGGACTCATTGAGCTATTGAAGGCCTTTGCTCTCCAGTGTCATGGTAGAGGAATGGTGGCAGGTGGCAAGACTAAAGCAAACAGGAAGAAGCTGATGATAGTGATGTGTACTGCACATAGGTCTCCTGCAGTTCCTATGAGTGCCTGGGCTGAGCTGCCATGTGTGTAGAAATTGGCTTATTCCCTCCTTGTGACTATTGCTCATTTCATATAAACATTCTCTTAGTGGTTTAAAAATTTCTGGAAGCAATTATGTTTCTTAGAAGTAACTGTGTGCTTTCCAGTCAAGATGCTATAAAAAAAGTTACCATGCTTAAAGTTAGAAATTTACTGTGACCTTAAGATTCTTAGGAAGAAATCATCATCAGTGTCACTTGCACGCATGCAAATAGCTGTTTACTTATATAAACATTTGCATGCATACATTTTATCTCCTCAAAGTTTTGGATGCTCAAATTTGAACATCTTTAAAATGTCCAGTATGGCTTAGGACACTCTCCCTAAATTTGTTTCAATATCCATAACTTGGAGAATTGAGAAAAATTTTATTCTTTTCCAACACGACAGGTTTCAAGGATCCTCTGTGTATAAGGAGGCTTTCAGAAATCCATATAGAAACTCACTTCTTTAGATATTCACTGCTTTAAAAAGTTTCATCTTACAACTTCACGGTTAAGTTCAACATTTTAACACTCAGTTCATTGACCATGCAAATTCTTCGCCAGCATTTCGAAGTCAAATAGGGTGAGAGGGGAGAGCCTTTTCATATTCCAGGTTTAGTATTGAAGCACCAGATGGAAATAATTCTACAAAGAAAGAAAGAAATCTGTTAGGATAGTTTGGAGAGCTGCTCAGTTAAGCAGCCCGTCACTGGTTACAGGGCCAATTCCTCAGATGACTTATTTGAATTGCAGATACTCAAGTAGTGTACTAATTTAACTCAGGAAATGCTGAATTCAGATACATCTAAATTAAGATTTGTAATATTTCCTTAGTTTAAAAAAATGCACCTTTTGCCTTTCTGAGTGACTCTTTTTTATATATCTGAAGCCAAGAACATCAAGTCAGGCAAGTATAAAGGGAAAGAAAGAGTGCTTTGTAGATCAAGTTGGATAAATGAGAAAAAATTACACTCTTAATATCTACTGTTAACATGGACTATTCCATTTTAAGAGAACTGGAAGATTATTGGCAGGTATGTTTGTTGTGAAACTCCTTTGTCAGGGGCAGTTTATGGCATTTCATTTTTTGACAGATTAGAATAAATTAACAATTAAACAAGCTCACTGCGAAGCTTTTCAATGGGCAATTTAAAGCAAATTTGAACTGAAACAAAGGGCTATGAATTATTCTTGGAAATGCAGAGGGTGGCAGGGCTTTGGTAATAGACAACTGGGGAACCGGTGAGAGGCGAACCTGTAAATCCCAGAGGGGCCTCTTCATATCCATACCTGTGTTTTCTGGCAAAGTAAGTGTCAACATTTGCAACTGTCTGACAGAAAAATTATGCATTACATGGTGAGTTATAGATTTTGGATGAACTCCAGTTCAGATGCTTTGGTAAGAACTTGACATGATAAACAAAACACTTGCATTTCCAAGCTTCAGTTTCTTAAAGATAAGATGAAAGGAAAACAGCAGTAATACTATCATTAAGAGAGACTGTCAGACTGTCCACCTTCCTCTCTGCCACTGCTGAATGTTTCAAGCACAGGAATCGTGAGGGACTGCATTAGCCATTTGTTCTCCTGTCTATACAGTCTGTGGAGAGTTTGAAATAAATGAGGATGACTCTAATAGAAAACAGGAAGGACTTGTGCCTTGTTCACATATTTAGGGCTGAGAGAAAACATTCTCAGAGGAAACAAAAGGAACAAATGTTCATTGTTCAAATCCCTGACTTGGTCCCATCCTTTGTGTTGTATATTTCAGCAGAAAAATAGAAGGAAAGCTAGTGGAATTGGGAAAGTGCTTAAAAGTAGCAAAGAGAAACAGAAGAAACAGCAAAAACAGAGAGAATGCTACTTCTAAGTCATTGATAAGGTGGAGTTCTGGGCTCCTGGGAGGAAGGACATTACCTTGGGACACTTGCCGTCATCTCAGGCATTAAGTCTTTACCATCACTAATGTGCTTCTATACCATTAAATCAAGTTGTGCTTTGAGGGCAACTGCAACTATTTTTCACACTGCTGCTAAGGGGAGTAAGTTAAACTTCATACAAGCTCTCCCTGTGCCGCACACGTCATGGAGTTAAAAAAAAAGGAGCTGGGTAAATTTGCTCTCACAATTTACAGTTGCTTTAAAGAAGTGCAACTGAGATAGCCAAGGAGAGTGGATGAACATCCATGAATCAAAAATCTTGTACACAAGTACCTGACCTCCACGTTGTTCTGCACACAAATCATGTCTGTCCCAACCTTGCTTTGTCTGTTCAATCAAATAAGGAGGTCTCTTCAAGCTCTGAAAAATTCATGTTTCTGTGTTTGCTTTTCTGGAGGAAGGTGAAATGTTCGTTCTTATTCAGGTACAGAGTAGTGTATCAGGATCAGGACTATAGACACCTGAATGCTTTCTTCCTCTTCTCCTTGTGTTTCTTACCTACATGGTCTGTAAAACTGTTGGAATCTGTGCTTGCAAACTTCACGGTTGGAAGGTATCAGTTGGACAACTGAGTTGATGGGATTTCACCTATTGATTTGATTACTCCTCATAGTCCTTCTGATGTCACAGCGATGCTTTTATAAAGCAGGTTGCAGAAGTGTCTGATTGACCGAGGGACTTTGTTTCTGAATTTTCAGAATGCTAAAAGTGAGTGATGGTGATTAAGGTAGGCATGGAAGAGCTGGGCCCATAATTTTTTTTTAAAAGTGTTTTCTGAGATCCACTTATCTAACTTTTCTTAGAGGCATGAGGTTCAAATTAAAAATTGAAAGAATTAGGTCATAATTCTGATCAAACACAAAATGGTCTGTTCTTTAGACTACTCATTATTTTATAGTAATCTGGATTAAATTTATGTAATTCTTCTTCATAGTATTAAAATAGTTGGATATTAAGGATAGAGTGTATGTTTTTAAAAAGGTTTTATTTATTTGTTTGTTTTTATGTAAATGAGTATACTGTCACTCTCTTCAGACACACCAGAAGAGGGCATCGGATCCTACTACAGACGGTTGTGAGCCACCATGTGTTTGCTGGGAATTGAACTCAGGACCTTTGAAAGAGCAGTCAGTGCTCTTAACCACTGAGCCATCTCTCCACCCCTAGAATGTACATCTTATTGTTGGCCTCCATCTTATACCTGGAAATAGCTAGAGCATAGTGAAATAGCTGTTAAGCTGTAGTTGCACCATAAAAGTGCATTTCCAGCTTCTTTTTTAAAAAGTTATTTATTCTTTCACAATTTCATATGTACATTATGTATTTTAAATATATTTCTCCCATTATTCTTTTATTAACCCTTTCTCCTCCCACAGAATCCCATCTTCCACACAAGTTCTCCCCTACTCTCATGTCTACTTTTGTTTCCCCACTGTATTTGAATAAGGTTTCTTGTGTAAGCATGGAGCATGTGTGTTTTACATACTAGAGTCTGGGCAACTTCATTCTTAGCCAAGCAGATAATCATTTGCTTCATATGTTTGGATCTCATGTATCCCAGGCTGTCTTCAAATTCACTATGTATTTGTTTGATCTTAAACTTCTAATCTCCTGCTTCTACCTCCTGTGTGTTGACATTGTTGGCATGTGCTATAAATCATGCTTGATTTATATAGTAGTAGGAATCAAACAGAGGGCTTTCTGGTCTACCTCTCATTAGTTTTTCCTAACCTATTAAATTTCTTTGGCACTCAGTGGAAACCAAATGACCATGGATATAACAGTGTGTATGCACTCACAATTTGATTCAACTGAATTCTGTGTTTATAACTGTGCCCAAAGTGCATTCACTGATTATAGAACCTGTAGTAGATATTGACATATGAACTGTGCTTTCTCCCAAAGTTTTTTTGGGGGGCGTTCCTTTTATTTATGTCAAATTTAAAATTACCCTGACAGTTTTTATAAAATGGCAGCTGACTGATAGGGATTATATTCAATCCATTGATCAATTTTGGAAGTGTTTGTAACTTCACAATATTGTAATCCAATCTATGAGCATACAATGCTTTTCCATGTTTTTTTAATACTTAAAAGTGATTCATAGTAGATCTGATATGGGATTCTTTTTAAAGGTCTTACTAGTAGTATATTCTGTTCAATGCTGTGTAAGTGTATTTGCTTTCCTAACTTCTTTTTCAGATTATATATTGCTACTCTATAGAGATATGATTAATTTCATGTTGAACTTTAACTGTATTTGCTTACTTTCTTATAGTTTTCTTCATCAATTCCTTACAATTTCATAAAGATATTATCATCAGTAAATACAGATAGTTTTATATCTTCCATTTCTATATGAGTACTATTTATTTTTTCCCTTGCCATAGTGTTGAATAGAGGATATTATAACATTCCTTATTTTAGTAGGGAGTCAGTTGCTACAGTTAAGAGAATGAGCCTTTTTTTTTTTTATTTTGTGGAAAGCTTTAGTTAGGAAGGTTTCCTTCTTTGATCTTTCAAGGAGTGGTTGTAGAAGGTGAACGTTAGCTCCTTTAAAACACATAATACAATTAACCTGTGAAGCCACACAGGCTCAGTTCTTTGTCTTTGAGAGCTAAAATGTTCATTTAATCTTTTTGTTTCTTATTTGTTAATTAAGATATTCTGTTTCCTATAGAACAATTTTCATAGTTTGTATCTCCCCCAAAATCTGTTCATTTCCTCCACATGTTCTAATTTATATGCAGTTGCTTTACCATGTCCTTTTAATCTTTCAAAATTTTTTGTTACTTTGGTTATGCCCCTTCTTTAATTTTTTAAAATTAAGTTTGAATCCCCTCTTTTTCTTTGTCAATTTAGCTAAATATCTGCCAATGTTGTTGATAATTTTAAATAAACAAATCTGCATTTGCTGATTTTAAAAGTGAAGTAAATTAATGCTGTTTTCAGATTCTGTTTTGTGATATCAGGTATTTCTGGACAGGCTTTGTAAAGAACATACATTATGGGGTTGGTGAGATGGTTCAGCAGCTAAGAGCTCTGACTGCTCTTCCAGAGGTCCTGAGTTCAATTCCTAACAACCACATGGTGGCTCACAACCATCTGTAATGGGATCTGATGCCTTTTTCTGGTGTGTCTGAAGGTAGTTAGAGTGTACTCATATAAATAAAATAAATAAAAAAGAACACACATTA